>JAJJWW010017984.1:87016-190123 GCA_023531295.1 Papaver armeniacum | reverse complement strand
CTCCCATTTTGGATAAGGGGTAACCTAATTACTATGGGGCACCCGATTTACTTGCATCTACTAAAACACACACCACGACGGATAGGGGGAGGTCATCTTCAAATTCAAAAAATCAAATTGGCGGGAAAATGGCAGCAGAATGTAGAAACAGATTTGGAGGGATTTTTCAGCGGATTCAGAGAGATTCAATCGTGGATTTTGGTGGATTGGATCTCAAGTAGAGCCTAGCAGCCTAGTACAAGAGTTTAGACGATCGTAATGGGCCGGATAAGCTCGCCGAGGCAAACAGGAGGTGAAGTTTCACGGGATTGTTGGTTTGGTTTATTTTTGGAATTCCAGGGAGACTAAAGGCAAGACATTCTTTCTAAAGATACGTATCTATCTAAGGAAGAGTTTGGGAGGATTTGGAAAGCTTGGAAACGCTGTGAAACGATTCTAGAGATTATTTCCGTGGCTTGCACTGAAAGAAAGAGGAGAGAGATTTAATCGGGTTTTGGAGGGTTACAGGTGTACAAAAGGTGTGCTCGAGTCCCAGAGAAAGGTATGAAAGCTTAGAAGAAGTTAGGGGAAGTTTAGAACACCACAAACACTGAGAAATCAAAGTTGCAGTGAATCGGGGTTTTGTCGTCGCCAAGAACACCAAGAACAAAAGGCCATCTAGACACAATGTTTAAGTCTTAAATTCAACGACAAAGCAACAGTGATTGCGATAATTCCATTGTAATGCTTTTTTGTAAGCCTACTTTGTAACGCCGAGATACACTGCTACAAATCGGCTACCGTTATTATTTTTCATCCTTTTAATCAACTTTTGGGCTATAAACATGTATTTTGAGCAAGTGATTAATATGAGGAGCTAAACCCTTTGCCGAGGCGACGGAGGAAGCTATTTTTCCAACAAATATGTGGTAATATTTATTTAATTAATTTCGTAATTTTTTTATGATTATTTGCATTGAATCGAAATTAAAAAAAAAAAAAAGATTTTTGCTAACTCTTTGTGTTTTCACTTGATGGCGCATGCTTAGCTTAGGGCTCTTGATGTTCCATGCTTGAGATTAACAACCAGATTTCAAAATCTACTATTGGCAATATTTAAGAATCAATTGAACGTATGAATTGCATGATAATTATTAATATCAATCACATAAGAGTTGGAAAATAGTGGAAACCTCGAGTCTCAAGAGCTTTTATAATCTTGATAACAACTTCGTAAGTTTTCTATTGAGTTTGAATCTAAAAATTAAATCTTCACAAGTCCGAGTGAACGACATTCTTACTACCACTTTCTACAACAATTTAAAATACATCGTGGTTATACTCTATAATGATTCAGATCGTGTTCACATATTTTGTCCTCCTCATTTTTACCATGGCCTCATAGACATTGTACATTTTCCATAAATACCAACTTCGTGGATGTAGCTCAGATGGTAGAGCGCTCGCTTAGCATGCGAGAGGTATGGGGATCAATGCCCCACTTCTCTATATTAATTTTAATTTTTTTATTTCCTGAAAATATGTTAAGAGTATACTTATTCGAATGTTTATGACTTGATCATTAATGGATAATGGCATACTCCAATAGAGTTGTTGGCTTTATTTAGCTCTTTAGAATTACCAACTATTGACGGAGGCGTGGATAAACTCATTTGGACGTTGCTGTCACATGTAATAATGTTATAATGCAGTGATAGTCCAACATTAGATCCTAGAAACAAATCTTCATTGTTACACTTCTTCGTTTGCATCAGATCAGCATGATTTAGGTCTGTTTATTGAGAAGTTTCATGTGGATGATTTATGACTCATTATTCATCTCCTTATCTTTGCTTCTCCCATCTTCAAGTAATACTTCCACGATACTGCAATAAGAATACCTTTCTGCTGCCATTACAAGATTATGTAATGGTGAAGAAAGCAATATACAAGATCAAGAAGATCGAGAAATAAAGAAGAAATTGTTTAGGGTTTTCCCTCTTTCCAATCCCTACTTTTCCTATTTCCCATCCACATTAATTCCCATCCCCAATAATCCTAAGTACCACCCACGTGTATTCTCACATATCCTAAGTAACATCCGTTTGACATTTTATTTACACCCAATAAAGAGAAAAACCTAAGGTACATCATCACTTCTTCTTCTCCATCTCCGACCAGTACTTCTACTCCGTCTCCACAATCACAGTAACCTTCAATCCCATTTTTTCTAATATTTGTTTTTAGTTTTGTTTGATGCCACCTATGGAAACGGGATGTTAAAGCAAAATCAGATCCCAAAACGAGGTAAACTAAACCTAATGGTAATTTTCTAAGTGTGTGACTAGCTATATGTAGGAATTCATGTTTAAATTTGATTTTGTTGGTACTATTGTGATGATGAACTAATCGTTCACTTTGGGTCGGATTGTTTTTCATTGATTAACTCTATTTTGAGTGACTACTATAATTTTCTTCTTTTAAGCTTTTTGATGAACTAGTCTCTCCATGAGCTTTCCGGGTATTTCAAACTAGTCTCTCCTTAAGTATTTGTAAGGCCTCTTCATATGCACATGCCAAAACATGATATTTGGCATATATGCACCCATTATGGGTATGCCAAACTGCCAAACACATATGCCAATATGTTATTCCTGGCAGAGACTCTATCTCCAGCGATATTCTCTTTCTCCGAGTAATTTTATATATATATAAATTCTCCTTCTCTCATACTTTTTCATTATTCTAATACAATTTTATATTTAAAGGGTCCCACTAAATATATTATATCACTAAAACTTTTATAAATACCCCACCACACAAATACAAATATATTATTCATTAGGGTCCCACCCAACACAATTAACTATATGTTTTTAATCAAGTTTGGTATGTCTACCATAGTGGGGGAAACTCATTTGCCATGCCACATGGCAGGCCAAACAACATTTTTTACCATACCCATTGGAATAGGCCTAACACATTAATTAGTTGTAGCCTGGCAAAGAAAAAATGCACTTTCAAATTCACATATCATCAAAAGTCATATTCTCAACAAAATGGTAATTAATAAAACCACGTTTCAAGTGAAAATAATAAAATCACTTCTACATCCTTTCGACCAAACTTTCGACTTTAACCCACTCCATTTCTAACCTTTCGACTTTAACCCACTCCATTTCTAATTTAAGTGACTACGATCACGTTAGGTGAGTCTATATATGAGGGAAGTTTGAAATTGTTGCGCTCATAACTTCACCTTCTCAGTTTCCATTTTAGATTAGTGCTCAACTTTCACCATTTTTAGTTCTGAAACAACTGTACAAGGACAAACCTACTGATAGTGGATGAAAGCCATATCACCCACTTGATAAGTTTTTCTCTTGCTTTTAATGTGAAATTTTGATTAGAAATGCATGCATGACATACACTTGGATGCTCACATAGTCACATAAATGTTGTAACATTAAATCCGGCTCTTTATTGAGCTATAGAATGATGAACTGCAAACTTCAAATGCATTTCCTTTTAGACTAAATATTGAACAAACATAAGAGATGGAAAACAAAGTTGGCGTATTATTGGTCAAGACGAAGAAAAAAAAGGGAACATAATGGCACTTCATATGAATCATACCCTATACCGTATAGTCAGTTAGAATCAGTATTGAGGAGGATTAATAAAGTGTTGCTTGATAAACGATAAAGAACAAATTAGATTACAAGCCTTTTTGTCATAGCTAGCACTGCTACTAATATCATCAAGGATGATTGAGCGAGTCAAGCTCTTGTTCTGTTGACTGACCAATTTTCTCATGAGAATTGTTAAGAGATTCTCCGTGGAAGAAAACAAAGGGTTTAAAGAAAACAAAGAATTAAACCAAACCCATAGTACCAAATTTCTTCTTTGATAGAAACAAACAAATGGCGATGAAAACTCATTCAATGAAATGAAGTTAAATGAATGAAAGTGTGTTGAGACCCCAAGACTTGAGTTCAAAGCGAGGTTGTTAGGGTATAACAAAAAGAAAAGATAAAATTCAGTGACAGAGACAGGAAAAAAGAAAAAGAAAGCAAAGTGGAATTTCTTTTTGCACTGAAAATCAATGTTTAGGGGTTTAAGAAAAAATTAGTAAATCTTTGTGTTATCAAGTAAATTATGGCTGCTAATTAGAGAAGATGATTAGTTGGGAGTACTGATATAGTGTAGTTTGGCGTATAGGAGTTTGGATAGGGGGTATGTTGAGAGAGTATGATGATTGTCCGATTGAGTCTTTAAAAGAGTGATATAACCACACGTTTCAAGTGAAAATAATAAAATCACTTCTACATTACGATCTCCATCCGGCAATTACCAAACTTTCGACTTTAACCCACTCCATTTCTAAAAACAATAGCTAGGCTTTTCTATACCTTTGTGCTCCTTGGCACTGTGTTATCAATTTTAGTCTATTTTTGTAGTTTGTAGACTGTAGTGCAATTATCTGAGCTGTTTATTAGTGGGGCATTCACTATATTTTTGCACCATTCCGGATTTTGGTCTGTTACATCTCGCTGTAATAAATGATCTGTGCAACACGTCAAAGCGCCTGACATAGTTAGAACATCATGAAGCGCATTTGCTTTTGAGCATCCAGCATTGAGAGGCCTGCTTTTGTGATTTGCAAGAAGAGGTTCATCTCGAGAAAGAGTCTGATACATCATCATTGACTGAACTCATGAGTTGATACAGTCCTCAATCCGCTTAAAGAGAATTCTAGCTTTGGTTCATGCTTGCAAGTAGAAGTTGTAGAGAGGGATATATATGCAGGAAAGTCCTTTTACTTTTTAGCCGCAGACACCCAGTCAACTCACGGCACTTTTACTTCTTTTGATTTCTAGGGTTAAGTTCTGAAGACACATATTTTTGATTCTACGACCGTTGTTTGAAATTTCTTAAATGCCATCTCAAAATGATTTGCAATACTCATCTTGATTTGTTCCTTGTTCCCGGTCCAACGCCCATTGATACGAAGGTTATTGATGTTGTTAAAAACTCTGACCTTTCACCAATGTTTTGTGTTAATCGCCATCCCTAAAAAGTCTAATTCTTGACTTTTGTCTCAACAATACGTTTTGTCGAAGATGTGCAACCTCAAAATCCACTTTAGCCGTCACAAGTGCCACCTCAAAATCCACTTTAGGGTTAAGTTCTGAAGAAAATGACTGCACTTATTTTCTTCCTTTTGAAGTCTAGCTAGCCTTTTATATTCCGAGGAAAATGATTCAATGAAAGACAAATATACCAAAACCCGTGTAGTGTGGCGTTTCTGGTCAGTAATAATACTGTTACATCTCATCTTTTTAGTAAATTTAACTAGTATTTATGTGGTAATTATCACTTAAATCTATTTCTTGTTGAGGAGTCAGCATCAACGAGTCAGACTCGGTTAATCTCAACAGCAGTAATAATATTTCATATCTGCAAAAATGTTGGAAATGGTCTCTCCCACTCACTTCATTATCTAGCAAATCCAACTACCATGACCACCGTTACCAAGTCATGTGTTTGGGTTAGCCATTTTTCGAGAACATATTGTAATATAATAATATGCCAAGAAATCAAAATCAAGGCTTTGCTTAGCTCCAATAAGTCATTGCAATGCACCACTGTCACTAGCTTTTTTCTTTTCATCTCTCATCCAAAGCTGAATTTCATCTTTGGCCTTGATCGCATTGATAATCAAGCATTAGTGTAGCTCCAGATCAATAAAGCAACTTTTGTGAAGGATGAAAAAGTGTTACCAAGTTTGGCTAGAAACAAACAATGAAAAGAAAAGCAAACTGCTACACAGGCAGGGCATTAAAAACTTTTACTATGAAAAAGAAAAGGATGGGAATTGTGAAAAGTATGGTTGTTTTGAATAGGTAAATGCAGGTTGGCAGGCAGACTTTAGTGCTCCTTCCTAGTATAGTGTCCAACTTCCACTGCTACTTTCTAGCTTTTGAGCATGTATAAGGAACTGATCACTTCCCTATAGAACCACAAATTCTAAGCCTTTCAACATCTATACTAGTATGTCCTCGTACTCAACCACATAATTATACACTAGTTCGTAGAACTTGTCCGCTTTACATTTTTTAAACCCCCTTTCCTTTTGCTAGTAAAAATACTTGATGATTTTTTCTCTTTGCTGGTAAATACTTCCTTCCTATTTATTTTTTTTTCTTATTTGTCATCACACCATACCATCAATCTTCGTCAATAGAGTCAACTAAACATATATCCTTATAAGTTAAATCCTTCACTTTAGTCAGCTTATCTCCCAAATCCACTATGGTTTTCTAAATTTAAAATCGTAAGTTGGGTTAGCGGCAGCGACACGGTGGTGATGACGTAGCATAAATACTTCAATGAAATTACAAAAACTTCTTTAGATTGTGAATATGAAATTAATTAAATGTTTGTAATTAAACTATTTTCGACTCGCACAATTATATAGGTATGTACAATCGTAATTATCACGTGGTTCACTTTAGACTGACTCAGTTTGATCAGGGGCTGACTTTTAAGGTTTTGAGCGTTTGGAGAATGAAGCATGAAACGATTTCGCACGAGGGACCTTCGTATTTCTAACGTGTACATTCAAAATCCAAATGATACCTTCTCCATCTTAATTCAGTATCATTCATTTATAACTACAGGCCTACAGCTGCTCATTCCAAACAAACCTTTTTTTTTTTTTTGTACTCATCTGTTCACACACCAAATGCCTAGGTCGAAAGGTATATATATAGAAATGTAATTTAATACTTGACAGTGGTAGTATTCATCATCAAATGTATCGAAAGAAAAGTCACCGTTTTCAAACAAATTTTACCACGTTTGGCTAGAAACAGTGACAAGAAACAACTCAATTCAATGAGAAGCAAATAACCACTCGATAAAAGGCTGGGTATTAAGAACTCTTACTATGAAAAAGAAAACACAAGAAAAGTATAGCTTCCCGGAATAGGCAGATGCAGGTGGAAGGTAGACTTGGCTCCTTCCTGGTGGTTTCCAATTTCTTTTACTTCTTAACTTTTGAGCCTGTACAAAGAAGTGATTACTTCCCTATAGAACCACAACAATCTACTCCTTCATTGTACTTACCACAAAATTCTAAGCCTCTTGTTTTTCTGTCATCCAAACATGAAATTTCTACAGGTAATTCTCACCGTGTCCTTGGTAATTCTCCTGTTTTTACGGTTCAGATTCTCGAATCGTTTGGCAAAGTTCAGATTCTCCTGTTTTCTCCAGCTCCCGATACCGTTCTTGGCGGCCAGTTGCTTCTCCAGCTCCCGGGATCGCTCACGCTCTTGTTGTAATAAGAGACGAAGGACCTCTTTCTCAGCGACGTCCTTGCGCTGAATGGCAGCGTTTAACAACGTGCGATTGATATTCTACAAGCATCAGCAGTATTAGCACCTACCCCATGGCGTGAACGCATAACCTGATCAACACAACTCACCAGCATATCGAAAGTGTCCTGTAGACCAACATCATACAACGAGGCGGCCTTGATCTTATCTTCATCCGACAGAGAGGCAAATTCAGGAGAAATAAGAGCTCCTAGGGAGTTGCAAACAGGGCCCGAGATAGTAAAGAAGGTAGTCCCACCCTAGCTCGGGGCAGGGACTATAGGAGGTGCATTTCCCGACACCTTGCCTCCGGTAACAGCCTTGTCAGAGTCACCACCACCCCTGGTTCTACCACCAACAACCTCTTCCTCTTCTCCCTCACCACCCATCTCATCATCTCCACTAAAGAGATCTTCGTCGTCCTCCTCATCATTCGAACACAAGAAAACAACACCATCCCCAAGATCAACAACTTTGCTAGCTCACTGCTGGGGCACAACCTTCCTCAAAACAGCTTCATTGTCTCTCACCTCCTTGCCCTTCCCACTAGGCTTCCCACCTACAAGGGTATACAAAACATCAGAAGTTTTCTGAGGCGACTTCCTCAGGAAATGCGATAAAGGCAGTCGATCCTCGAGATCCTCACCACCTCTCTCCGAAGCACCTCCAGCTCTGTCAACTCTTAGCTTCTGCAATGAGCCGATGTCAGAACCATTCAAGGCAACAAATAAGGGAAAGTACATGTATTGCAATGAGAGAGCAATATATTTGTTACCTTCCCTATCTCCTCTTCTCTCCGCGCTAGAACCCCTATCCTCTTGCGAAGATGGAGAGACTCAGAAGGAACGCTCTGGGACTTAGGTTGTAACACACAAAAATTAAAACATGGCCCTACAGTCACCTGAGCCGGTCAACTAAATCAAAATCCGGGAAACACACTCACCTGATCAACATTGACTACCCAGAAGAGATAAGACTCGGCGGAGAAGGAAACCTCGCGGTCGTAAGAGTACCAAATACTAAAGGAACTGGGTCCCAAGCCGCGTCACTAGTATGACGGCATGTTTGTTGAACTCTTCCCCTGGGATCTTCGTCCAACAAAATCTTCTTGACACCTTCAGAAGAGTCTTATGGCGATGAGGGCTAGCAAAGAAACCGGCGAGATCACCATTGGTAGCAGTCCCGCTTCGATAATTATCAAAGAAACTAGCAGAGTGTAGTCGCCCGCCTGAGAAGAATCGTAGGTGGACCAAGGAGTATGAGTATATTCACCTCGACTGTGTCTCTCCCACTCGGATAAGATTCGAAAGGTGTTGCCATTCCATTGACCCAAAGCATGGGACGGGCGGATCTTAGAGAGAGCTTCATACCAAAACGGACGGCTAGGATCATACAGAGGAAAACGCAAACCGAGCTCTAACTGACCCCTGGTGATGATGGTCGCCTCGGCCGAGTGTGAAAACTTCATGACATCATCCTTCTTTAATACACCTTTTTGGCCCGACAAGAGCCTGATGTCATAACCATGGAGGTTGAACTCATCTTTCAACTGTTGGATAAACTGCTCATCCGACAAATCTTTAGCAATTCTCTTGTCAGTCCTACATGAAAAGGAAGAAGGATTATCTGAAAAGATGGAATCCAAAGCACGATGATCATGCTTAGAAGGGCTCTCAACAACTAACAGGGAATCAAGCGGCACACCGTCTTCGTCAGAAAAGACATAACTCACGCACCTCTTTTCCATCATGGAAGGAGTTGAAGACGCCATGGGAGTTAGTCGAAAAAACAACAGGGAAAGCGAAGAAACGGCATAAGTCAGAAGTTACAGCGGCAACGAAAACGAAAAATGGCAGCAAAGCTAGATAAAACTTGAGGTATTGAAAAGAAAATGAAGAAAACCGGCCGGAAAGTATGACCGATAACGATGAAGAAGAAGCAGAGAAAACAGAGAATGAAGGAAAAGAAACTGCTAAGGAAGGAATGAAAGAAAAACCAAAGGTTTAAGGGTCAGACTTATAAAACCCATCTACCGCAACCGTTAGAAGGTAAACAGTAAAATAACTAAAGAAAGTGGGGAACAAAGATGGCACGAAACCCTAAGCATGGTCGAGACGTGTGAAGACGAGGCGGTTTCTTCCCCTCGTGTCGACCACACGAGCGGGAAGAAGGGGCATAAATGTAGGTGTAAATAATCCACAGGACAAAGGAAACAATCCTAAGCAATGACGTGCCAAGGGAAATAAGCACTAGAAGTACCAATCACCTCACCGAATCGAGCGAGAAAAGAGGAACTGGCGCCCGTGAGGTCGACATAAAGGGAGAAAAAGTTCGACGTGATGCTCATCGGGTACAAGAACAATAAATGCACTGACAGAGTTGGTGAAGATATAAGAAGGGCTCGGTCAAAGTAAGACTCGGCCAGGGGCCTAAAGGGCGACATCGGTCATCTCCACCAAACAAGCAACATCGGGTAGTGGAATATCAGAAGAGGACATCACTTGGCTCGGCTAGATATCTCGACCTAAGTAAATAGGAATATCGGCTGAAGCATCGACCGATCATCCGAAAAGAACATCAAGGAAGCTACGTCGTGCCCAACATCGTAGTACTCGGGATGTATCATCACCTGGTGACTATAAATAGAGACTATGTAGAGAGGTAAAACTCAAGTAAGAAGTGAGGAAAGAGAGCACACCTAGAGTATTGAGAGAAAAGCACTCGTCTTGTAATCTTGAATCAAGCAATAAGATCATCCCTTTACCCCCGTGGACGTAGGTAATCATACCGAACCACGTACATCTTGTATTCTTCTACTTCTCTTGCTTGTTACTTCTTATTATGTGTAGGATGGACCATTGGATGTAGTAGTAGGGTTTTCTACATCTACAGATAAGAATAAAATGGATATACCCCAATCTCGCCTGCTGGGATTGTGTTTTGTCAATGTCAATGTAATAAACAAACGTGTTTGAAAGTCTCCCTGTAAAGGTTTCTGTATACTATATATATACAGATATACACCCTGTTCCTCCATGCATTTCCAAGATTCTCCATCTCTTTCCCTCTGAGAAAAATTTCATTGCTACATTCTTGAAAATCTCAGTGCTGCCTGCCTAAATTTCTGTAGCAAAGTAAGGTTGTAATCATCAGAAAACTCCACTACTAGCTGGTGTCCACTTAATATTTAGAGAGCAGTGAGGGTAAGGAAGTAGCCATGGAAGCAAAGAGATGGGTCTTTTTGGTTTTCTTGGCTTTCTTCTTAGTTGGATTATCTTCTTCAGATTTGTTTGTTCAAGATTCAGATCAACAAGTTCAAGCCATTTCTTTTATAAGGTATGTATATATTATCTTGTTTCTTTAGAATCTTGTTTAGCTTTCTTTAGAATCTTGTTTAGAAATTAAATTTGTGTTCTTTTTTCTTATGTTTCAGTGATCTGAAGGCAACAATCCTTGGATTTTTTGATGGAACATGGCTTACAATGGAAGACGCAAGTGCCGTAAATGAAGAGATTAAACCCAAACATGTCATTTTAACTCCAAACCTCTCGACATGTCATAAGTCAATTTCCGATGGCGATCGACCGGTTTATTGTTGTCCGCCAAAACGTGAATCATTAGAACCCATAATTGATTTCCAATTTCCAGACATTTCAGAGCCAATTAGAGTTAGGAGACCAGCTCACATGGTTGATGCAGATTACATAGCCAAGTATAACAGAGCCATAGCCATCATGAAATCATTACCTTACGACGATCCACGCGGCTACATGCATTGCATATACTGCACCGGCGCTTACAATCAACAGAACAACTCTCTACTCAAAATTCACCGGTCTTGGCTGTTTTTCCCATGGCACAGAATGATCATTTATTTTCACGAAAGAATTCTTGGAAGTTTGATCGGGGACGAGAATTTCGCTCTACCTTTCTGGAACTGGGATTCGCCAGAAGGTATGTTCATTCCGGATATGTACTTGAATGGATCGATGATTGATACGCAGCGGGACAGTTCTCACCTTCCACCTCAGGTTGCTGATATTAATTACGATTACTTCGAAAGAGGATTAGGACCTGAAGATCAAATTTCAACCAACGTTGCTTTCATGTACAATCAAATTGGCGGCCAAAATTTGAGATCTGGAGTTGATCTTAACTCTTCTGGGAAAAGGTTACATTCTTTGAAAGGAGAAAACAGATTATCTGTTCAGGATAGCAATGGTTTAGTGACAATACCATCTCTCACTCATTTCTCGCTGTTTGAAGGGCGTCCAACCTGGAATAAATCAACCTTAACCTATGCAATGTCTCCCAATTTCATGATAGACTATATAAACCGAAATGACATCCTTATGGTTCTACATTCTTCCTTCAACAGATGGTCTTCAGTGGTTCAATTAAACTTCATGGAAACACAAGCATATGAGAGCGCAGATATCACGATAGGGTTCTATTATGGAGACCACGGAGATGGTCTTCCATTCACACAAGGAATTTTGGCCCATGCTTTTGCGCCTGAAATTGGTATGCTTCATTTTAACGCAGATGTAGTTTGGTCCGTAGATTTCAAATCGGAGAGAAGAAAGGACGCTTTCGATCTAGAATCCGTTGCAACACATGAAATCGGTCATCTCCTTGGGCTCAATCACTCCTCAGATCAAGATGCCGTCATGTTTTGGAGTATCCCGCGCCGAACAAAGAAAAGGGACTTGACAGCAGATGACATCCTAGGGGTCCAGACCCTTTACCGTCCAAATCCAAACTATGACCCCAACTACAAGTCTGCTTCCGGTGATAATTCGGTCTCTCTAGTACATGTTTTGGTATCTCTAATCATTACTGGTATTTTCATGTAAGGAAGAAAAACATGGGAAATTCAACTTTTTATGCTTCTAATGTAAATCCAATCTTTAGTACCATAACATCCTTGTGTAAAATCTAGCCTTCCATTTGAAAGATGCTGTATGTTTTGCATTTTTCTGAGAGGTCACAAAATATATCAACTAAGGATTTTGTAAGAACTGGACCAACTTTCAAATGCATCCAACATCACTATAAAATTGTCTTTCACCCAGATCTATAGCATACTCGGGGCTAGCTCAGAACGCACCTAATAACACGTAAAATAAGTTATTCAATAACTGGATTTCGTTAAATTCTGTGAGAATCTACCAAGCCATAAGAAAACTATTCGAGCAGTTCACGCTATCGAAATTTGATTCGTCCCCGCATATTGTTTCAAATCCTCCAACAAACACTTGCTTACATTTTCTTTTATCTCAAGATTTGTTTATCGTTTATAGGACTTTCGTTTCTGCATGTATTTTGTAGTAACTATCCTCACTCATTTTGTTCCAAATCATTGTTGTGACTTAATGAATCTTCTTGCGTCTTGCATCTCACACCCGAGAGTTTCTTCTTTTTCCGTTGGGCCGGTACCCATGAGATAAATTTGTATAAGCTATAACATAAGATATATATGGTGCCTTCTTTTTCCAAGCACCAAAATAATGCTACGTACGTGCTACTCTTTTGATAGAATAGATATAGATATGAAACGTACCACGATCATTTGCTATGGCTTTCGTCACAGATACGGGGCTAGAATGAATCAGTACTAAATTTTACAGCCCACTGATTCCATTAGAACCCAAATCAAAGTAGAAGGTTGATAATCTAGTGAGCAATCTTCACTGCCCGTCTTCGTCAGAAGAACCGAAGACCAGTTCATCTCTTTATTACTCCATTAGAACCCAAATGTCCAGATCTAGGGTTTGAGGTTTTACCTCCATTAGCACCATAAGAATCATTTAGGTATGGAAAATTAGATAACCCTAGACCTGATTCCACCTCTGTTGATGAAGGACGTTCATTAATTCTCTGAGAATCGCTTAGATTAGAGTCATTTGATCTGTGTTAGACTAACAGACTACATGTATAATTTTACTTGCAATCCATTTGAAACTGGAACACGCAGATCCTGTGCGCCTAGAGGATTGGTGTTTTGACCTGAAGAAACAACAAGCACAGACCTGAACCATTAAATGCTGCGCTTCTGGATTAAACCTATGAAAAAGACTCGAACATTAATATCAATGCCAAACTGACTCGAAAGATTAACCTATATAAAGTACCTTTGAGAGGTGTGAAATAGGAGACTTGTTATACATACAACAATGCAGATGATCAAGTGAAGGTGCTTGTGTGAAATAATCTTTTCCCTCCCTACCACCATATGCTTCCACAAAACACCAATCGGGAATATCAGACGTACCAACCATCAAACCAAGATTACAAACAGGATTTCTCGCATCCGCTGCCACAAACCTATCTGGTGCCTACACCAAGAGAACCAAGACACGTACATTAGGGGAAGTGACTACTCTTGAAAATATAAAATGAAGATGGACTTAATTCTGAAGGTTAAAGAAGTTGCGAGGAACGGTTGAAGCAATAACTCTGGGATATACCAATATACACAAATTGATATCTAACCAGAGATATCCTAATGTCCTGGAGGAGTCCAGAAGATGAAAGTGGCAAACTACCTGGCCGATCAAGTGGGTTGTTAAAAAGCCCCCATGCGAGCCTCCAATAACAGCAACTTTAGATGGGTCTGCAAGACCCGTACATCCTGAGAAGCTTGGTATACCTTGGCAACAACTTTATCTCTCTCGGATCATGCATGTATCACAGATTTTAATTACCGATCAATTAGCTTCTAGTAAACTTGACTTGATTTTTATAATTCTCTGTCATTTTGTTGTGTTTATGATACGGTATTAAACTATAACTTGAGCGTGCAGTTGTCGCAACATTTTGTTATACGAATAAATTGTTCAGACTCTATAACTGGGTATACCAAGATCTTTCGATAAACTGTAAAACAATGTGAACCGTTTTGGAATATTTATAACTTCGAGCTTCAAGAATTTCCGAAATGCTTATGTACGTTTTTTTGTATGAAGAACCCAAACTAAATAGATTTCATCCACGACAACTTGCATGTTTTCCGGTGTTGAATTTCCTCCAGAACTGATTGACGCGTTAAAGATCCTTCTACCGTTGCTAAGGTTTTCATTGAGGTTCAAGTTAAAAGAATGAAACTAAGATGTCACATGAACACTCAGGAATTTTTTGTTTTTGAAGCATAACACTCAGGAAATGATCGGATCTTAAAAGAATACTTGGCAAAAAAAATACTTGAACAAATTTTTATAACAAAATAAATACTTATTACTTAATATTAGATAAATATCAGATTTCCATATATATATATATACTGTATTATTTTAGAGCTCTTTATATAATAACTCTAATACAACAAAATCAAAATAACCCTGTACGTAAAACCCTAATAATGTTTTTTTTTCATTTCCAGCAATGATAGACGAATAAATAAAACCCACACAAGACAAACTTCAACGCTCATGCAGGAGCAGCCTAAACTTTGATAATAAAGAACTTCTCGAGAACAATGACAAGGGGTAACTAAACAATGCTCGCATTCTACAGTACCACCCATTATATATCATTTGCTAGATATACTTGTATCATTCTAGTTTTCCTCTTTTCTCCATAAATGCACAAATTCTATTGAGTGCAACATCCAATGTTTTTTCACTTATATTAGCAAAACAAACCCTAAAACAACCAGGCTCAGAACAATGACAAGAAGATCCAGGAGAGATGTTAAGTTTCACTTCATGCACAAATGATTCCCATAATTCAATTTCTCCTTCTATTGTAGGATTATCCCCCAAAATTGGGCTTAATCTATCCCAGCTTTCTTCAACCCCTGGGTTATCATTTCATATCTCTTTCTTAATCTTTCTCTATTAATTTGTATATATATCTTTGTAAACTCAGTATCTAATAACATTGAAGCAAATAAATGTTGAGTATGTGATGATATTAAACTAAAACTTGACATTCTTCGTGCAGTTGTCACGACATGATCGTTGTAGGAATAAATCGTTCCAATTCTAAAACCGGGTATGCCAAGATCTTTGGATAAACTATAAACTATGTGAACTCTTTCAGCATCCTTGTAGTTTCGAGCTTCAAGAATTTCTGAAATGCTGATGAATTCGGATGAAGAGAAAACCGAACCTGAATAGATTTCATCCACGACCAGGTGAATGTTCTTTTCTGCAGCGAAGTTGAGAATTTCTTCGAGAACGGATCGCTGCATTGATGTGCCTAATGGGTTTGAAGGGTTCGTCAGTAGCAATCCTCTAACCTTAATGTTCATAGAAGTTGCTTTGTTAAAAGCTTCTTCCAACGCTTTAGGAGTTACTTGGAAATCGTTTGAACTGTCACAATGAACAGGCACAATTTCCACACCGGTTCTCCACCTTAGATCTCTATCAAATCTGCGAACAAAACATCCAGATCTTAGTTTAAATTAAGGAAATGACAAATTATTCTAAATTCCATGTTGCGCCCTTTTCTTACCCTGGATAGTATGGAGTTGGAATAAGCAAAGCATCACCAGGATCAGCCAATACGAATGAGATTAATTCATTAGCTGCGGTTGCACCTGCTGTAAGAACAACCCGTTCGGGATCAAATTTCACTCTCCCTTCTCGAATGCTTTCCATGAAACTTGCCATTGCTTTTCGAAAAGTTAAAAGCCCATGGTAATCTTGAAAAAAAAGCATTTCCCCTAAACTTAGAGATCCCGTTTTTCGGTGCAGTAGCAGGTAATTCAGAATGTTTTTCCAAGTAATTTTGTGATAGATATCTTTGTAAAACTAGAACCATTTTTTGGGACCACGGTTTTTTTTTTGGGGACCATGGTCTTATTAGGCCACCTTCCCTATAGTTATAAGGGGTGTCCTAAAGTGTGGAAATGACTAACCTACCCTTAACCTAATTTAATTTAAAACTAACCTAATAACCACCTATATATACCACCTCCTCCCACCGCCGCCCACCACCACCACCTCTGACTACCACCGAGAGAAAAAATTCAATTTTTAGTAACTAATCATTACTAATCATTAAGTTGGTCATAAATTTGGGAAAGTTCTTATTAGTAACTAATCATTATTAATCATTACTAATCATTAAGTTCGGTTCTTGGTAATAAATTTGGGAAACCGACTTTAAGTTCGGTTTGATCGTAAAAAGTTTTGATTTTTTTTTGTAACCGAACTAGATAGTTCGGTTTGATCGGAAGGAAATTTTTCAATATTTTGTAACCGAACTTCTTACTGGTAACTAATCATTACTAATCATACTAATCATTAAGTTCGGTTCTTGGTAATAAATTTGGGAAACCGAACTTTAAGTTCGGTTTGATCGTAAAAAGTCTTAAATTTTTATGTAACCGAACTGTTTGATCGCAAGGAAAAATTTTAATTTTTTGTAACCGAACTTCTTACTGGTAACTAATCATTACTAATCATTAAGTTCGGTTCTTGGTAATAAATTTTGGAAACCGAACTTTAAGTTCGGTTTGATCCTAAAAAGTCTTAAATTTTTTTTGTAACCGAACTATTTAGTTCGGTTTGATCGCAAGGAAAAATTTTAATTTTTTGTAACCGAACTTCTTACTGGTAACTAATCATTACTAATCATTAAGTTTGGTTCTTGGTAATAAATTTGGGAAACCGAACTTTGATCGTAAAAAGTCTTAATTTTTTTTGTAACCGAACTATTTAGTTCGGTTTGGTCGCAAGGAACATTTTCAATTTTTTGTAACCGAACTTCTTACTGGTAACTAATCATTACTAATCATTAACGATTTTAAAAATATCAACTTTCACTTTCACGCCTCTGGTGTTTAGCTCGACATGGATTTCTTCACAGTAATATCCCGTTTAAATATGGATCGATCAAAGTTACCGTTTAAAACCCTGGCTTGATTGGGGTATACCCAGATTAATTGGGGTATACCAAATGAGACAAAATAGGATCATTTTGAAGTAAATGAGGTTACCCCTTAACCAAATATTTTCAAAATGGCAAAAATGCCCTTTTATAAAACACTAAAAAACTGATTAGGCTAATTAATTGAGTATAGATAAAAATTTTGAAAATGAAAATTCAGTAGATTAAACCTTTAATCGGTCTTGTGAGTTTGATTAAGATCAAAAAATTTGGTTTTCAAAAATGTCAAAGGTCGGCAAGGTAGAGGTTTGAATAAGGTGTCGGCTATATATGGCCTTCAGATGGTCTTTTGTTTGAATAAAATGCCGACCAATTTTAGCCGGCAAGGTATTTAAATGAAGAACATCCCGACTTTATTTTTTTTTTTGACACACAGGAGATGGCTATTGAAAAATATTAGTCGGCAAGGTCGACAAAAAAAAAAACCCGCGGCTGGTGAAAAATACCACGCCGGCTGTTGAAAATATCATGCCGGCTATATTTGGCCGGCAAGGTATTTAAATGAAGAACATGCCGACTTTTTTTTTTTTTTTTTGACACACAAGAGAGGGCTATTGAAAAATATTAGTCGGCAAGGTCTACAAAAACCCCGCTGGATGTTGAGAAAATACCAAGCAGCGGTATAAGCTCAAGGTCTTCAAAAAATACCTCCGCTAGAACATTTGAAAAAATTTACAATGTCGCCATGGATGTTATGAAAAGCTCGGCAAGATATGCATGTTACGACCTTGCCGACCAAAAACACAGAAATCATAATTTTCGATTTCCAAACTAACATAACAATCAATCGCACAACACAATGATGGGTTTGAGTTTAAACATCATTTATAGTCTTTTTTTCGCTGGTAGAGTCAACAATTTTTTTGGAAAATCAAAGTTGAAGATTTTTATATGGCTTTGGTTGATGGAAGATGAAGATGATGAAGAAGAAGAGAAGATTAAGAGTTGTTTAGTTTTTTAATTTTAGGGTTAATGAAATTAAGAAATGAGTTTATTTTTAAGATTTAATTAGTTCAAGGATATTAAAGTAAAATCACCCTTTTTAATAATGACACATCATGTCCCCTTGAAATTAGGTATACCCCAATTAATCTGGGTATACCCCAATCTCGCCAGGTTTAAAACCCCCAATCGTGTATAAAATCCGCAAACTTAAACTGTCTAAAAAAAATTCGAGCAGTTGCCCGTAAGTCCAATAATTCAAGTACGAGTCTAGCCAGATGTTAACAGTGTATACTGTGGTTACTATAAACTCATTCAAATCAAGATTCTATTAAGTTCCAACCCACTTTTTTTTTCCACGGCAAAAGTAATTTCATTAATAAAGCTTACCGGAGGAAGTAAGCAAGAGCAAACGAAATATTACTAGCTCCCACCAAAAAAGAAAAAGCTACAAACCCATCGAGCCAAAGCGAGACCCCAACCCTCACCACGCGAAAAGGTTAAGTTACAAAAAACCGGTCCCAATTAGAATTAATTGTTGGAAAACAATTAATAGAAAATTGATTTTTAACTTAAACAGAAAAATAATAACTTTTTGTTTTCTTATCAAACTTTTTAGTCCCACATCGGGGAGTTTCCCTTTTTAGGATGCATTATTCCATTATATAAACAAATTCTCTATTTTTATAAAATTTATGGGAAAGGGGTTTCTCTATATTTTTAGAGAGACCCTCAAGGAAAAATATTTTATAGTGTTTTCTTAAGCGTTTGCGATTTTCCTTAAGGTTTTTTCGGAGAATATACGAAAACAACAATTTTGCGACCGCTAGGACACGTCATATATACGAGTTAAACGACATGTTCTAGGGTTCTCTGAATGGGTCGTTTATAAAGCGTTTTTTAATTGCACGACCCTTATTGCGTGGGTCTCTGAACAGAGACCGTTTCTTACAGTCACTAGATGTTGACCCGCGATGCTGGTCGTAGATTTGAATTATAATATAAAAAAAATCGATTCGTGTCACCAAATGTCCGAATGTTTGAATGGTCAATCAATTAATCTTACCGGTATTTAAGTCAAACAGTCAAGTCAAGTCTAGTTAAGTCAAACTACAGTCAAGTCAAACTACAGTCAAACTGAAATTCAAATGCAACCTCAAATTTAACTGAAATTCAAATGTAACCTCAAATTCAACTGAAATTCAAATGCAACTCAAATTTAACTGAAATTCAAGTGCAACTTCAAGTTTAACTGAGAATTTTAACATTCATTCCATTGGGTGTAAAACTACACAAAAAAAATGAAATACTGAGTTCAGATAATACATGTCAAAGATTGCTAAGTTCTGACAAGTGACAACAACATGCTAAACTAATAAACTGATAAAAAAACAAAATGATAATTCAGCTCCTCCTATGACAATATTTCACAAATGATATCAAGCAGAGCATCAATGTTCTGTGTCCTTGGTTCACATGCGACTTCCTGCAAAGAAAATCAACAACAGTACAATGACTTCGTTCAGTTCACAATACATGGTAGAACAAAATAAGTTAGTAGATATAGGTCATGTACAATAGTGTGAGGTAATTCAACAGACATTCTAGCAATGGGTAGTAGCTGAAAGCACATGTATGAGGTAATTTGACATATAGGTCATGTAAATAACAGTTATTGGCTCATGAATTGCAGGGATCAAACCATAATCATTTCCATTCTACCAGACTAATCCAGACAACAACTATAATTCACATCATTTGAACAACTTATACAATCCAAGCAAAACTCATTGTAATCTCATCTTATTTCCAATCCACCCATAGCTGCAATCTCATTTCAATCATCACCAACAGTATCAATTTCCATGAACCACTACGTACCACCAGATTCAATAACCTCATCATTAAGAGTGCTAAAAACACGTTTCCTGCATTATTTGCATACATACAAATTCTCTGTGATTCAACCATAACCATAACCTAATCTAGGTCATGTTTGAGGTAAATTTGACAAATCAAACCTTAGTTGTAGGTACTCTAGAAGGGCACATCACATATGTAACTTAACAACTAATAATATTAGCTGGGTTGAAGATGTATATAAATACATGCAGTATATGCCACAAACTGCAGGAAAGTTATCACACAACCATAACTACGATAGGAGAAGATTGCAATAAAACAGAAGCTTCAGGGAAATCGAAGGCAAATACATGGGAAGAAGAAGATACTTGCACAAGCTAAACTAGTAATCATATGTGCGCAGGGGAGCTAAACAAGTACTAATCGTCAAGGTTCTGACTATACAATGCCTTTAAGATGCACAAGAAAACTCACATGTGCGCGGGGGAGATGCATGATTTCCACCAGTTGAATTATAAGGTGTTGGGCAAGTTCATTCACGTATGTGTATCCCCATTTCTCGTGCCCTTAGAAAGATAACCAATTATAGAAAATTAAATTAAAACCAAAGTAAACATAAAAAATATGGAATCTACTATAAGAGACATGTAAGAAGAAATAGAATGAAACCTTACGAGCTTCTCATTCCAATACACATCATCTCCAACAATTTGTAAAAATTGATGGATCTTTATTCGCATTTGCAAGGAAGACAAATGGATCTTCCAAAGCATTCTTATTGGGGTCGATCTTATCGAGATTCCAAACCAAATTCCAATGCTCCCTTGTCACATCTCTGCAGTAAAAACTTGTCTAGCTTGAGAAGCATGGATGAATGGCTCGTCGACTTCTTTTGAGCTTCTCATAAACCTTCCGGGTTGACAAACCTCAAATTTGTATTTGCATCCACATAGGATCCATGTATTTTGTCTTCGACTCGCACCCAATCACAAGAAAAACAATTTCGTGAGAAAACTCCATAATCCAGTTCAAGTATACGTTGTAGAACGCCGTGGTATGTAGTATCGTCGCATCGACTGTTAGTATCTCTGGTACTTGCTCTGAAACTGGTGCAAGCTTCCATGGTGACTCCACTATTTTGTGTAGTTAAATGTTTTTCTGCATCGACTGTGTAAAAAAGATAGTCATTAACAAAATATGAGTTGTACGAAACTGTAGTGAAGGTAGGACCAATATCCAGCCTACAAAAATCTGTCATGGGAGTGCTTTCAAGTTGTTTCTGTAGCCATTCAATGTAGTCTGTAGGTTTTATCCTCCCCATACGAGTTTGGTTAAAATTACAGACGTATATCTTGTACTTCCTGTCAAACAACACACAAAGTGACAATTGATATAAGCATTAACTAATAAACCAAGAAACATAATCAAGTAGTACTACTTCTCCTATATAACCTCGCTTCGAGCGAGCACAAACAGATTTTTGAAGATGCCATTATAACAATCCCAAATGTTTAATGGAAATAAACTGAACCATAAATCAAACAAAGCGACAATACAATATAAAATATAATAAGAAACTTTCAGTTTTAGCATGTGGCAGTTAACTTCCGGTTTAAGTTCATTAGATGTAATAAAGTAATAAACTAAGATTTATTACTGATTAATACTATATTCATATCTTTGAACTTAAAATCCAGTGCATAATGTGATGAAATGATCTAAATAGAAATCAACTTGGGATTTACTTACTCTTCTCATTCAGTATTTTCATCTGAATGTCTCAATATCCACAAACGAACTTGTTCATATTCTATGGTGGACAAAAAATGTGGTTTTCCTTATGAATTAGCTGGGTATGGACCTTCATAAACATCACTGGGCATTGATATCTTTCCACGACACTTAAAAGATTTTCGCCTCACTGTAGGAAGTAACTACACGCAATGGCACGCTCCTTCATTGACCTCATACTGTTTTGTAATAGAGCCTTCTACATAATTTTTGTTGCGACCTTGAACCTTGTAGTATCTAATCATCTTGCACATGTAGTCAGTAAACAAAGATATGTAAGTTTTGCTTAGTTACAAAAACAATTAACTGGATATTAGTAAACTAAAGAATCGTATATACCTCTCGTAAGGGTACATCCACCTAAACTGAACATGCCCCAATTGATGTGCCTCTTCTGCCAAGTGTATGACAACATGAGTCATACTAACAAAAAAAAAGGCGGGAAATACATTTCGAACACACATATTAAATCCACCACACGTTCGTGCATTATAAGAAGCTCAGCACGATCAATAACCTTGGAAGTTAGTACTTTGAAAAACAATGATAAGTGTCGAACTGCCTCACGCAAAGGATTATGATCTTTGAAATAATGCATTATAAAAATAGGCATTAACCCCTGCATCAGAATGTGATATTCGTGAGAATTCAAACCCTTCAATTGGAACTCTTTCAGGCATACTTTCTTTTTCCAATTCCCACTGTAACCAATTGGAACTTTAATTGTGCTAAGAGTTTTACAGATGACTTCCCTTTATGCCTTAGACATACAATAAGGTGAACGAGGCATCTCCACTTTTCCGTTCTATTCCTTCAACCACAATCTAGGCTTCAAGTTGAGCAGTTTCAAATCTTTGCGCGCCAGCTGCCCATCCTTGTTCTTGTCCTTACGGCTCATAAAAGTTCCATACAAATTCTCTACAAAATTCTTTTCTACATGCATGACATCCACATTGTGCCGGATTTGCAGAAACTGATAAGATTAATTAAGTTAGAAAGGAATTTTAAACAACACAAACATATTGAAGTAAGGTAACTGCAAAGTATAATTGGTCAATACCCTCAATTTACCTTCCAATATGGGAGACAAAAAAGTATTGATCTCTTCACCACGGAGACTCACGTACGGCCGGGCCGCTTGACCAACTTCCCAAATTCTTTATCTGCGGTTGTTGTCTTGTTGAATAATTCGACGCCACTCAAATGTCTTGGTGCAACCCTTGTCTCCTCAAATCCGTTGAACTCAGATGTTTTCCGTCTATAAGGATGAAACCTATCTCTTAGAAACCTTATATGACCCATATAAGCATACTTAGAACCACATTTTATCCTGATCGCCTCTGTATTTTCTCCACACACAGGGAAACCAAATCTTCCAGAAATCCTCACACCAGAAACATGAGCATATGCAGGAAAGTCATGTATGCACCACAATAACATTGATTTCATTGTAAAGGAAGTCTTTGTATGCGCATCGTACGTTACTGCACCGACTGTCAACCAATCAATTAACTCACAATCAAAGGATGCAAATAAACATCTATGTTATGATTGGGACCAACTGGACCAGGAATCAGCAGTGTTAACATCGTAAAATCTTTTGACGTGCATTCAGATGGCGGCAGGTTATAATAAGCAAGCATAACAGGCCAAGTACTATGCACGCTCATCATTTCGAAAGGGTTAAAACCATCGTAGCTAGTCCCGCACGTACATTTCGCTTCTCTTCAAGAAACTCAGTCCACTTCATGTCTATTGACTTCCATTGTGACGAATCCACCGGATGTCTCATGTGTGTAAGACTTTTTTCAACCTTAGCATACCATGTCATCAGCTCAGCTATCCATGATTTACCATGCATACGTTGCAACCTTTCTGTGACTGGAAAATACCTAAGTCTCTTCACTGGAACATTTTTAGTTGATGTACTGCCTTCTGGTGGTTTCTGCCATCTACTTTCACCACATTTAGGACACTTATCTTCATTAACATACTCATTGCGATAAAGAATACAATCATTGATGCAAGCATGGATGATATGGACCGGCAACTGAAATGGCTTAATCATGTCCTTTGATTTACGAAAATTAGATGGTAATGTGTTCCCTTCCGTAAAAATAATTTTCAAATATCCAAATAATTGAGTCATGAAAACATCGTAACATTGATACCTCGCTTGCATACTAAGCAACTCAATTGTTGGCCGAAAGTTTTGTATGTTCAAAGATCACAACCTCGGAAATAAGGGTTGCACCGCATCCTTCAACCTCTTCCTGCGATTGACAGTAGCCCGATCTTCAAAATACCATCTTCAACAGTAGTACCAACTTCAACAGCAGTACCCGGCTGGTCTTCAGGATTATCAAGACCATCTACACGTCCTAGTGTCTCATTGAATAAGTCAAATATCCTTGGAAAGATGCAGCTCCCACGATTGAACATTATTGGAAGGTAAAGTACGTTCTTGAATATTATTCACACGAGCTCGCTCTCCATGATGGATCCACATTCGGTATTGGCTGTCGAATCCATAATCAAGAATATCCCCATGTACATCATCTATACATTTTGGTAAACTATTGTAATTCTTACACTTAACGCAAGGATAGCGGAATTCTTTGAAACCTTCACCAAGACTCTTTGTTGCAAATTGGATGAAAGATTGAACACCTGCAATCCATTGTGGTGAACCATTGCGTGCAGTCATCCATTCTTTATTTGGAGTAGTTATAAGATTTTGAGACATCTGCAAAACAAATGAATTACATATATATATCAGAACCAACTTAATGGGCTAATGCTTAACAACTTAACTGTCCAAAGCGATGTAAACAAATATGTCATGTATACTTCACATAAAGACTCAAGATACTTTTTACAATCTTATTACCAAAAGAACTACTCAATGCCTAGTTGCCTACCATGAGCAGTGCAAACATGCTCAGATTCCAAATGCTTAACAAAATATGCTCAACCAGCTATCGTAGTCTAACCATATTAGGAAGTAAGAACCAGTCAATATGTTAAATTACAGTCACACAAATTCACAGTAAAGGCCACAAATTGGCCAAAGTTTAAAATGTCAAATCAACTAATACTATGCGAAAGTTGAAAATGTCCCAAACACAGATTTGACAAGTATACCTACTTATTTTGACCTAATTAAACAAACCCCCAAATTCAATATACATTAATCAGTTAAACACCAACTTTCCAACTGAAACTGAAATCAATTAAGCTAAACCCTTAAATTTCCAACTGAGACATAAGTACTTACCCTAGTAAATTTGTGAGCTGGAGATCTGAGTTCTGAAATCAAATCAGAGTTGTTGAGCATTCTTCTTCAATAAATTAGGTCGAGTACATATCAAGAATTAAAAGCCTAACCAGAAGCTTCGAGATTTAAACCTAACCAGAAATAAATGTGTCGAATGATTAAAACCCTAACAATTTATAACCCTCACCAATTTTTCCTAGTACCCTCATCAATTTTTCCTAATCAGAAAGAATTTTGTCTAAGAATGTTTTGCAGAAGTAAATATTGAGAGAGAGAATAAGTTTACGAGAAATAAATCTGTCTCTCTCTCTCTCTTTTCTATTCTCGAAAAGGATAAGAAAGTTGTGGTGGAAAAAGATTCAGATTGATAACTGACTCAGCTGAATGGGCTGAATTGTCTGTGAAACGAGTCAGATTTTCTTTTTCTTTTTTTTTGATTTTTTCCCAGATAGAAAGTTTCCATATATATTTATGAATGATGTAATCTTGAGATTTGAATGTAAAAGATTTTGGTGATGAAAGGTATCTATTTCTAGCCCCCTCTCTTTGATTCTCAAGTAGCATAATTGAAAGTCTAATTCCAGTTCCATTGTAAAGTTATCAAAAGATTGGAAAAACATATAGAAAGTAGATGGTCTTGTTGATATTGAAATTTAAGGATATACAAGATACTTACTACAATACTGAAACTGAAAGGATTGAAAAATCTAAAAGTTAATAAATAGAACTACTAATATATTTCATTAGATAAGAGCATGGCTCCAAAACATGATGAAGCTACATATCCATGTAGAAGTTGCAAGACACTTCTTTACATGTTTTGAGCCTCTTCTTCTTTACAAAAAAAGAGATGATACTCAAAACCATACAAACTTGCAAGATCAACTAAACCCCAAAATACTTGCATATGAAATTAAGCTTCCCAACCCCAAAATACTTACATCTGAAAATTAAGCTTCCCCAAAAAGTTACATATATAAACCCAGTACGTACGTAAATATATATCCGACATGTATATCCCAACCATGCATGTATCCCCAAAAAGAAAAACCAGGCCAGTACGTAAATATATATCCAACATGTATATCCCAGCCATGTATACCCAAAAAAAAAAGTCCCCAATAAGTCAGTACCTCCATTGCAAACCTGAACTCCAACTTCATTAAAAACCGTCACCGGCAATTGGACAAACATAGTGTTGCGGCCATAAAATCTTCTCGCCTATGTTAAGGTCCTTAAAAGTTCCATCGCCATCAAAAAGACCCTCAGATTCTAGATAAACTTCTTCAATCTGTACCAAACGACATTCATCATTTATTAGAGGCATAGTCATGTCTATAAGGCCCAAGGCAACACATCTCTTTCGTATATTTCTCAAAATTACTCTTTGACTATTAGGTTGACAACCACCAACATTCATTCCCTGCAGATCATAACCACATCCAATACAACAGTAAGAAATATTGGTGCACATAAGAAGAACAATGCAAACATAGTAAATTTTTCAACTGCTCGCTAAGAAAGGTCATACAAACTCAAAGGTTAAACACTCAATCATGATTCAACTATTCTAACATCTAAGATTTTCTTTTCATTGTTTCTAATTCACTGTCAATTGGAACAAACATTCATTCAATCTAAAAGCAACTCATGTAATTAATCATTAACTAGTTATAGAATGCTACCTGAGCATTAGCATTGCTGGTGCTAGCATTGCAGCTTAAACCAACCATTAGTGTCTCAACTATGACCTCAAGAGTACGGACGCGTTCTTCCACGGCTCTAGTCTTTATCACCTGTTGACGTAACTGCTCCCTAGGAATGGCAGAAGAACGCACTTCATTATTTGATACCCCACCTCCCATTCCTCGAACAAAGCCCCTACGATCAGTTCCAAGCACCTACAAAGAAGTAAATAAAACATTTATCTAGATTTTGACAAGTTTCTTTTTTGCAAACTGCAATAAAAATTCAAGTTCACCCACCGTGACGACAACATCTTTTTCCAAATTAGTTTCATTTCTATACTGCTCAGTTTCGTTCAACTCTCTTATCTTTGCCTGCAAAGGATATTAGATTATATGTAAGTGGAAAACCAAGTACAAAGAAAACTAAAAGATAAATGTATGCAAGTCGATCAAAAACCAAGAAACAACTTACAACATATTCTCTGCATTTTATTTCATAGCAAATTAGGTCCATTAACTCAAGATGTTCTTGAGGGATTTCTTGGTAAACATGTGTTGCCAAGTATACCACAGATCTTGATATACTACCAGTTGGACTTTATTGCTCCATTAAATGCCGACGAAGAGCAATGCCATCCCTTCCAGTAGTGTGGAGAGCTTTCAGTTGCTTCCTTGATTCCATTCCTATCTGCCTTAGTTTCTTGTCCTTGTCTGAAGCATACAAATCAACAAATCGTTCCCAATTCTCTCTCCTCACACCTGCTGGTCTATTGTGCTTTTGCACAGCAATAGTATCAAACTTATCACACCAGAGTCTTAGTTTGTTCTTTCTGTTCTTCCATGATCTATTTGCCATTCTTAAAACCTTGCCCTTGATGATTTCAGGTATCTTGTACTCATTGTTAAGGGTCCTCCAAATTTCTTCTTTAAATTCCATAGGGACGATCCTCCAATCCTCATAATGTGGTGAAACAACATTCCTGCATATCACCCCAATTCTGGAAGCATATGGCTTAGAAATATCTTCTACTGTTTGTCCCAAGGAATTGAAAGAAATTTGTGGAAGTTGGTCACCTACATAAAACAAAACAAAACAAAACAAATTAGATGTCAATTAATCATATAAACTAATCTGAAGAAAAAAAAGTTATATAATATACAGTTGTTCATGCTTTCCTCGGTATCACCAGGATCATTATACACCTGATGAAAGGCCTCATTCCATACATGTTCCTCAGGTTGATTTTCAGTAACTTGGCTTGGAGAATGTTCAACATCTGATGAAGACACTAGTCGACTCCCTACACTTGGACTTCTAGATGGGTTTGCACCATCAGTTGACGGAGAGCCTTGTGAATTGAGTAAACCCCTTGGCAAGTTAGCTTCATTTAAGCTAGGAGTAGTACCTGGTGATCTAGTACTAGCAGACCTAGTACTTCCAGACCGAAATCGACTGCTACTTCCAGCACGAGGTGTTGCCATATTTTTCTACAACAAAATCACACATTGAAATATTAACAAAATCACTTCAAACAAAGTTATTACTCAAATAAGTAAAAGTTGAAGAGAGCCATCACAGAGAAAGAGAACTTTTAGCAATAAACTGTAAAACCTATCTAAGTGCAAACATTAAGTTGCAGCAACGATCACATGACATCCATAAAGCACAACAATGGTGTCATTAAGCATAGCAAACCATTTCATCAAAACCAGAGATTATATTGTCTGCATTAATTCACTACAACTAAAAGCATGTTCTCCCAATTAGCTGGTCATATATATACTGAGGTCATGCCTTGAATATATGACAGAAAAATTTAACTATTAGTGTTGCACCATTCACAAGTCATCAAATAGTGAACATAAGGAAGAGGGATAACAGATGCTCAAACTTGAATAACCTATTAACCCATCACATAAAACATAAGGAACCAACTGCAAACCAAAAGGAAGAACAAAGAAAAATCTATGGGTAACGGCCATAAAACATGATTCTTTTAAACAACAAAAAACCTAAAACATGATACACAGACCCAATCAACAATATAATTTAACTAACCCTAATACATGATCAACTATTATCACCCAAATCGATAAAATCTGCTATACCTGATGAGAATCTGAACTGCAAAGTTGTTGAGATGTACTTGAAATCAACCAACACAACAATAATTATTAAACCCCATGACCAAAATCGACCAGTAAAAGAAAAAGAAAACTTCAATCCAAAACCCTAATTGTGCTTGTTGAAGAATTACAACTAGATCGCTATTGAGATTTACCTGAAATCCACCAATAAAACAGTTATTGTTATGCCCCATGAAGAAAATCGACCAGTAAAAGAAAAAATAAGAAGGAAAAGAAAACTTCAATCAAAAACCCTAACTTTACCAGTACCTAATGATTTTGAGAATTAAACCTAAAATTGAAAGTTGTAACAGGTTAATCTTAGTAAGATTTTGTGATATAAGGGATTAATTAGTTTTAATGATGGAGTTCTGAGAGAGGAGGAGAAATTTTGGTGTCTGGTTTTTTTATCTGCAAATGAACTAATGGAGAAAGAGGGAAGATGTGAAGGATATAAATACCATCGGTAATAACGAGGTAGGAAGTGGCGCGAACCGAGTGAAACTTCCTTACTTAGAAAAGTACCACTGAATCAACTAGGTGGAGCTGTATCAGTGTGGGTTAGTGAATCAGGACATGGTGGTAATTAAAATATTAATTGAATGACCATTTTTAAGCCTCTGGGATATGCTCCGGAAATTTATTATATCAGAGACGTTCTTTACTGGTCAACTAGCCATTGACCATTAGTGAGGGTCGAGGATGTGGGTCAGGAAAACCCCATTTTCCACTAGTGAGTGTTTGTTGAAACAGAGACCTGTTCACCTCCTATCAGAGGATAGAGGATGTCGAGAAACTCTTTATGAGTAACTCATCTGCGACAAAGGTTGTATAAAAAGGAAAAGGTCAAGTAGAAGCTCATATCTCTGTAATATTCTCACATTGAATGAAGTGTTCATATTACGAGCATATGCAATAATCTTGTATCATGTTCTGTTGTAGATGGTAAAAGATTTAAAATTTTAATTGAATCTGGAAAACTT
Organism: Papaver armeniacum; assembly: GCA_023531295.1. Taxonomy (NCBI): domain Eukaryota; kingdom Viridiplantae; phylum Streptophyta; class Magnoliopsida; order Ranunculales; family Papaveraceae; genus Papaver; species Papaver armeniacum. The sequence goes on along the minus strand of JAJJWW010017984.1, from coordinate 160,197 downwards.
GTTTAACTAGGAAGTGAATTTTTAGGCAAGAGTTATAGGACTTTGGGTCTATATAAGCTTGACGAAAAAAACTGACGAAGTGAACATAGTTTATTCTTGTGTTTTCTTTCTGTGATTGAATGTTTTGCGTTGTAGACTTGGAACCGTAAAGTTATAAGTCAAATCTTGAACTGGCCAGCATAAGATGCGTACCCAAATTTAGTTTGGATATTGAACACAAAAGTGAAATCTTTGTAGAATCAAATATGCTATAAAACAGTGGCGCAGATGTTTAGAGTAATTCTAAGCTCTTAGAATTAATTCAGTTAGGCCTAACTGACATGAGTTCAACCCAAAACCACTGTGGTAAAAGATGGTTTATAACTTTCGTAGATGATTGTACGAGGTACTATCTTGTATACTTGCTTAGGGATAAGGATAATGTCTTAGAAGCCTTAAGGTGTATAAACTTGATGTTGAAAACCAATTAAAGGCATTGAACATAACAACCGTATCCTTAAGGAGATGATAATTGACATGTTGATTAGTTAAGGCATCCTTCGTATAAGGGCTTTTCAGCATCTTCAAGTAACTTTTTAAACTTTATAGGATCATCTGCGAACTCTTCTGCGGCCTGCATCATATCTATAATGTCTGGATCATCAGTGGGAGTTTCCATTCCAAAATCTTCATCCGGAGCATCAAAGGGAGTTCCCATTCCAAAATCTTCAAATTGACATGCATACCATTGTTGACGTTAACGGCTTACTACTAGTTGCCTCATCCTCTTCCCCATGCTTAGTCCAAGTAGTATATGTTTGATCGATTCCATTTAAGAATAAATGATGTTCTACATCGCCAACTGAGCATGCGAAGTGATTTAAACAATCCATACATGGACACAACATAAAAAATTCATCATATGTCTCACCCTCCTTCATGAGATGGTTGATAGCATATCGCAGAAACGCCGCGACTCCGTCTATATAACGTTTTTTTGTTTTATCAGTACTCATCCAGGATTTATCCATTCTGAAATGCAAAGAGAACCAACAGATCAATTACATCAGCTGCACTTCAATTTCTTCATGTTTAAGAAAATCACTCAAAGCATAAATGTAATTTCTTTATAGGTCTACCAGCAATTACATTTTCTCTTGATGCAAAGTGATACAGCATACAACTGAAAGTAGTCCATGATACTAGGGGAAAGGATCACACGCTATAAGTACCCATGACGAGCCTGTTTTAGAATTCAAATTGAATGGTATTTGACCCTAGGTTTCTGAGATGTCAGACTAACTTCGCAATATCATATTATAAGTAGTATGTCCCAAAGCAATCAGTTCCATAATTTTTATAGTTGGAAACTTTTATAAGGCTGGGAACTCAAATCTGCTTTCTTTAGACAGATATGAAGTCACATTAGTCGAGAAAGAGCTCTAATGTTCATGAATTATGCAAACTCCTAATTCCAGATGCCACCTGATGATATGAAAAGTAATCTTTTCCACAAAAGAAAGAAAAATTACACTGAAGGCATCCGATGGCATTCACATGGGGGTACTTTCCAACCTAGATTAAAACAAGTTGTATAGTGTATACACAAAGATATCAAGTGAAAAAGTGTTAAGGTTAACTAGATTTGTGCCTGTGCTACGCACCGGGCATATTTCTTCTTTTAACTCTGTGTGTGCGGGACTTCACCCCGCCCCATGGCAATGTATTTTTGATTTAGTGTGCTCAAGGCTTCACGCCGCTCCGTCCTGTGAAGATGCATTTTTGATTTGATGTGCGCGGTGCTTCGCCCCTCCCCGTGGCGATGTATTTTTGATTTGGTGTGACGGGGAAAATATATTAAATAGGTGGAGAATATGCACATAACTTATTTATTTAATCCTTTTAACTTGGTGTGCGCGGGGTTTCGCCCGCCCTGTGGCGGTACATTTTCTGATTTGGTTTGCGCGGGCTTCGCTCCGCCATGTGGCAATGTATTTTTGATTTGGTATGGCGGGACAAATACATTAAATAGGTGGAGAATATATGCAAATTTTATTTATTTTTTCCTTTTATTTTTGCCAAAGATATATGAATTCTTTTCCCCTTTATATATTAATTTGGAAGAAAAAAAGTCCTAATATAACAGTGCCTCGATTTTCAAATTGAATTTGAACTTCGATAAAATTCCAAACATGGTAAGTTGGGTTTTACTTTTAAGTTTATAATTTTTAAACCAATCATACATTGCCAGATGTCCTTACCTAAATATTGTCATGAGGAGTGCAATTTAGTGCGTATTCCTTTAAACAATGTGTACAAAACAAATTTATATGTAAACTAACAAATAAATTTGGTTTTACCTAAATACACCCATATTTTTCCTAATTACCACTCATAGTAAAAAAGTTAATAATTTTACACCCAACCTGAATTGGGTAAGAATCACCTTCTTCTCTAATTAGCGCTCTATATATCACTATCGTGTGTGATGGCTGCCACCTCCATCGTCACCATTTCCACAACCTTTAATTTACTCTAGCACAACAATGTATAAAATCTATATCTTAATCTTATTAAGACGTAAGCTTACATGTTAGTCTTAATCTTAGTCTTAAATTGATTAGGTTTTAATTAAGAACAGAGACGGTTTAAGTTTTAATTCTGCTTACAATTTCAGAATAATCACCAAGCCTGATAAAAAAAATTAATGGGATGCATGTTGTTGAACACATTGATCGGCAGATTTATTAATGTACATTTCTTTTCAAATATGCATCCATAACCTTAACAGATTAAAAAGCACATTCAATAGGGAGTTAGGCATTCCATGCGAGAGTAACTAGGTTATTGAGAATGTAATTTTACTTTTATGTTATTTACTTTATGTTGGATGTCTTGTATTTGGGTGTGTTTAGCTGTTTTCTCTCAGATATCTTTATTAGGGTTGTCTTCTCTTTGTAAGACTTATTCAATTCTAATACCTAAAGACGGCTGTGAATTGCTTCATCTCTTCTCATTACTTTATCTAACATGGTATCAGATTACCAGTGTTGATTGATCCTTTAAACCCTAAATACTACTTTAACTCATCTAAATCCTAAATACTACTTGATGGAAACTCCTCTGTCACCTGAATCTGGGTCTAATGATATGAATGCTCTTGTTAATCAATTTCAACAACAGAATCTCAACTTTACTTTACCATTTCAGAACATCTCAAAATTTATTTCCTTTAAGCTTGATAACACAAATTTCTTACTATAGCGGCATCAATTTGAATCTATTATGATGAGCACCAACCTTCTTCATTTTGTTGATGGCACATATCCTGAACCACCTGCTCACATCTTGGTCAATGGAGTCAGTACTGTAAACCCTGAAAATTTGTTTTGGCATCAAATGGATCGTTTCATTATCTCTTGTTTCAATGCTACCTTCACTAGATCTGTATCCTCTGGTACATTTGGTTTAACTACTTCAAAGCAATACTGGGATTATCTTCGAATTGAGTTTACTGATCAGTTTGCTGCTAGGAGAAGCCTTCTTCGAGGTCAATTGCAGACTATTCGCAGAGGTAATCTTTCTGTTACTAAGTATTTGAATAACCTTAAAGAAATTACACATAATCTTGCTGCCATAAATGATCGTGTGAGTGATGAAGATATTTTTATGTATATCGTTAATGGGTTAGGCAGATTTTACTCAATTTGTTATTACTGCTCAACATCGTGAAACCCCTTATAAGTTTGCTGAGTTACGTTCTCGCCTTGTTCATCATGAATAGTGGATGAAGAACCAGGAACATGATTCCAATAATGTTTTTGATTCCACTAATGCTCTATCTGCTTTTTATAGTAACTTTAATAGAGGTTCAAACAATGGAAGAGGTAATAGTTCTGGTAGACATAACAACTCCAATAGGGGTGGAAATTCTGGCAGAGGAAACAATTCAGGTAGACATAATAACTCTGGTAGAGGATATCACTTTGGTAGAGGTGATAACTCACAGAGAAGCAACTTCTATCCTGGTAATAGTTCTTCTAACTCTTCTGGAGATAGCACTGGAGGTAGTAGTTCTTCCAATTCTGGTGGGCGTCGATATTATGATAACACACCGACTGATTTTTCTGAAATTGAATGTCAAATCTGTAAATAAACTGATGGTTATACAGCTAACAGATGTCGTTTGCGATATGTTGAGTCTACACCAAATTCTTATACTTCTAATAAATCTAAAAATACCTTTAAGCCTGGTGAATCTTCATCAGCACCTCAGGTTTTTTACACTACTTCTGGATCACCTAGCTCTTCTTCAGATGGGTCTGCCTCACCACAAGCTTTTTATACTTGTTCTGCATCTATACTTGATACTTCTAATGTTGTTGAGAGCTCTCAATGGATTCCATATTCAGCAGCTTCTGCGCATATGACTAATAATCCTGCTTTGCTACATACTTTTGTTCCGTACACGGGCAATGATCAAGTCATGGTTGGGAATGGTAAGTTTATTCCCATCACACATATTGGATCTTCAATTTTAACAACTGATAATGCAGAATTTGTTTTGAATCATGTTCTATTGGTACCTTCTCTTTGCAAGAATCTCATATGTGTTGCCAAATTCACTAAAAAAAAATAATGTATCATTTGAAATATTTGATTTGGGCTATAATATTAAGGATCTTGCCACACATGAAGTTGTAGCTGAAGGACCAGCCTATCATAATCTCTGCCCTATTCAGATGGTTCCCAAAGTATCCTTCTCTTCTATAATTGTTGATCCTACTCTTTGGGATCAACGGTTAGGACACCCTTTTAGTGTTGTTTTGAGTAAACTAAATAACACTTCTGCAATTCAACTGTCATCAACACCAGCTACTTCTATTTGTCATGATTGTCAGTTAGGGAAACATGTTAAACTACCCTTTTGTTAAGTGCATATTTTGCATATATTTAGTGTTGAATCCATGCTAGTAATTGCTATATATTCTTGCGAATTATTATATATTACTCTTGTTTTCTCTTGTTTATGTTTTGCTAGGTGAATCGTCCAAAAGAAGTGAATTTGTACGTAATTGTGAAATAAAAGAAGTTAGCTACAAGTGGAGAAGGGCCAAAGACCAAGTAGATCTCGTTCATATCTAGGAGTCCTTGATATCATCTCGAAGAGGACGAAAAGAGGAAGCCAACGGTGAAAGAATGGAGACAATCCGATGTCGCATGAAGAATCTAGAAGCATTTGAAGCAAGCCGAAGATGTCGCAAAATAGAGAAGCTACAGAACTCGTTAAAGGAACCTTCCTAATTTACTCAGCAAGCCGCCGTAGTATCCAGAAAGTTGAACTGTCAGTCCCATAAGACTGACACTTGAAAGCATGAGTTGTCACCTTCGTCCCAGAGCATCGTTTTCTCCAAATGCAAACCGAGAAATCTCAGTTGTGCCGTCTTTGATGGAGTTGCGAGATAGAAGATGATGGGACTATTGGCAATGACGAGAAGTTTGATTGCAATGGAGTTGTATCGGTTTTGGGAGCTATGGCGATCCACTAACTCGTTAGAAGACTTTCGAGCTGTCCTTGATCATGCAGTCTCGATGGTTGAGATAGATGGAGCTCGACAGTTCAATGAAGGTGTTGTTGTCCTTGGCCGTTGACATTAAAAATAATCCGATTTTAGAGATAATGGGATAACTCAAGTTTGGATGATGGAGGAGATAAGAAGGAAGCTGTGTTAGTTGGCTGTGAAGGAGCTCGAATTTACAAAGCCAAACAGGAAATGAATATGGCTGGTGATTGATCGGGAATGGAGATGTGGTTGTGTAAGGAGATATATAGGGAGAACTAGTCGAGCATGAGTTGAACAGAGAAGGAAAGGTCCATGTTGCCATTTCCGATGAAGATGAGGGAGTTGGCGGTCAAGTAGTTACTGCTCGAGAAACCAGTGAGCTATGCAATAATGGGTTGCTTCCGAGAGGTCATGGTAATGGCAGTAATGGCGAGAAGATGACGATGGAATATGCATGGCTGCTGTCAACGGAGATGGAAGACCGAGAAGTTTTGCTGTGATATCCGGTCGTTTCCATTGCCAGCGAAGTTGGTGGAGCTAGATAATGTGTTAAGTAGAGATAGAACGAGATGGAGAATACAAGGCAGTATGGAACTGAGGTGATCGTAATGGTTGATCGATGATGGAGAGTATGTTGCTGTTGGTGCTTGAGCTGGTGACTGCCGGCGTAGGTAGGTTGGCTGGTAGTATTGACGAGAAGTGAACTCTGCTGAGTATTTGTTGGTTTCCGAGTAAAACAGGGAAAGTGATGAGACAATGATGGAGTTGGTTGAGTCCATAGAAGGAAGAGAAGAGTTGAGCATCAGAGAAGAGACATCATATAGAAGATGAGATGTCCGAGGAGGAGGTACTGGTAGTTGAAATCCAGGAAAAAGAAAACTCACGAGACGTATCTTTCGTGATTCTGACGAGGAAAAACCAGAATCCAGGGAAAAATATATTTCACGGACGGATATATGGTCGCGGGAACTGACAAGCCAAATGCGAATTGGGCTGGGCTTTTTCTGCTAAGTGCGAGAGCCCACTTGGCTGTTCATGAGTTTTGGTCGTTAGCGAAAGTTGGGCATGAGCTGATTTTGGGAATTAGGCAAAGTTTTGGCAAGTTTCCATATGGTTTTGACCGAGATTTGGCACGGGCGGCTCTACTACTTGGATACCTATAAAAGAGACTTCTTAACATAATTATCAGATTATAATATCATATATCTCTACATCTCATAATACACTTTTGTTCTTCATTAAAAACCTAGGGTTTACCCCTTTTGGGGGAAACCGAGAAACGGTGTAAACATGAGAGGCTAAGCTTTTGTTGATTGAGGATGAATTCAATGTTCTAGCGTGAAGCTCTATTATTATACAAGTTTGTTCGGAGTTTTAATCACATCATCGTTTGTTTTCACTATTTGATCTTTATGAGTAATTATTGGATTGATTTGGAGTGCACGCTAGATTGATTTACTAATTGTTCTATTGCTAGTATTGAGTTAGGAGATAAGTAATCGCTCAGAATAATTCATACACAAGTAGAAATCATGAGACCTTGCGAGGGATTCTGTGGAGCAATTACGAGTGAAGATAACACCAGCAAGTGAACCTTGAGCTAAGAGTTTAACTACTGGGATCAACCTAATTCACAAATCCTAAGCATTCGATCGGATTACACCTTGAGTGAGCTACTACTTGGTGGTTCGGTTGGATAGAATCTGATATTGGAGAGCTTCCGTATCCGTGGTAAAAGGAGTTTGAGGATAGCACGAGCTAGCTGCTTTCCTACGGTTGGTGATGAATGGTTCTAACGAAGATAGATATGTATACTAATCCAGTTATCGCTTGGTAACGGCGAAGGATTCCTTGATCATATCTTTCTTTTATTTGTTATTCTTTTTATTTCACTTTAAAACAATCCCCCTTTGTGTTTTTTATTATTTTGCTAAACTAAATAACATATCAATTACGTACACAGCTCTCTGTGGGAACGATCCTTACTACCGCTATATTACCAGATAATTAGTGGGAAATATATTGAATTAATTTGTTGCACCTACGACACGCATTAACTTTTGGCGCCGCTGCCGGGGAGCGGTTGTTAATTGATTTGTTATTTGTTTAGCTTGTTTTTGTTTTTAAATTTTTTCTTGTGTTCTTGTGAGTCGTCATGTTTCCTTACGGACATAACATGTACGGAGCACAAGACCAATCATCATATTATAGTGGTAATCAATTTGGATTTCAATCTCATTCATATAATAACTACTAACCATACCCTACGGAACCTTGTGTATACTCTCATACATATCAACAACCTTATGACGAGTATGTAAGTGAGAAATCAAAGGGATGGGAGGATAGTTATGCTTCTGATCAGTTGTTTTCTAGTAATGTGCAGATGACAGAGAGTTTGGAAAGACCTACTCCTCTTTATCATGTTCTTTCGTCATTTATGTCAAAAGAAGAGATACAGTCTGAAAATTTCATCGTGAATAATGGAGGAAAACGTATTAATATAATAAAACTTTCTAAACAATATGATCAGTTAGAAGAAGTTGGAGCATCAGAAAAGACCCTCGAAGAAATCAACAAGGTAATACAAACGGAACTTCAACGTCGTTGGGATATTGAATATTATGAGGTTGACGAAGACTCTGAGGAAGATGAGCAACCTTTGGAAAATCCTTGCAATAATGGTAATGTTATTTCAACTCCGGATCATAGTAACGATCACTCGCCTATTCAAAAGGAGGAGAATGAATATGACATAACCGTTGTTATAAATGGTGTAACGTACTCAAACAATGATTTTATTAGGATTTGCACCAATGAACTAGAATTTCTAGGAGACGATTCTGATTATGATGACGAGTTTTTTGAAGAGATTGAAATTGAGAATGAAACCAAATTGGTTGAAGTTGTGGAAGACCCAATTGAGCTAGCCAAGGATTATAATGATGCTGAGATTTTGATTGAAGCAGAAACTGACAAAGAATGGATAAATAGTTTGATAGAGGACCACAATACAAATGAGGTAAATAATTCATTGCTATTCTTTAAGAATGATGAGGATCCTGTAATACAAGAGATTGTGGAAGGTTTGTCTAATCCTTTGCATATTTCTAAATCTTTTGATTCACATCACTTAGGATTGAGTATTTGTGCTTCTAAAATTCTTAAGGATTATTTTACTTCTAATTATCCACCACTTGATGTGTTTGATTCTAGCATTGTGCAGGTTCATCGAGAGGAACCCGAAGAAGTTCCCTTATTTTATGTTCTTTATCCACTTTCGAGTGTAGAAAGGACTAAGTGGGGGAAATTTAAAGCTATAAAAATTTCACTATTCATATATTATGCTAATAATTGTGTGAAGTTGTTATTAGAATTTGATTATTTTCAAGGTGTACTACCAGATTTTCGGATTGTTGGTATATGGACAATAACAAGAAAGTCGGGCTGACGACTTTAAACCAATCGCTTAATGGGAGGCAACCCATAGGTTTTGTATCTTAAACCCTTCTATTTTTTGTTTTTATTGTTTTCATGTCATATTTGCATCCCCATGTTTAATTTCATTGAGTCCGGAATCTATTTTAGAAGAGAATTATGACGAATACCTTTTCGTCAGAAAAATTCAGACTGCACGTAGTTATTCCAGAGACCATAACTTTCAGACCGTTTACCAAAACACTGTGCCCTTTTGACACTATGTAGAAAACACGTAGATGAACAACTTTTGTGAAATGGAGTGTTTCTAAATTCCTTACCAATTTGTACAGTTTTTGCGTTTTATCTGCTGTTACGTCAGAATTCAGAATTTTCGATTTTACACATTGAGGACAATGCGAAGTTTAAGTGTGGGGGAGTCTTTTGCATATAGAGTTTTTAGCCTTTTTGAGTCAAAATTTTTGTATATATTTGAATAAGACCTCCAACTTGTAGAGATTTTAGAGTCACTAGCATACTTCTAGGTATGTTTACATAGAGAATTACCATTATTACAAACCGAACTTGGAAGTGTTAGGGAACTACGTTCGGATTTTTTACGAATTGGAGTGTTAAATAATGGATTTAATCATGCCGGTGATGCAAATGAGGTGCAGGGATAAATGCATTATTAGAGTTGCTGATCAATCATTAGTGGAGACTACCTATTTCATATCAACAGAGGCACCAGACCAAATTTTCTTTGTAGCTGATTAAAGAGCTTTCTTTTGAGTGTGTGTCACCGTACGTTAATTCCGGGTAGAATGGTGAGCTACCCAACTTCACACTATTTTCAGCACTATTTTTGATCTCTTGAGTACTAATTTTGTCAATCATGAGGGTGACGTCTATAGACGAAAACCACCTTCTTGTAGTTTGATTTGCAGTTAGCACCATTTTCTCTCTCGACAACAATAGATCCGTAGAAACACCATCATCATCAACAAGTGGAGCGACATCAAAATATACAAGGAAAGTTGAAGACGTTTGAGGTTTACAAGCAACAATACGAGTAAGAGCAAATTTCATATCCAAGTAAAGCAACATACAATGAGCAGATTTTTATATAAATGTTGGAGACTTACACATAAGGAGCGGAATTATATATCTAAGTATGAAGACTTATTTACTAGAGCGAAGAAAATCAAAAGATGAGAGTTATTGAAGTTTATGATACAAAGACAATACAAGTTGTGAAGATCAAAGTGGTAAAGTACTTCTTTCATGGCAATGTTATTTTAATTTCGTTATTACTTTTGTAGTTGCAATCTTTGTTAAAAAAAAAAAAGAAAAAAAAAAAGAAAAAAAAAAAGAGAAAATACAAAAAGATTTGCATTTAAGTTGTTATTTGTTCAATAAGGCCATGGGGAAGAAAAATCTATAAGGAAGTATCAAGCAATAAGGAAATTGAAGAGAATGAGTTATAAATTGTCAGAGTTCTACAAAGTTCAAGAGTTTATCATCAACAGTTGAAGACCAAGAAGATGAAGAAGACGAGCCGATCGAAGACGTTTCTATTGGATGCTGTGAGAGTGGTGTTATCATCATTGCAATCAGATGTGAAGGTGGTAAGTACTCTCATCCTCGATAATAGTGGTTGATTTCCTTTCTTAGAGATCATCGAAAAAAGTCTTTTATTTTCCACGATTTTGTGGAGTCTCCGTAAATTATTTCGGAAGGTTTCCTTCCCACCATTCAACGTGTGTAGGATTCTCTCTTCATTCCTACTCTGCACACATGTGAGACCCATAAAAAAGCCGTCTTATTGAGTGCAATTATCATAAAAATCCTTTTAAGTGAGGCAGAAGTCGAGGCGAAATGCTTATTGATCGCTCTCAAACACGCGTTCTCTCATTATGGTGTGGTTATTTCTCACTCAACATTTAAGAATGAGAATATGTTCTTTGGTATTTCTAACTTCTTATTACTAGCATGCAGAAACTCTATGTCCTCTTATCTCTTTGGATGCTTGGGAAGCTGGAACGCTTTGAAGTTGGAGTAGGTTTTGTGGGTATACCTCTGGTAAACCCTCACGAGACTATAACTCGTCCACTAGGGACACCTAGGGGTTTAAAGGCCTGTTATTCATGCTAAGAGTAACCGTATCCTCGGCGACATGGAGTTGTTGTATTTTAGATAGTTTGCTCGAGGACTAGCAAAAGCCAAGTGTGGGGGAATTTGTTAAGTGCATATTTTGCATATATTTAGTGTTGAATCCATGCTAGTAATTTTTATATATTCTTGCGAATTATTATATATTACTCTTGTTTTCTCTTGTTTATGTTTTGCTAGGTGAATCGTCCAAAAGAAGTGAATTTGCACGTAATTGTGAAATAAAAGAAGTTAGCTACAAGTGGAGAAGGGCCAAAGACCAAGTAGATCTCGTTCATATCTAGGAATCCTTGATATCATCTCGAAGAGGACGAAAAGACGGCCAACGGTGAAAGAATGGAGACAATCCGATGTCGCATGAAGAATCTAGAAGCATTTGAAGCAAGCCAAGATGTCGCAAAATAGAGAAGCTACAAAATGTTAAAGGAACCTTCCTAATTTACTCGGGGCAGCCGCCCAGAGTATCCAGAAAAGAAACTGTCACCCCATAAGACTGACACTTGAAAGCGTGAGTTGTCACCTTCGTCCCAAAGAGCATCGTTTTCTCCAAATGCAAACCGAGAAATCTCAGTTGTTCCTTCTTTGATGGAGTTGCAGATAAAAGATGCAGGGACTGTTGGCAATGACGAGAAGTTTGATTGCAATGGAGTTATATCGGTTTTGGGAGCTATGGCAGTCACAGAATCATGAGAAGACTTTCGAGCTGTCCTTGATCATGCAGTCTCGATGGTTGAGATAGATGGAGCTCGACAGTTCAATGAAGGTGTTGTTTTCCTTGGCCGTTGACATAAAAAATAATCCGCTGTTGGAGATAATGGGATAACTCAAGTTTGGATGATGGAGGAGATAAGAAGGAAGCTGTGTTAGTTGGCTGTGAAGGAGCTCAAGTTTACAAAGCCAAACATGGAATGAATATGGCTGGTGATTGATCGGGAATGGAGATGTGGTTGTGTAAGGAGATATACAGGGAGAACTAGTCGAGCATGAGTTGAACAGAGAAGGAAGGGTCCATGCTGCCATTTCCGATGAAGATGAGGGAGTTGGCGGTCAAGTAGTTACTGCTCGAGAAACCAGTGAGTTATGCAATAATGGGTTGCTTCCGAGAGGTCATGGTAACGGCAGTAATGGCGAGAAGATGACGATGGAATATGCATGGTCTGCTGTCAACGGAGATGGAAGACCGAGAAGTTTTGCTTGTGATATCCGGTCGTTGCCATTGCAAATGGGTTGGTGGAGCTCGATAATGTGTTAAGTAGAGATAGAACGAGATGGAGAATACAAGGCAGTATGGAACCGAGGTGATCGTAATGGTTGATCGATGATGGAGAGTATGTTCTTTGTTGGTGCTTGAGCTGGTGACTGCCGGCATAGGTAGGTTGGCTGGTAGTATTGACGAGAAGTGAACTTTGCTGAGTATTTGTTGGTTTCCGAGTAAAACAGGGGAAGTGATGAGACAACGATGGAGTTGGTTGAGTCCGTAGAAGGAAGAGAAAAGTTGAGCATCAGAGAAGAGACAGCATATAGAAGATGAGATGTCCGAGGAGGAGGTACTGGTAGTTGAAATCCATGGAAAAAGAAAACTCACGGAGACGTATCTTTCCGTGATTTTGACGAGGAAAAACCAGAATCCAGGGAAAAAATATTTCACGAACGGATATATGGTCGCGGGAACTGACAAGCCAAATGCGAATTGGGCTGGGCTTTTTCTGCTAAGTGCGAGAGCCCACTTGGCTGTTCATGAGTTTTGGTCGTTAAGCAGTGTTGGGCATGAGCTGATTTTGGGAATTAGGCAAAGTTTTGGCAAGTTTCCATATGGTTTTGACCGAGATTTGGCACGGGCGGCTCTACTACTTGGATACCTATAAAAGAGACTTCTTAACATAATTATCAGATGATAATATCATATATCTCTACATCTCTCTATACACTTTTGTTCTTCATTAAAAACCTAGGGTTTACCCCTTTTGGGGGAAACCGAGAAACGGTGTAAACATGAGAGGCTAAGCTTTTGTTGATTGAGGATGAATTCAATGTTCTAGCCTGAAGCTCTATTATTATACAAGTTTGTTCGGAGTTTTAATCACATCATCGTTTGTTTTTACTATTTGATCTTTATGAGTAATTATTGGATTGATTTGGAGTGCACGCTAGATTGATTTACTAATTGTTCTATTGCTAGTATTGAGTTAGGAGATAAGTAATCGTCGAATAATTCATACACAAGTAGAAATTGCGAGACCTTGCAGAGGGATTCTGGAGCAATTACGAGTGAAGATAACACCAAAGAAGTGAACCTTGAGCTAAGAGTTTAACTACTGGGATCAACCTAATTCACAAAGCCTAAGCATTCGATCGGATTACACCTTGAGTGAGCTACTACTTGGTGGTTCGGTTGGATAGAATCTGATATTGGAGAGCTTCCGTATCCGTGGTAAAAGGAGTTTTGAGGATAGCACTGAGCTAGCTGCTTTCCTACGGTTGGTGATGAATGGTTCTAACGAAGATAGATAAGTATACTAATCCAGTTATCGCTTGCAACGGCCAAGGATTCCTTGATCATATCTTTCTTTTTATTTGTTATTCTTTTTATTTCACTTTAAAACAATCCCCCTTTGTGTTTTTTATTATTTTGCTAAACTAAATAACACATCAATTACACAGCTCTCTGTGGGAACGATCCTTACTATCGCCATATTACCAGTTAATTAGTGGGAAATATATTGAATTAATTTGTTGCACCTACGACACGCATCACCTTTCATTCTTCAAATAGAGTATCTTCTAAACCATTTGCTCTTGTTCACTGTGATGTCTGGGGCCCTGCACCTGTCACTTCACTTGAAGGATATAAATACTACATAATGTTCATTGATGATTTTAGTCGCTTCCATTGGATTTATCCTATGACTACTAAGACTGATGCTCTTAAGTGTTTTCAACACTTCAAGGCTGTGAATGAAAACTTTCTATCTACTTCAATTGTTGCTTTTCAGTGTGATGGTGCTTATGAGTTAACTAAAGGTGCTTTTAAGTGTTTTCTTGACTCAAATGGGATTTCTTTGAGAATTTCGTGTCCACATACTCAGCAGCAAAACGGCATAGCAGGGCGAAAGCATCGACATATCACTGAGATTGGCAATACTCTTGCTTTCAAGGCTTGTTTACCTAAATACTTCTGGTTTGATTATTTCCTCACTGCTACATTTCTTATCAATAGAACACCCACAAAGGTTTTGAATTTTCGATCACCTTTTGAAGTATTATACAATGATTTACCAGATTATAGCTTGATTAGAGTGTTTGGTTGTAGTTGCTACCCAAACTTAATCGCTTATATAATCGATAAACTCAGCCCAAAATCTTCTAGGTGTGTGTTTTTGGGATACAGATCTCTTTATAGAGGCTATAAGTGCTATGACCCTATTACTAAAAAGACTTTTGTTTCTCGACATGTAATTTTCGATGAAACTACTTTTCCCTTTCCTGAGTCTACTTTACTTCACTCTACTAAGCATACTGATGATTCTGATATGGTTATTATTCCTATGAGTGTTACTTCTATGCCACTGTCTGAGTCACCATCTATTCTTTCTGCGCCTATCACTTCTTTACCTACTACTACCTCAATAACTCAAGATCAAAACCCACCATAACCAGTCTCAGTACCTACCAATGTTATACCTACTACAACAATTACTATAAGATAAAAAATTGTTGTTTCAAAACCAAAGTCACTCCCTTCTGATTTTGTTGCTCATCATTCTTCTCTTCACTCTTTACCATCAGTATTTGCTTCAATTTTACATTCCGAAATTGAGCCTAAAAATTATAGAGCTGCTTCTAAGGATGTTAAGTGGGTTCATTCTATGACAACTGAGAATACAGCTTTAAAAGAGAATGATACATGGGACTTAGTTCCATTTGAGACTGGAATGAATGTGTTAGGTAGTAAGTGGGTATACAAGATTAAATGGCACAATAGAAAGTTCAAGTCGAGATTGGTTGCTCAGGGCTGTACTCAACAGGATGGTGTTGATTTTTTTGAAACTTTTAGCCCTGTGGTGAAAACTTCCACAATCAGATGTGTGCTTACTTTGGCATTGTCCAGAAACTGGCCCATTAGACAGCTTAATATGTCTAATGCTTTCTTGCATGGAAGGTTACATGAAACTATTTATATGAAACAACCTAAGGTTTTGAAGATCCTATTCATCCTGATTATGTATGTCGTTTGAAGAAATCTTTGTATGGTCTCAAACAAGCTCCTAGAGCTTGGTTTGAGAGGTTCGGTGGTTTTCTTACTCGGCATGGCTTTGTCAAATCTATCTGTGATACATCTATGTTCATCTACATGTCTGGCTCCAAGATGATACTTCTCTTGTTATATGTAGATGACATCATACTGACAGGTTCATCCTCTGAGTTGCTTCAATCCTCTATATCTGTCTTAAGCAAGGAATTCTCTATGAAGGATTTTGGGGATTTGAGTTATTTTTTGGGTATTGAATGTCAAAGAACTTCTAATACTCTCTTACTATCTCAGAAAAAGTATGCACTTCACTTACTTTAGAAAGATGATATGCTGCATTGTGCTCCTGCAACTACACCAGTTACTTCTGGTCCAAGAGTATCTATTCATCATGGAGTGGTGTTATCTGATGAAGATACCACACTATATAGAAGCCTTGTTGGTGGCCCACATTATTTAACCCTCACTAGACCAGATTTATGTTTTGTTGTGAACTACGTCTGTCAATTTATGCACAGACCAACTTCTCTTCACTTTCAGCTGGTTAAAAGAATTCTTCGATATGTGAAAGGCACTGTCAGTTCTGGTGTCACTCTTTCTGCAGGACCTTGTGATGTATTAAAAGCTTACTCAGACTCTGACTAGGCTGGCTGCCCTGATACTCGTAAGTCCACTTCAGGTTATTGCATCTTCCTTGGTAATTTGTAGTCTCCTGGAGTTCAAAGAAGCAGCCAACGATTTCTCGTTCCTCTGTTGAAGCTGAGTACAAATACTTAGCAATTACCAGTGCAGAGATGTTATGGATATCATATTTACTTGTTGAGTTGGGTATTACTTTATCTTCTCCATCTACTCTATACTGCGACAATACTAGTGCTGGTTAGCTGCAAATCCTATCTTCCATGCTAGAACCAAGCACATAGAAATTGACTATCATACCATACGTAATTTGGTGGAGTCTGGCTTTCTACAGGTATCATATGTTCCTTCTGAGCATCAAGTTCCTGATATCATGACCAAAGGCTTAGGAGTTCAACTGTTTCTTTACTTGGCCTCCAAACTTATGTACTTGCAGAACTATAAGTTTGAGGGGGGCTGTGAGAGTAACTGGGTTACTGAGAATGTAATTTTACTTTATGTTGGGTGTCTTGTATTTGGGTGTGTTTAGCTGTTTTATCTCAGACATCTTTATTAGGGTTGTCTTCTCTTTGTAAGACTTATTCAATTCTAATACCTAAAGGCGGCTGTGAATTGCTTCATCTCTTCTCATCACTTTATCTAACATTCTCAAATGGTTTTAACTTGATTTGCTTTTCTTATAATCTTGTTGTTCCTAAAACTTTATAATTCATGGATATGTTACTAAGGAGATGGTGGTGATGACAGGGGGCTGCGGTAAGTCGAAGTGAAAATTTGTATAAAAATGCTCGTACAGTGGCAAAAGAAATAAGGTTTTAATTACCCACTTTAGATTAGGTGTATGATTATTAGGGTTTTAGATCATAGGTGGTACTTAGGTAAAGTGTGGGTGGTATCTAGATAAAACCATAAATTGTATTTTCATTTGTTTTAATTCTAATTAAAATCTAAAATGGGTAAACGATATATATCCTGCATATCCTAATTTAACTTAAGGCCGTGATTGACTGTCACCGACTATCCTACGCGTAGGACATATACGGGAATGTTTGTTGGACATAATCTTTGCAGCTACACTGCAGTTCTCTAATCACTTTTCTTCCTCAAACTTTTGATAAGCAACTTGATGATTTCGACCGGTTCTCAATTTAATTCAACATTGTATTAAACAGCCCGAATATGTTCCTCCTTTAAATCTCGGTAGATTGGTTTGTATGTAATATTAAGATTCCTCCATTACTTTCTAACATTTGATATGATCTCGAACAGTATATATGATGCAAAAGACTAATTATAAACGAAGAATGTAAAAGGGAGAGAGATAATGCATGCATAAGCTTGAGAAGAATATTGTTACCGTAAACATCAAATAAATTCCATGAGTGGCTGATCATATATACCTAATTATCATATTTCCTTTTTGAAATCATTATAATTTAGGTTAGGGTATAATGCGATTTGCTTTTTTTTTTTTTTTTAAGATTTAATCCAATTAAATTTAGTAAAAGATAATGGGCAGTTGGATTTATATCAACCAGTAGTATTAATTTTGTTACCTTTTTTTAATCTATTTCCTATTTTTAAACCAATCAAATGTTGCCAAGTGTCCTCAGCAAAACGATCGTTTCACAAAACTCAAAAAGGGCCTATTTCGACCAATAGGGAGCGAGGGTTTCCTCACCGCTTAACGTGGGAGCTTTATTTGTCTAGGTCTTTAAGTCTTTAGATTATTTTAAAAATAAGTTTGTCGGGACTTTGAGGGTCAATAATTTGTACGCTTTTTGAATGCCACCAAGAAGTCCTAGAATAGTATGACTATTAAGTCCTAGAATAGATAGCAACCCACAAAATTTGTTATACAAACATGGTTCTTGCGACAGATTCGTGGTATGTGAGCATAACACTAAGACAAACAGAGACTACCAGTGTGTGTACATATTACATTTAAGGGTACCTGTTATTTCCTCTTGACCCCTTCTTGATATAGCTTCTCACAGATTTGTAGACAACATAGACCGATTTATCAAGACTTAGGTTTACAATTGACTGTAAGAAAAGAGACAAAGAATAAACTTTGAAACAGAATTTTATTAATTTGAAACTTCGTACAATCATACACAGAACAGACTCAATATATATACACAAGCTTCTTGGTCATCAAGGTAAACGTATTTCCTAAGCTAAGCTAAAATTACCTAATACAAGAGTATTACCAAAACTGGACAAACTCTTAATTGAGAAGGTGACGTACAGCCTTGGAATTCAAGTTACGTTGTACACGTATTAGATGTTGTGTTAACACCCTCCCGCAAGCGCAACGGGTTATCCTGAACCGTTAGCTTGGATCTTAAAAGAGAAAACTGATCTTTGGAAAGAGGTTTTGTGAATATATCTGCAATTTGATATTTTTATGAAATAAACTGAAGGGAAAAATATCGTTTGGTCCTTTTATAGGTGGGCCCATGTCTGTTTAGTCCTTTGGTCAAACGCCTTTTACTGTTTGGTCCATAATTATTTAAAAATACAGAATGGACAAAAGTACCCTTCCATGTTAATTTTTACTCATTTTTTGTATCAGTTCATTCCAGAAATGAATTTCATATAACAACATATACAAACCGGACTTCATTCCAGAAATGAAGTCCATATAAAACCTTTTTTTTTCCTTCATATCAAAACCTATACAAACCAGACTTCATTCCGGAAATGAAGTCCATATAAAAACCTATACAAACCAGACTTCATTCCATAAATGAAGTCCATATAAAACATATACAAACCAGACTTCATTCCAGGAATGAAGTCCATATAAAACCTAAGAAAAACAGACTTCATTCCTGGAATGAAGTCCATATAAAACCTAAGAAAAACAGACTTCATTCCAGGAATGAAGTCCATATAAAACCTAAGAAAAACAGACTTCATTCCTGGAATGAAGTCCATATAAAAACCTAAGAAAAATAGACTTCATTCCAGGAATGAAGTCCATATAAATGCACTTCATTCCGGAATGAAGTCCATATAAAACCTAAGAATATGGACTTCATTCCAGGAATGAAGTCCATATAAAACCTAAGAAAAACAGACTTCATTCCAGGAATGAAGTCCATATAAAACCTAAGAAAAACAGACTTCATTCCTGGAATGAAGTCCATATAAAAACCTAAGAAAAACAGACTTCATTCCAGGAATGAAGTCCATATAAAACATAAGAAAAACTGTACTTCATTCCAGGAATGAAGTCCATATAAAAATAGACTTCATTTCGGAATGAAGTCCATATAAAACATCAAAGAACATCATCTTCATCTTCTTGACGTCTTCAACAGCAAAGAACAAACATCGTGTTCATCATATTCATCTCATTTTCTTCGATGTCTTCAACAACAACAAAGAAGAACAACCACAACAACATCTTCATCGTCGTCTTCAACACCAAAGCAGAACATAAATCGATTCAAGATTCTCAAAAAAATCAAGATCTTCTTCAGCAGCAACGATTCAGAAACAACACGAGTTCAATCATCGTCGTCTTTATCAAAAACGGATATGTTTCATCGTCGTCTTTATCAAAAACAGATGCAGCAGCAGAATGAAATCAAGAAAAAACACGTTTACATCTTAAGCAGCATCAACGACGAAGATGATTTCATCTCTGCAATCAAAACAAGACGATGATTGAACATCATCGTCTTCATCTTCATCTCTGTAAACAATTGCAGTAGCAGAAAAAAAAAACCCTAAAAAAAATGGCGGAAGCGGAGAAGAAGAAAGAGAGAACCGGTGGAGAGAGAAAGTAAATCTGAGAAATAATTTTTCTCTCTCACCAATTGACTTTATATATGGTCCTTATCCAAAAGGGTAATTTTGTCACTACAAGGTGACATTTACATCATCCATGACATCAGCGTAGGACCAAATGATAATTTTTAGGACCAAACTATAATTTATATTACCAAATAGGACCAAACAGACACATGACTGGGTCAACAGGACTAGACTCTCTCTAATATATTATTCCTAGGACCTAATGGTATTTCCTACATAAACTGAACTTCCAGAAGTTTGGAAGATACCTGATCGCGAACAAAATGATAGTCAATTTCAATATGTTTCGTCCGAGCATGAAATATAGGATTAACCGTGAGATATGTTGCACCAAGGTTGTCACACCATAAAACCGGAGGAGAGCGAGTAAAGACACGAAGTTTCGAAAGAAGTGACTGAATCCACATGATTTCAGCAGTAGCAATAGCAAGTCCTCGGTATTTAGCTTCAGTACTAGAACGAGACACCGTTTTCTGTTTACGAGCACTCCAAGAGATTGTCGACCAAAATAGAACAGTTTTGAGAACCAACTCACCAAGTACCTGAGAATGTGAAAACACAATTGAGTTAGCTCATGAGTATTCGGGAATCTGTCGTTTCCAATTGTGGTTCGAAATCGAATTTTAACAACAATGGAGAAAGGTATGTCAATAGACATAAACAAGAACAACTACAGTGACGAACTAGAATGCTTAAAACAAACAAAACTAGGAATATCAGTTATAAGTAGTATGTCCCTAGTTCTATAATTGATATATAGTTTCCAAATTTTATATCTCTGGGAACTCAAATATGCTTTCTTTAGACAAATGTGAAGTTACATCAGTCGAGAAAGAGCTCTAATGTTCATGAAGAATGATTGGACAATGACAATGAGAAATAAACTACAACAGGTACCAGCAGTATTATTGAGTCAAGAAAGAGCCACCTTTGTTTTTATTTTCAGTTAACCGCAATTGATTTCTCTTGAGCAAAGATGTTCAATCCACTTATGAATAACATGCGATTTACATGCAAGAATATATCCAAGAAGTTAGTTCAATTTCCATGCTCTAGAACTAACTTTTAATAGAGTTTCAACAAACACCAGAGAAGAACAGAAGAGAAGCTTCGGTTCAAATTTAACCTTCGAGCGTAAATTAATTTTATAGATATGTTAGTTTTACTACTAATTTTTTCAAACTTTTAATCCAGAAATAAGTAAAAAACATACACAGGAATGCTGCAAAAACGGATGGTTCTGCTAAGTAAAAGAAGAACCCTATCTGATCGATGAGTATATAAGTAAAAGCATAAGAAAGCGGAACCCTATCTGATCTAAGAACATGTAAAACAGATTATGACGAATAAAAAAACAGAGAACTGAAATTCAAACCCAAGCAAAACGCATTAACTAGAGTCAAGTTAAAATTCCTAAAGGAGACATATCATATGTTGTGTATTCATCTTGTTTAATCAGTAACTGGTGACGAATATGATCCACACCAATCCTCGGTTAAAAGAAAAAAAAACACAAACAGATGAAGGATGAGCTACATTATCTGCTTAGCGTCGAACTAATTAAGCAATTAACGTAGCTTAATAGAACAACTTGTGTAATATTAACCCATTTGCCATTCCCAAAGTAACATGTTCTTGGTTTCAACAACAGAGATGCTGATATTTTTATTCAGATGTTTTAACTATAAACTACTTTCGCATTCCCAAAGTAATATGTTCTTAACCCATTTGCCATTCCCAAAGTAATATGTTCTTGGTTTGTTGAGGCAGTTAACGGTAAACATTTAAGATATTACCTTATGCACCCTGATTAGTAGCATGGTTTTTTTCCTTATACATCCACTTGTTTGCTGCAGAACCAGCCACTTTCAGACCCTGATGAACATGATGTCAACTCAAAGACTAAGAAGACAAAGAGGAAGAAGAAACCTTAGACGAAGAGTGGGGAACTCGAAGTCTCGAGAGATCCAGCAAGAGACTCAAGACTGCAGCCTAATTATAAAGAGAAATAAATGTGGACCGAAGAATTCGGATGTTTAAGATTTAAATTTCCCTTTCAAATTTGTTATCTTAAGGTTATTGCTCAACTGGTCAGATATTGAGACGTTTATCATTTGATTAATAAAATTTATTTTGGTTCAATTTTAATTATGGTGTGATTAAATTTTGTGAATGGTTATCAAGATGAGTTTTGCTACACGTGAATGAAAGAGGAGGCCAATAGGTCCCTAAAGACTCGGTATAGGTGTCCAATACTGCATTCAAGTGGTTGAATATAAGATACAATCACCATTTAGATTCAAAACCATGGCCAAAGAATAAACCGAGCTATGAAAATTGCAATTTTCGAGTGGCTGATAGCTAATATCTGCCACGTTTTGTGTAATTTTATAAAGTTTAGCGCCATGGTTTATCAATATTCTGAGTGGCTAAAAACAAGTATTTGCCATGTTAAATTCGTTTTGTGTGATTTTATAAAGTTTAGCGCCATGGTTTATCGTATCTCCTGTGTCTGAAACGTGAACAACAGCTACACTGAAAAAATTATGTGTGATTTTATAAAGTTTAGCGCCATGGTGTGTCTTTGGAAATTTTTTAGCCATGGTGCTGCAAATTCATAGTAGCCATAACTTATTAATTGGCCATGTAAAAATATTTATCATGTGTTCGAAAATATGGACGGCCATGGTAGTATAGATTGAACGTGACTACAAGTCATGTATTAGCCATGTTCAATTATTTTCCGTTTGTCCGAATGACAAAGATGAACATGATTAAGAAAAATTAGTGTGACTCTACGGTAATTGTAATCATGAATTGGCCATGACAAATGAATTTTGTGTGTCCAATTGATGACAAAGGCCATGGCTAAAATAAAGTTCACGTGACTTTAAGTTAAAGTTTAGCCACGTTTAGATCAAGTTGCATGTTTATAAGGATCTTATGGCCACGGTGATAGGTAAATTTCTTGACTACATAAAAAATATGAGTATCATATAAACACGGTTATAGAGGTTTTGGCCATGGCAAATCATGTCTAATAGTCACACAAATTTTATGTAGCCATAAAGGTATCCATTTGTCACGACACCTGATACCACATTTCTGGAGTGAAAAAAATCCATGGCCGAAAGCCTATGGACACGGTGATCAAATGTGGCCTATGTGACTTTTTGTACTGGTGATCACAGGATGAACGCCTGCCTTTTATCTAGAAATCAATAGTTTTCTATAGCTCGTTCACATAGCTACCCATTTGTTAAGTCCATAGAGTTTGAGAACAAAGTAAACCAAGGGAAAGAAAATGAACCAACCGGAAATCTTACTCATGGTGCTACATCCGCTCGCATATCGAGCTCCGTCCAAAACAGCAATGTATATTTTTTTTGTGGGTGCTAGCTCACTTAATCTGCAGTTTGAGCTCCAACTTTATTTGATTGCTCCACAACCTAAGCATGGGTCACACAGTCAAGACAAAGTAAACGTATGATACTCAAGTGCCAAGAAAAAGAAAAGCATCAAACTAAATTTCTACCTGTTTCTACAGTAGTCACTAAATGTGACAAAGTAAACTTGTGATACCCAAGTGTTAAGAAAGAGAAAAGCATCAAACTGAATTCACACTTGTTTTGAGTGAAAACATGATCATTTTTATTCATACGACCAGCATCAATAAGCTCTTAATCTCTCAAAATAAAGTTCGAGAACAAAGAAAATTCAATTTGATACTTTTCTTTGTTCGGATTCGTAAAATCTGTTGCGGACACAAAATCAGTGATATCAATGTTAGGTTGTTAGTTAATGTATGAATCTTTCCTATCAAACGAATATAACATCTATTTTTCCTAATCAATCTTTATTACCTCTATTTCTATCTTTAAACTTTCGAAGCTGGATTGTTGGACTGGAAAAAAAAACCATTGCTTTTTGTAATATGGATACACCAAGATGAGAAACAAACAGAGATACATCAACCTCACTACACCAAATGGCCCAATTTGAGACATATTGATTTTTGGGTTCCAGACACAAATACATGTCTTTAGTGCTTCCATTCGTATAAGAGTCTCAAATCAAAAATAGAGTCCTGGCACATCACGCTGCTGCGTGATGCCTATTATGAAGTCGCGCCTCCCGACCGTCCGATTTCATTCTCCCTACCACCATTTCGTTTCACACGTATTTTACTAATTCAATAATTGTTAAATTGTTTGAACACCCTTTCAGTTTCTAGATATTCTTAATTGGACCTTCCACTACTGATTTCTTATTAAAATATATTCATTATTATAATACTTTTCTCTCTTTAGAATTTATCTCTCTTAGAATATATAATTATAAACCCTAATGGTCTTTGGTTCCCGCTCAAACTCCGAAGCAAAAAGTAATGGAGCCTGATTTGGTTCCCAGTTCGCTCTACGATCATCAATCCGAGCACGACGGTATAAGAGACAAAACTATCGAACAAGGTAGTTCTCCGTTCTTCTTCTTTTATTGGAAATACAAGTACCTTTCTTTGCTATTTAATCAAAAAAAGAGAACTGTACTGGGTTTTCTTCCCAAAAAAAAACACATAATTGCATCAATAAATTAGTTATTGCAATATTGAATATGCATAGCATAATAAATGACTAAATTATTATCTGATATATGTATATATATATATATATATATATATATATATATATATATATATATATTTAACTTCATGCAGAGAATGA
The DNA here is from genome assembly GCA_023531295.1 of Papaver armeniacum. Taxonomy (NCBI): domain Eukaryota; kingdom Viridiplantae; phylum Streptophyta; class Magnoliopsida; order Ranunculales; family Papaveraceae; genus Papaver; species Papaver armeniacum. Next base: position 135,628 of record JAJJWW010017984.1, on the reverse strand, counting down.
ATACGATGAAATTGGCGACGAAGAACACATTATAATTGAGGAAGTAGAAAATGAGCATCGAAGTAGCAAGACAACGAATACCACTAATCCAGGCATGCTGATGATGTACTAAATGAATATCGACCATATGTTGGAAGGGAATTTCAATCGCAAGATGAAGCATATGATTTTTACAATTATTATGCAGGAAAAGTCGGATTTAGTATCCGAAAACATACTACTTCTTTATCACGAAGTAGTACTGAAGACAATAAGATAGTAATTGGGCGTACCTTTTGTTGTGCGTGTCAAAGAAAACGCGATCCTAGATCTAAGCCATTTGAAGAGCTACAAAGAAAGCAAATCATTACGAGAACTGATCAGTAAAGCCCATATGATAATAAGAAAGAAAGAAAATGGATGGATTGTGTCGCACGTTGTAGAAGAACATAACCATCTCCTTGTATCTCCAAGCAAAAGGCACAACATTAAATCACAGAGGAAGATTTCTAAAGGTTATGAACAAGTCATTGACAATTTTCACCTTGCAGGGATAAAAACAAATCTTGCAATGCGCTTTATGACACTTGGAGCTGGTGGAGTTCAGAATGTTGGGTTTACTACAAAGGATGTGAGAAATTACTTAACAGCGAAAAGAACATTGGAGCTCAGAAATGGAGACGCACAAGCCGTACTCGACTACTTTGAGCGTCAACAAACAGATAATCCATCGTTCTTTTATTATATTCAACTTGATTCTGAAGGCCAAATGACTAATTTTTTTTTGGCAGATGCTAGATCACGGATGGATTATTATCACTTTGGAGATGTTGTATGTTTCGATCCTACTTATTGTACTAACAGATATGGCATGCCCTTTGTTCCCATAGTAGGAGTGAATCATCACTACCAAACTACTCTATTTGGGGACGCCTTATTACATTCTGAATCTGAAGAATCATTTGATTGGGTTATGAGAACATGGATGAAAGCAATGCATGGTAAGAAACCTAAGGTTATTCTAAATGATCAAGAATCGGCTATAGCAGTGCTATTTGAAATATCTTACCAGTGTACGACATCGATATTGTTTGTGGCATATAAGCGAGGCTTGCATGTAAGCATTTATCTCATGCCATTAATAAGTATCCTGATTTTGTTTCTGATTTCAACAAATGCTTATATGGTAATGAGACAATTGAAGAATTTGAATCTGGTTGGGAACTAATGCTTGAAAAGTATAACTTAAAGGATAACAAATGGTTATCGACTCTGTACAAGAAGAAGGAAAAGTGGGCGTCGGTTTATACTCGAGATGTATTTTGTGCGGATATGTACACAACACAGCGCAGTGAAAGTATAAACGCTTATTTCGATCATTTTATGAAAAGAGATATGCCTCTCTGTGATTTTATTAAGCAATTTGAAAGGGCTATAGTTGCTAGACGTGAAGCAGAAAATGATGAGGAATATGAAACAAAGTACAAAAAACCGTTGTTGAGATTCTTTACGAATATCGAAGAAGAAGCATCACTCATTTACACAAGGATAGTTTTCCGCAAGTTCCAGGAACAATTAAATCAAGCATTACATTATTGTCAAAACGAAATTAATAGAAGTGGGACACAATCGACATATCATGTATGGAGGTTCGGGCATGAAAATAAGGTACGCATGCTTCGTATGATTCTCGCCGATAAAAGTGTGAAATGTAATTTATTTATTATATGAGTTTGCAGGCTACTTGTGTAGACATATACTAAAGATTTTTTCGGTTGTGAATATTCAAAATCTTCCAACTCAGTATATATTAAAAAGGTGGACAATAAATGCAAAGTCTGGGTCTGTAATTTTTGATCATGGGGAAGAAATTGTAGACAACAGTTTCGATACGGGCCATACAGCTACCGTTCGATATAGTAACCTCTGTCGAGAAGCTGTCAATATTGTCATTAAAGGTTCTACATCAATTGAAATGTACAATGTTACCAAGAAAATTCTTAATAAAGCATTGAAAGAAGTTGAAGATGCTTTGAAAGAAGGATCGGTTCAATCTGCGGATCAACCTTTGGATAATACAAGAGAAAGAATCGAAGGTGTTGAAAAAGCTCCGCATAATTTAGGAACGCGAGTTGAATGTGCACAAAAGGAGGTAAATCAAAATAAGGAAATACGTGATCCGACCATAGTGAAGGTTAAAGGGGCGCCGGGTAGAATGAAAGCTGCTATTGATAGACGAGTAACCAAAAAGAAATCAAAAGAGGCAAACAGGTACCGCAGTCTCTGTGCCGTTTCACTTGTCTTTTTGTTTTTTTTTTTCATTTTTTTACGGCTGCATATGTTGTTTTTTTTTTGTTTTTTTTTCACATCAATTATTGTTTATTCATGTAGTGAGCAGATTGCAGCCAAGGCAAGTAAGCAACTATCCGCGAAAAGAAGTTCAAAACGACAAGCAAATGGCAAAAGAAGTATGTAAAAATATATGTTTTTTTTTTTTTTGATAATACAAATTATTGGTATGTGATTTCAAGATCCTTAGTTTCAAAACAAACAACACTTCATTTTTAATGTTGCTTTGTATCTTTAGAGCGCGGCAGCGATCCTACACAAGCGAACAAATGTAACCAATCCAAGGAGTCTGTATTAGGAAGCATTGATATCAAGTATGTCATATATAAATAATTATATATATTGGGCACTGACAAATCTCTTCAGCAATGCATCTTAACTGATTAGTTAACATATTCTACATTTATCGCAGTATTAGTAGGGACACCAACCTGCAGGACAATCCACAAGCGCATCCACATAATTACTTTGATCTAAATACTAATCCTTTGGATTATGATTAGGTAGACTTCTTAACTTATCTTTTGATATCATAATTTTTTCAGAGTTGCGTATTCTAATATTATGTTTAATTTTCCTTTGACAGGAAAGGATAATGATGTTGAGAAGATGACGCCGGAAGATATGAAAAGCTACACTAGAGGATCATAATTTATTCAAGTTTTTCTTTAGTTTTTTTTTTCATCTTACACTCGGTTGAACTATTGGTACTGCATAAGTAATTTTTGTTAAATTATCTAATTCTTTTGTTGAACTGAAATTTCAATCCAATAATGAAAGCTCAACCTTTATGAATTTCAAACTTGTCATCTGCAATATTGGTGTGACATACTCAATCATGTATCATCGGTCCGCGAAACACAGAGAAAAAATGGTGCATAGAGGCTAACCTTTGTTTAGTATAAAAAGTTTAGAGAGACGGGTAGACTAAAGTGTGTCAGACACCGTAGTGGTATGTCAGAGAACCCAAACGACTAGAGAGACGGGTAGACTAAGGCAGAATTGGTTTAGAGAGGGATAAAAGACCTATATTTTAATAAGAAATCAGTAGTGGAAGGTCCAATTAAGAATATCTAGAAACTGAAAGGGTGTTCAAACAATTTAACAATTATTGAATTAGTAAAATACGTGTGAAACGAAATCTGTGTAGGGAGAATGAAATCAGACGGTCAGGAGGCGCGACTTCATAATAGCTGTCACGCGCGCGCGCGCGTGACAGCAGGACTCTCAAAAATATGAGTTGCTTTAATTCTTATTTTTCAACTACTCTTTCTTCCGTCTTTCTCTTCTCTTCAGGTCAAACAGAGAGAAATCGAGTGAGAGACCAGAGATCAAAACCAAAACCAAAACCAGAGATCAAACGTAAAGTATTCAACCGATGTGTGACTTCGTAAACTAAACAGTTGTATGCAAAACCTATTTTATAGAGAAATCGAGAGAAACCAGTTGTGACTTTTGCATTTAGCTTGAATCTCTCAGAAGAAGATTCAATTGAAGAAGTAAAATCCCTAGAAGATCTCTAACCTCAGGTATGAAATACCCTTTTTAAAGAAATCAAAATTATCTTTGTTTTATAAACCCTAGATAATTGATTTCTAATTTTTTTGTTGTTAATAACTAGCAGAAGAAGATTGAAGCTACAATTATAGGAGATTCAAGTAAAAATATTTGAAGATTCAGATATTACCTCTGACCCTTTGTTTTTCTCTCTATATTTTGCAAGTTGTGTGTTTGATTTTTTTGTTTCTATGAATTGACTTCTATTGGGTATTTGATTTCTCGTTCCGTGTCTTTGAGTTTGCTTGTTGTTATAAATTCATTACATACTAAGTTCCGTTTTCATATTGCTCGAGGCTTACTTGTTGGTTTATTTTATTTTGTGTAGAGAATTCTGGAGCAATCAAGTCTTTCTCGACGGATGGATGGGTTGCACCAAAACTCTCTGAAAGGGGGCTGACAAGTTAATTTATAGGGGTGTTGAGTATTTACTTTCGATTTTAGATTTTCTTTGAACTGAATCCTGTTGTGTGATGGATTGAAGGTTTGATCTGTTGAGATACGAAATTCTTTGCAAATCTGACTGGTTTTGGGAATTTTTAGGATAACACATTCTTGCTTTATCACTTTTTTCTTGCTTTATCACTTTTTTTCTTGGAGATATATCAATATTTTTTGTTTCAAGTTGAATATGACAGAGATTTTTCTCGTATTTGAAAGACAATTTTGATCTACACATATTGGGTAATCTGGTTTTACATTATTTGGTACCATGAGCAGTTAAGCTCATTACTTAATGAACTCTTGGTTTTTCTTGTTGCAGCCTGATGGCCAAATGCCTAGTGACAAGACTGTTGGCGGAGGAGATGATGCATTCAACACTTTTTTCAGTGAAAGTAGTGGTGCTGGAAGGCATGTCCCTCATGAAAATTTTGTATACCTTGAACCCATTGTCGTTGATGAAGTGAGAACTGGAGCGTACCCCCAACTATCCCATCTCACTTAGCGGTTTGCAGTCATCGCTAGCTGCATACCACCTTCATCACTAGCTCGAAAATCACCACCACCTTCGCATCATCTGTACCTACACCTTCAAAAGTTTGCGTCATACCATTCACAGCCTCACAAGTTCAGCTGCATCACCACCATTTTCATCCACCAACACAACACCAAGCCAGCTGCAGTTCTACTTCCCTGCGGTTTTATGCAAGGGTATTGCTTCAGGACTTTTAAGCTCACTACTCCTAGCTGTAAGCTCTCAACCTTGATCTTTGTATACTATCTGATTTTCATTTAATGCAGCCTCTACATAATATGATTTACTTCTGGAGATGTACTAATGGTTTTATGCAAGGGTCCAAACATATTCGGAGGCGATGGTAGTACATCTTTGCTCATAGTTGCTAGTTATATTATAATGCTCATAATTGGTGATTTACATATCGTAAATTCTGCGAGTGTGGTTTCTATGTAATTTCTTCTCCAGTTTCTTATCGATATGACTTGTTATTTCAGGGCATTTGAAGAGTTAGACAATTCAGTTCCCCAAGGCAGGTTATTGCATATTCTACCAACAAAACAGCAAAACACTTCTGTTAAACAAGAGTATTGTCGGTTCTGATGACAGGTGACCACTATAGTTAGAAAAATTTTACTTTGTTTTTATCGTTTGGTGTTGTATCTGCATGTCTTATGTTTTTTAACACTGAGATGTTTACTCTTTATGGCTTTATCTCTGATATCATCTATAGTATTTTCATTAAGAAATGGAAATGGATGCAGGAATGCGACTTATTTTCATAAGGATGCCGAGTCAATTAATGTTGCTGCCACCTTATATATGAATGTTAACTTGTTTTGAAACAAATTCTAGTAATTAACGAGAGTTATTAACCTGTTTACAGATGCCTCTGAGAAATTTGGATGAACTAGTACTTGGCCATCCTAACCGCAAATAGGGATTTTAGGGATGGGGAGGTGTTTGATATAATGCTTCACTGAGGTTGTAATACTGGTAAGGCGATTTTTGCCATGTTGAGAAAATTATTGCTGGTAAATTGTTTGATCTAATGCTTCACTGATTGTGGGTAGTATTCGTTTTATTTTTGATGGATGATAACAACTGGTTAGTTGGAGAAATTGAAAGTGGAACAATGTAAAGTGTATTTGAGGAAAAAGGGTTTGAGGTTAACGGTTAAGAAAGACGTTCTTATTGAACATATCAGGGAACATCTTGGGTAATGGTGACATGGTATCTCATTTTACCTTTTTTTTTTGTTGTTTCGATCAGATTTAGTTATCGACTGTGTGTAATTTCAAGGTCATAAATGGTAGTGGAGAACAGAAGTGTCCGGTATCCAGCTTTGTGTATAATTGCAAAGGTGATACTTGCACTGGGGATGGCGTAATGTTTGAACAAAATGTCAGCCTTTAAGCTATCTATCTTTTGGTTCAATTGGATTTTTAATGAATTACAAAGCCGTTTCATCTTCCTGCTTGTTTTGTAATTTGATTATGCTGCCTTTTATCATAGCATCTAGGAGTGCTACTGGCCCTCCATTTGGAACTTGAACTATTGCAGGTCGTATTTTGAAAGAAAGTTATGGTTCTGCTAAGCAGCAACACACATTTACGGTGAGCTTGATTGTTCTATATGCAACCTTAACTTTAGATTTCCTGAAATTTCAGTGAAACGAAATTATGTTGCTGGCTAATATTTGGGCTCTGTGCATATTTAAATTCTAACGCTGGTCTGTTTGTATTAAGGAGCAAAGAATAGGAACCACTTCCTCCACTCCACCCTATTCTAATTAAGGGTAGAAACCTTTGTAATCTAAACACAATGAGATAGGTTTGTTGGTGCTGGTTTGGTCAGGTACCATCATTAACTCATGTTCTGTAGTTTTAAATGCCTGATTGTTCAATAATATTCATGTATGACTCTCACATGGCAGATCACAGGGAAACCAAATGTGTATTATGCTGCAACAATCTTCAAGGTAAACTACATATATGTGACTTGATATAGTCACTTGTTCTTTTCCTATAAATAGTATGTGTCAACAGAAGCAGGTCCACCTTCATCCTTAAATCTCTTTACTTACTACCGGTATAATAAAAATAGTAATTAAACAAAACTAAATGTCCTCAAAACCTTGTCGAAACATTTATGTGAAACAGGTTAACGAATCAGCACCGCGTATCTTTAGCTGCTAGGAAGCTTCACAACTTTTTCTTGGTCTATGACCTTGCAAGGAATCTTCATATAGATGTTTAGGCTTCAGGGATTAGGATATTATTCGTGCAAATGTCCCTTAAAATATTGTCATACTTATTGTAGCAGGCGCCCTTCATTTCTTTTCGGTTGATTCTTGACAGTTTCCATTTGGCCATGGATCATAATTGTCAATGTTTCTTATAGAACTCCATTGTTTTTTCAGGTATGGAAGCTCATTGCTTGTCCTATTTGTGACATAACAAGGAACTCAATGTATCATTCAGGATTTCCCATCTGCCAAGGTTCCAAACTAGACGATTATCAAGTCTTTGGCATTTAAGCTTTTGTTGGATAAGTTCAAGGAAAAATTTATCGAGGACACTTGAAAAAGCTTGGTGGCGGCATGGTATTCAACCCAAAACCCATGCGGGCAATTGCTGGAAATGTTCATAAATTGTTTGCCACTATTCGGGGTGTGTGTGGGGGGTGTGGGGGGGGGGGGGGGTACGATTTTTTCTGGTTTTCATCTACAACTCCCTTGATTTTTTTTCTCGGTTTTGAACAGTCTTTATGGTAATCTAGTTTTCGAGCATCTTTAGTACATGTTCCGGCATAGTATTTTGCTTAAATTTCTATGCCGGAACATGATGAAAAGTATCCAGAATGTTGATTTTTTTTTTTTCACTTGACTACCAGGCATTGATAGGAAATTCTCGAGCATGCCGGTATCATGTTCCGACATATGGTCTTCATCAATTCCGGCATGGTCTTCATCACTTCCGTTTTGAATTTTTTTTTTTCTATTAATAAGTCCACTGCCGGCATGGTCAGTTGATATGAAGACTATGCCGGTATCATGGTACCGGCATGGTCTTCATCAATTCCGGCATGGTCTTCATCACTTTCAACATGATCTTCGTCACTTCCGAATAAAAAAAAAATTGGTTTCCAAAGTGAGGAGAAGAGAATTTGATATAGAGTGGGGAGAGTTTAGAATTTGAAAGGGAATGGGAAATATTTGGGTTTCAAAGCTCCACCCCTAAATAAGATTAATAAGAAGTGGAGATGGAAATGGGGGATATGATTTTGTTTTTTGATTTTAAGTTTTTGATTTTTATTTTGTGGGAAGGGTATTTTAGTATTTTCATAACCAATGGTCACCCCTTAGCCGAAATCATGGGTTGGGGGAACTAATTCATATCCCCCAATTAGTTTTGATATCCCCCAATTAATTATTCTTTTATTCCTGATAAGTCACTTGAGTCATTTTTTTGTATTTCAGCTTTAGTTTTTTACTTTTTTTTTCTTGAAGATATTACTTCATTTTTGTTGTTAGTGTTAATATTTGATTTAAATGAAATTACAATTTGTATTGCGATGCAAAAAATTAAAATTGCAGGTGCAGGAAATATTTTTGATTTTGGGAATTCAAAACTGGAAAATTATGATTTTTTTTAAGCTAATTTAATTGAGACGAATATAAGTGTCCTTAAATTAATTATAAGTGTCTCTTAAAAATTAATTAAGAGACACCTATAACTGTTGCTTAGATTAATTAAGAGACACTTATAAGTGTCGCTTTAGGCGTCTCAAACGATTCCGGACGCACGATATCTTAAATTCAAAACAAAGGATATAAATGTCTCAAAACCGTTGATTTGGTGCAGTGCCTATTAGAACTCCTGCTGAAAAAATATCTGCATTGCCAATTAAGACCTACGGGAACAAACAACAAACACTAATCAGAAAATAGATCATGTCTGAGTGGTGTAGTGGTTATCACGTTTTCTGATCAAAACACTAATCAGAAAACAAAAAAATAAATTAAAAAAATGATAAAATTAAATAAAATCCATATACAGACGCTGATCACATCTATATCAAAATATCCTAAAATCATAAAATTTTAACCCTAAGAAGAGAACAAAGAAAATCAAGTCATTTCCGGAGCATAATCGATATCAAATGAATGAGGCTTCCCTTGTGCGCTTATATTCAGCGTGATATCAATAATTTCTAAAATTACATTTTTTTTATGTATCCCAATAAAAATCCAAAAGTATTATTCCGTTTCCATCTAAATCATAACAATAATGATATCTATTGGATTTTTTACCTTATATCAAAGGTCAAATGGAAGTATTTATGACGCATTATCAATGTTAAATATTTTTTTACCTTAATTAATTTGAACATCTAGCCTAAACTATTTTTGTATAGCTTAAAACGAAATTATTAATTATCCATATATTTTTCATGCTAAAAATAATCCACAAAATATAAATCAGATTTTTTTCTTATATTTACTGGATTTTTTACCTTACAATCATAGATTATATTTTTTAATACTAATAATTATTCATAGAATTTTTCACTTTACAAACGATCCAAAAAATATAAATCCGATTTTTTTACTTTGATCTTTTGTATTTTTATTATAAATACTCGAAATTAATATAGTATTTTGGTGGAGATTAGATAATAGAGTGTATTTTTTTGATTTTTTTTATCATAAATGTCCGATATTAATATAATATCCCATAAATATGTTGTATTGATTTTTCTTTTATTTTAGTCATAAATGTCCGAAATTAATATAATATTTTCCTTTATTTCTGGATTTTTTATAATAAATACATGAAATTATAAAAGATTCAAAAAATATAAATCTTATTATTTTATTCCATAAATATGTTGAATTGATTTTTTTTATTTTAATCATAAATGTAATTCCTATTTAAATTTAAATTTTAATGATAAATGTCCAAAATTAATATAGTAGTTTTCTTTGTTTTCAGGATTTTCACAATAAATACACGAAATTAATATAACAATTTTTTTAAATAATGAGCGTCGTCCGTCGCGTGTGTCCCAATAATCCATCCAATCTACACCGCACATTGTAAGATCAACGCACCATATCTAACGAAATTTCATCAGACGAATACGAATGGTTTCTCAATTAGCCAATGAGAGCGTCAGGTTACGCTCACCAACCAATAGGAGAGAGGGTAAGCTCCACCAATGCTACTTTTATTTTGGAATGAGGAATGATATTGAGTTTTTAGGTTGTTGATGTATCCCAATAAAAATCCAAAAGTATTATTCCGTTTCCATTTAAATCATAACAATAATGATATCTATTGGATTTTTTACCTTATATCAAAGGTCAAATGGAAGTATTTATGACGCATTATCAATGTTAAATATTTTTTTACCTTAATTAATTTGAACATCTAGCCTAAACTATTTTTGTATAGCTTAAAACGAAATTATTAATTATCCATATATTTTTTATGCTAAAAATAATCCACAAAATATAAATCAGATTTTTTTTCTTATATTTACTGGACTTTTTACCTTACAATCATAGATTATATTTTTTAATACTAATAATTATTCATAGATTTTTTCACTTTACAAACGATCCAAAAAATATAAATCCGATTTTTTTACTTTGATCTTTTGTATTTTTATTATAAATACTCGAAATTAATATAGTATTTTGGTGGAGATTAGATAATAGAGTGTATTTTTTTGATTTTTTTATCATAAATGTCCGATATTAATATAATATCCATAAATATGTTTGTATTGATTTTTCTTTTATTTTAGTCATAAATGTCCAAATTAATATAATATTTTCCTTTATTTCTGGATTTTTTATAATAAATACATGAAATTATAAAAGATTCAAAAATATAAATCTTATTATTTTATTCCATAAATATGTTGAATTGATTTTTTTATTTTAATCATAAATGTAATTCCTATTTAAATTTAAATTTTAATGATAAATGTCCAAAAATTAATATAGTAGTTTTCTTTGTTTTGGAGGATTTTCACAATAAATACACGAAATTAATATAACAATTTTTTTAAATAATGAGCGTGCGTCAAATCACAATTGTGTCCCAATAATCCATCCAATCTACACCGCACATTGTAAGATCAACGCACCATATCTAACGAAATTTCATCTGACGAATACGAATGGTTTCTCAATTAGCCAATGAGAGCGTCAGGTTACGCTCACCAACCAATAGGAGAGAGGGTAAGCTCCACCAATGCTACTTTTATTTTGGAATGAGGAATGATATTGAGTTTTTAGGTTGTTGATATTTTTGAAAATCACATGAGATATCACTTAGATGCACAAAATATCATACTACCATATATTAAAAAAATAAGATATTCTAAACCAAATATACTTTAAAATTTATATGGTACTCATAAATAAAATATTTCAAACAATCCATTTCATACCAAATATCCTTTAAAATTTCAATAATTCTATTTAGCCCACCAGTCAATCCCACCTTCAAACCCACCGCTTAGCTGGCAATGACGTGGCTCGACTTTTCTGCTTCCACGAGTTTTCTCTTTCAAGTGACACGTTTTTATTTCTCTTTTCCGTTCTTCTCAAAAAGAAAGAAAAACCCCATTTCTTTTCTTTATTTTTGTTCTTCGTTTCGGCTTAGGGCTCAGGCTGAAAGAGAAGTAACATAAATCTTCAAAATATCATCCATAAAAAACATCAGATCCATGGAACAAATTAAGGTGTTTGGTTATTGAAAAAATTGACGCAGCATCAGCTCAAGATTTTAGCTAAGATAGATATCGAACCGCTGCCCATCGATTCAGGTAATTATATCTTCGTTGATTTCGATTTACTATTTTATAGTAGAAGATTATTCGGATGTGCACTGAATGATCTGGGGGGATTGGATAAATACTCTCAATTATCGTTTAGGCAAGACTAATGGTTGCCGTGGATGTTGCTGGGTCTGTGTTATGTCCATGATAAAAGCCTTCCTCGTGTGAACTTAAAGCCAACAAATATACTGATGAGCGAAACAGATCTTAATGCTAAGATCACTGGTTACAGTCTGCGGAGATTATGACACATGCTGGAACTGCAGAATCAATACCAAATTTTGGAGCATTTGGATATGGTCCCCAAGAGTAACGCAATGCTTCAAATGCACATGTTCACACATTTGGGTTAACACTCATGGGATTGTGAACTAGTGTGGATTGGCGAGGAATTTTGATTGTCAAGGTTCATGTAACTATATTTCTTTGTACTAGTAATATTGCATTTTCTTCTGTCATTTGTGTTTACAAAATTTTTCAGAATGTATTCGTGTGAAAATTTTGAACCTTATCAGCTTTTTGGTATGGCTTCCTTGAACATAAGATTAATTGTAAGGTCAATTATCCACAATAATTTTGCAACTTGTGAATTATTTCATTTACTGTAATGTAAACCTGTTACTGTTGTCAACTACTTTCGAAAAGTATCATGAATATCCACAGAACAACTACACTAAGAACCATAACCATTATTAGTACACTTCTGACATGATAGAGGGTTTTTTCCCCTTCATTAAAGTTAGCTCTTCAACCTTTAAACCATTTTATCAAGCAATACCTGAATAATAAAATGGTACTAGATACTAAAAAGTTCACTCTGTAGAACAAGCAGCTGACAAAAAACAAAACTTGATAGATTGATTCATTAAGCCAGTATAGTATAAAAAAGAGTAGAGGATACAATCTAAAAATGAGAGACATTGTTGTTGTTTTGAAGACTCATAATTAACATGATAATTGATATAGCGGTACAAGTGACTGCGTTTACTCTACAATCCCAACCATCTTTTTGACTATTAGTGATGCTCCCGTGTATCTCAGCCAACTTGGCAAGGCAGTCACTTTGTATTACTTGCAGGGAATATCATTCCAACAACTCATCCCCTTGTAGCAGGTCTGTCTTAGTTGTGCCTCCTTGTTCACCAGAGCTCTGTACTTCCTGAAAAGCAAATCATCCAAGTTATAAAGTGTGAAAGCAATCATTAGATGGATAAAGTATGTGTTTCTTACAGATTGCATACATCATAAAGCAAAATCAACTGTTATAGAATTCTTCTCCTGTTTTTGGCAATGATATCTCACTTCAATACCTCAAATGAATAATTGGACTGTAATAGATAACTAGCATTAAGTTAAATCATGCAGCAGTAGTCTTGCAGATTGAATCTAGTATTTAATTGCTTCATGATTTAGTTTTTCCCATATAATATTCCGATATGTAAGAAAATTGTAAGGAGAGGACTTGGCTTTATACTTAAGAGTAGTTTCTTTGTATTCATTCTAATAGGGTGATTAAAATGTTGATGTTATTGTAGTGGCACTATAAAAAAAAATGTTGATGTTATTGCAATGGTTAAAGATGGAGTTATTACTGATATATGCAAACACGAAAAGTAACTGGGCATCAACAATGGATTATATTCATCCCTAGTAGCACTTCATATGAGTGTTTAATTACAAACTGACATTTGTGTTGCTTAAGTATTCTGAATAGCTCATTTTGCTGTAAGATTAAATTTTACTTGTGTTTCACCAAAACAAGTAAAATGTTCTCCTTCAAACCGAAATAAGATTAAAAAAATAAAATATTGAAATTGCTAGCACAGACCTTGTGATCATAGCTTACCTCATAACCTTCCCAGTAATTTATGTTTCACAATTTTCACATGACCAAAGATTCTCTTTCCATTGATTAACATCCTTGCCAAATCTTTAAATTTTTGCCTTCCCACAAAATCACAACCCTAAAATGTGAAAATACAGTATAAATAAATAGAGAGATAAATTTTCAAGTCCATTTAACTTTAATACAACAATAAAAATTTATAATTAACCCAAAAATTGAAGTTACAAAAACTCAATGTTAACTTAACTTAACTTTAAACCATAATTCAATATTCTTAATCTGATTTCAAAATCAATGGCGCAGAGCTTACCAATCGAGGAAAAAAAAAGTGACATCAAAGTTGTGAAATTTTATGAACCAATGAAACCCTAACTTGAAAACTCTAAAAAAAATAAATCCGGGAATGAGAGCACAATGAAGCAAAAGGGAAACTTACAACTCACCTCGCAATAGTTTTTCTTTGATGTTTCTCTTTGATGTTTCTCGTCCTCTATTGATTCCTACTCTTTGATGGTAGGAAGAGACTACCGGAGAATAAACAAGAACAAAGAAAGAAAATAGAAAAGAACGTCGGCGGAAAGAATAAACCCACGGAGATAATAAAGTCATGCCATGTCATTGCCACCTCAGTGGTGGGTTTGAAAGTGGGATTGACTGGTGGGCTGAATAGAATTATTGTTAAAATTTATATATAATAATGAATAAAATGTATCAATTAATTCTAATTCAATATGGATTTATATGTAACAGTGTAATATTATTTTGGTAACGACGTTTATAAAAGTCACATATATAAATGCATAAAATATCGTATCATATCTAAAAAACAGATATTTTATAAATGATAAGATATGGTCATACGATCTTATTAATTAATGACCAAAATTTTATTTTTCCTAATTCGATATAGATTAATATAGTAATCTTTAAGTATACCGGGTAAATTACACACTTTTGGTATGATAAGATATCATACCAAAATAAAATCATATACATGTATATAATCTTATGCGTGAATCCACCCATCGTCCATATATCATAGTATCTGTGTAATATTTTATTGCTAAACATGTCAAAATTTATCAGCTTAACACATTGGTTACTCGTATTAGCGATGCTCATTAGTGAAGAATTGGCCGAAGGAAGAACTATTCCAAACTCAGTGAACAAAGCAATCATCAAAACTATTAAGGTGATGAAATTTTTCTTTTATATTAAGGTATATATATATAGTCAACCCCATGTTTTTATCTCATTGATTTTTATCTTGTAGGCTGAAAATGAAGAAATCATTGATTGTTATGATATCTACAAGCAACCTAGTCTAAACCATCCATTACTTCATAATCATACGATACAGGTTTAATATATATACACTTTTTTTTAATAATATGAACTTTCTTATTTTTTACTCCTAAAAATAATTTCTCTTTTATTATTATATGAAATAGATGAAACCAAGTTTATACCCGAAAGGAATGAAATCAGATAATTTGGGAACACTTCAACTCACACAAACTTGGCATTATTATGGATCATGCCCGAAAGGAACCATCCCCTTACGGAGGAAAGGGAAAAATTATAATCCAACACCTTCACGTAAACATCATCGTACAAAACAATCTCATTATAATAAGACTCCTAATGCATCACACCCAAGCAATTTCCAACAACTTCACGAGGTATACGAAAACCAATATCAATTTTATGATTAACTTTTTTTTCTTACTATAGTTATATATAGTGGTAATAATCAAAATACATATTGATTACGTGCATTTATAAATACATTACAGTACGCGACAATTGAGGCACGAGGAAATTTCCTAGGAGCACAAGCAAAAATAAATCTTTGGAAACCGGTTATTGAAATGCAAGCCGAATTTAGTGTATCCCAAATTTGGGTTGTAGCTGGTGATGGAAAAGAAACTATCGAAACTGGATGGATAGTAAGTTATTAATCTAAAATTAAATGTAAAATTAAATTTATATCCTCTTGTCAGCACCGTTAAAATTTTCATCTTTGTTTTTAATTAGGTTGATCGACTTGTGTATAGTGATTATGAGACCAGATTCTTCATATTTTGGACGGTAAATATTATTACCCTTTTTTGTTTTATGGAATAATATGGTGATGAGGATTTCTTGAGAGGCCATTTATTACCATTTATGATCATGTTATCAAGATTACTTAGAATTTTAATTAATTTTTCTTATTAGGCGGACGGATACAAAAATTATTTTGCTATAACGACGAATGTGATGCTTTTGTACACACATCGTCAAGTATCGCCCTTGGTTGCAGTTTCACCGAGGTGTCTACTTTCAATGGAGACCAAAAGGATGCCACCTTCAGTATTCACAAGGTAAGAAAATAGAAATGGTCAACTTATCATACCGCGTTACCATCTCCAAGCCAAAAATTAACATTGAATAATTTGACAGGATCAAAGTAATGGAAATTGGTGGGTACAATTACAAGGTGAACCGATTGGTTATTATCCAAGTTCTCTCTTCACTGAATTATCAAGGAAAGCAACAGCAGTACAATGGGGTGGTGAAATTGTTAATACCAAAAGTAAAGGGCGGCATACTACGACTCAAATGGGTAGCGGTCATTTCCCTTTAGAAGGTGGTTTGAAAACATCGAGTTATTTCAATTGGGTTCAAATAGTCGATGAAACTAACATGACCATGGACCCTAAAGATTTTGACATACATACTACAAATTCAGACTGTTATGATTTAAAGATTGATGACGACCATCATGATACAAATGGTTTCGGTTTTTATTATGGAGGTCCCGGCTATAATGATAAATGTCAATGATTTTTTATATGGTCTAAAAGATATTTCTTCTTATTTTGAATATTTTCAAACATCTACCTATCAAGCATATTATCTATAGGCTTTCGTGTTTTTATTTATAATTGAGATTTCTCTGATTATAATTTATTGGATTTCATGTTTTTATTTATAATTCGAGTTTCTTGATTTTGAAAATATAGGACTTAATCTATTTTTTCTTCATACATGTGCCAAAATTAGCAAACATCTAAGAAATCACTGTAACTATTCTAACTAATTAAGCCATGTCATTAACATTCACAGCTAGCAACTCGCCAAGTTTCATTGGTAGGCCAGAGAACCATACTCCATTGTTCATTAGATGCGGCTGCATCCGTTAGCAGTGTTTTTAGAAACGAACCGAAACGGCCGGTTGGATCAGTAAACCGGTGAACCAGTAAGAAAGACGGTCTGATTCAACACTAACCACTCACATGTTAAAAAAAAACCAGTGAACCGGGTGAACCGTCCGATTGGACCTATAATTTGTGCTACCCGCTCCGGTCTAATACCGGTTTGACCCAGACATATTAAGTGAAAACTAACATCAATTTGTATCAAGAGAAAGACACACATTTAATCAAACCCCTATTTTTTAGATCTCAAAAACAAGAAATTAGGAAATTGAAACATACTTCAAAAATGAAAGAAATTAAATCAGAAGAATTATCAGGAACTATGGAATTAAACTAAAACTAATAATTACATGGCTAGATCTCCCAAATAATTAATTACAAAACAAAGACATCACCAAAAAATACAAACTCCACTGTTTGATAAGGTGTACAAGATTGAAAGAAGAGAGAAGTTTAATATTTGGGCTTAATATTTCAAACAGATCTTTTTAGTACAAATCCTCACTAGAATTGTGTTAAATCGAGGCCGGGGCGACTGTGATAGAGACACAAAGAGGGGGATAGCTAGGTTACAATTTTCTTTTACCTTTCATCAACTGTACTGAACACCGATTCGAATACTGTTTTGCTGACCCAAGATCATGTTGATCTAGATTCTTGGCTTACCAATCTTATTGTAACCGATGAATCTTGGGGTATTATATACCTCCCTAAGTAATTTATTAAATAGCATGCTTCAAAAAAAAGAATCAACTGTACTGAACACGTTGAAATACTTGTTAAATCGTAACATATAATAAATTTAGAACCGTAAATATAAGAATTCACTGAAACACCATGACCAGACAGTGTAGTAGATGTGCTATCGAAGGATTTGACCGTTTTAAAACTATATGATCATTTTGAATTAATTTACTGCGTACTCATATTTCCTATTTAATCATTGAATTTTCTAGTAATATATACGGAGCTTCATCAATTATCATATACTCTTTTAATCTACCAAAGCATCAACTGTCCCTTTCTAGAAAAATTAATGGGGATTTTAATAAAGTGCCACACTTTCAATTTCATGTTTAAGAAAGTGCCACCGTTTTTTTCAGAATTTATTTAATGCCACGCATTTGACCTTTTCCATCCAATTTTTTCCAGACATCCGTTAGTGAATAGGTGGCAGTTATCCGACTTAGTAAAAGACATCTATGCCCTCGAATCGTCTCTCTCACTATAGCTGAGTTAAATCAAGTCATCATAGCGAGTCATTGCCGAGTTAAGTCGTGAGTCAGAGCATCAACACTCATTCATACTCTGCAATACAACCCCTAATCTCATTTAACTTCGTAATACCACTTCCATTTTATACGTTTAATCATTGTCTGGCTGATGGCAATGATGGTTCAGGCAATAAATGGCAACTGAACTTGAAGTTGCAAAAAACTGGTGGCTCCAGGCGTTCGCAAACACCTTATGTGCGTTCTCTTGGTGATACATACTTGATGTTGATTCCTAAGCCCATTTTATCTCATTACATGCAACAATTTCACATTCAAGCGAAACCCAATAATTAAAAAAAAAAAGACTCTAATTTCTGCAAAATATAAACCATACATCACATAAAATCAATGGAAGTAGCATCATTTGGATGTTTTGCGGCAACAAATACAACTCAATTTGTTTGCTTCCCTGACTAATTCGACCCATTCTTCCTATACTCGTCGGAACTTTAAAAGACACCGTTGATCTCAATCATCCATTTCCACAAGGGCGATAGAAACTTCACCAATTGAACCCACTCCTCACTGTTAACAGAGAACCCTAAAAAACAATATATAAACCCTAGAGGAAGCCCAATAATCTATAAGCAGAGAAAATCAATATATTCCTCACTGTCACTAACCTTTATTCTCTTTTTTGTTTGGGTTTCGCCATCTTTACCATGATTAAATCTTCAATTACACATCTTGAATCTCTGATAAACAATTAACACAAACTTCGATTAACCTTGATTTCAGATGGACCCCTTAATTTTCTATCAATTTTTTCGAAGAAGAATAACCTCTCAGACTCTCTAGGATTGAAGAACAGGGGAGAAAAGGAGAAGAGAGCGGACGAAAAAGAGAAAATAAAATCTTCGGCCGGGTTTGGATAAAACCAAAGTGAAATGAGAAGGTTATTAGGTAATCATGCTCATTTTTTTTGACTTTTTCAATAGCAATTGACTGATCAAGTGGGCCTTAACAGAATACTTAACGTGTGTGGCATTTTATAAATTTTTAAAAAAACTGTGGCACTTTCTTAAACCGGAAAGTAGAAGTGTGGTATTTTGTTAAAATTCCCATTAATTCTTTCTTTACTACGTACAAAAGCTATCTCCGGTTGGAACTTGGAAAAACCTTTTTCACCAATTTTCTTACTTCGCCCCATGTATTTGTTCCCTTGTATACTAAACTACCAAACCTATATAGATCGGATCACAAAATCTTGTGGGGACAACTATCCCACTACACTCTTAACAGCAATTCCTATGTCAAAGAATAAAAACAAAAATTTATTGAGCCACGTGGATGAACAAACTGCATTCTCCACTACGGGAAACAAGGCAAAATGAACAAATTTGATATTTTCGGATTCCACTAGTATTTTATTAATATAAACTAATAACAGTTGGGTCCCACTAATGATTTATTAATATAAGTTGGGTCCCACTAATGATTTTATTAATATAAGTTGGGTCTCATTAACTATTTTATTAATATAAATTGGGTCCCACAGGATTATTTAATAATAAAACAAATAATATAATATAAACCTGGAGAGAGAATTTATTATGGGTGTTGGAAGCACGAACGCTGGCGTCCTAGTAGAGAACGCGCGACAGAGCTGAGAACGCGGGCGTCATCGCTCTTGACGCTAGATTTGGGATAGCGCGCGCTATTACCCTAGTCGCGCGTCTTTTGTGGTGACTCAATGTTCAAATGAACAGATCTGTTCATTTGAACATCCATTTCTTGGTTTGTTCGTCCCATAGTGGGATCAAAATGAACAAACTCTGAGTTTGTTCATCCCATAGGAATTGCTCTAACAACTCCGTCCCTGATGGGGGTAATAGGAGAGATAAAGTGTTATATAATTTTAAATAATACCAACCAAACCCCAGACGAAATTTATTAAAGTTCTCAAATAAGAACGCGTCTAAAATTAATTGGTATTGTCCATTCTAAATCATTTTAGATGGCATTGCCAATACCCTGAATTAGTACCGCAATTATGTATATTCTTCTAATTTTTTTTTTAATTCTTCCTTTCTTATTAATTACAAAGAATTTTAGATATATGACATTGTCGAAACCCTTGCAGAGCATACTTTCAAGTGGGAATTAACGAGTGAACTCTAATTTGGAAATTGTCCTGCAATATTCTAAAACTAGTGTCTTGCCCGTGCGTTCCACGGGATCAAATTGGTTGTCATATTTGTTGGACAACGACCAACCAAAACAAATTTACAAACTTGTTTAATGTAATCTTTTGAATGAACGACAAAGGAAGGGAACAAAAGAAATATTATCTCTTTCTTTGATATTAATCATCATATAATGTTTTCATAAATCAACATGTTTTGGCAATAAAGTGTTTTCTTTAACGTCTTCCAATATGCTTCAGCATTAAGACCTTTAACCGTGAATGCTGCAATCTTTTTGTTGTCCTTCACCTTTAGATGGATTCTATTCATAAAAGAAACTAATTAAGTTTGGTAATATTTTTATTTTTGACTGGATACTTCTTAAGTTTTCCACGCAAACTCATCAGCTTCAGTAACTCACCAAATAATTTCAAATAACATAGAAAGCAATGTCAACTATTTGATGCGCAACATAAGTTTAGCATGTACCACGCTAACCATAGGAAAAAACTATACTAATGGGTACATATAATAGCATACGAAAGTATCCGACATATCTCTTGTTATTGAAATTTTTTCAGTTTTAAGAAAACTTTTTGAATTTGCATCAACACTTTGGTACTCGTGTTTGGATCTCCCCGTGAAACCATATTTTTCAACATCTATATGGTACTCGTGCAATGCTGATGCATTTCTAATAAGTTATTTTTGTAACTACATGGTCCATCCAAAGTATAGGATTTGGAGAAAATCCTATAAGTTCATTCAGAAAATGAGACTAAGAGCAATTCTTATGGAATGAACAAACCTAGAGTTTGTTCATTTTGATCCCACTATGGGATGAACAAACCAAGAAAATGGATGTTCAAATGAACGGTCTGTTCATTTGAACACCGAGATTTTGTTCTAGTAGGCGCGCGTCTACGGTGCAAGAACGCGCGCCATGACCTCTTTTCGGGCGACAGCACAGGTGACGCCCGCGTTTTCTACCAAAACGCGCGTTTCAGTGCTATGGCGCCGGCGACTTCAGTGAGACTCCGGCGTCGGCCTCGACATGGCGCCAGCGGCTCCATTCGAATGGTCAAAACTTGTTGATCCAACGGCTACGATTTTGGATTACGTAAATACTCCTACTTTCAACTCTAAATTCACACATTCTACACTTTCTTCCCTGTCAAAAATGCCTCCTACAGTTTGTGTTGGATTCTCACAACAAGAGGATTTAGCTATTTGTAGAGCCTTTGTTTTCACACACAGAAGGCAGTAATGCGTAATGTACCGATTCGATGTTCACTTTCTCGGGACAAATGTTACGGAATGTTCACCACTGAAACCTGGGAACATCCGTGGGCGTGATTCTCACGGATTGGTCCATCATTTTAGTGTAATTAGAACGAATATATTGGAGTTTGTCGCCCAACTAATGTTGAATCACCAAAATAAGTTGAACGGTGAAGCCCCGAATGAAGTGTTGCCCCGAACTCTAGCGATGTGGCCCAGCATCTCACCGCGGTCGTCCTTTCACCTTCCATGCTTGTTTCAAAATTCTTAGGGTGCTCAGCAGATACGATCCCTACATCCAACCTAGGAATTCCACCACCCATTGAGAATTGACGCATATATAGTAGTTGTTTTAATTTAATGTATTTCTTTTATTCTCATGTATGATGTGGTTGCTCAATGCGAGTATGTTTTTATTTATAAATTGATAGTGCAATGTTTAATCAGTGAAATTTAAATTACTTGATATTGATGGTTTTAGATAATAACACCTAATAAACAACAAATTAAATAACATAATACCATAGTGAATCGATTTGTCCTACAACTTCAATCAGCCCACTCCACCAAAAAAACACAGGACATTCCCAAAATGCCTTCCATATGTGTCTTCTTGAAGAGTCATGAAATGCATAAAGTCTCGGGCTTTGAGCATGAATTGATTCTCTGTGGACAATGTTTGTATTAAATGATTTCCATATCCACAATGATTGCGATGTAATAACTCCTTCAATTTGGCTTTAAGTTTGAAGTTTTTGCACATTGTTTGCAATCTTTTCTTCTTCTTATTTTTTAATCTACATAGCATCATCTAGCATATGTGGTTCCTGCGGACAATTGGGATCTTGACATTGAAAATACGGCTTTTCCGGTTGTGATTCAATCACCATTAAAATCACGTGAACAACCTTCTGCGGACACTTTGAATACATCCAAGGACATTGCATAAGGCTGTGGTTATCCATGAAACATTATGGGTAAACCTCTTTTCTTGACACATAATATTTGCTTCGCTTAGCCTTTAGAAAACATGGTGGATGATGAGATAAATCGGTTGGTTTGGAAATTTATAATAGAAATTGAAGTATTTGGTAATTCAAACGGGCGCTCATAGGAAATTCTTGGCGACTTTACTAATGTCGTAGAGACTTCTGACAAAGAACGCCAACGGCTAAATTTCCATTTCCAACGGAAATTTTTTCGTTCTCAAATCCTATAAAATTCATTCATTCATTGTGTCTCCAAAATCACATCTTCTTCTTCTTTCTTATATCTATCCTCCTCCTTTGCAGAAATGTCTCTTAGAAATCGTGGTCCCAAGTTTACCGAAGAAGAGGATATAACTCTATGCAAAGCATATTTCTATCATAGGGTAATCACTGGTGTTGTTATTTCTCATGATAGTTCTTTTTGGGAGAACGTGTTTTCAATGTTCATCTCATTGACGGGAAACCCAGGAAACCGAGATGCTCGTCAATTGCGTGCTCGTTTTGGCGTATTAGGCTTGCAGTCAACCATTTCTTGAACAGGTAATGGAAATTGATCGAGAAAAAGTTCATCGGTGTAAGCAAGAAGAAGTGATCAAGCGACTCTTGATAATTGGGAGGAAGCTCACGGTAAGCCTTTTCATTTCGAAGCGTGTTTGAGATCCTAAAAGATGGTCCATCTCAAGTACATCGTTCTCGCACTTTCGAGTGCCACCGCCGGAATTTACAATGGAAGAAGATGTTGCTCTAGTTCGATGTTGGTTACATCGTATGGTGAGACCAATGAACCATGACCATTTCTGGGAAAGAGTATTGGGACATTTTGTATTTTTAGTGAAACGAAGCAATAAGAAACAGTAAGAGCCTAGAACTAAGAATTGCATTCATCAGTAATGAAGTCAAACATTATACGGAAATATTGTGGATGGTTCATCATAGCAATTCTAGATTATACAACGAAGAACTGAAAACCATCGCTCTGACCAAGTTTACCGAAGAAAGCGGGAGATAGTTTACGCATTTTGAATGCTATGAACTTTACAAAGAGAATGTGGCTGGATTTGATGTAGTTTGATGTTTTTGTTGTGGTTTATTAAAATGTACTTTGATGTTATTTGCAAGTTTAAATAAATGGTAATAAATTTCATAATCTGAGTGAAATCTATTTTAAAATATAAACATTTTCATTCATTGATATTATTGCCAATTTTACAAGATATAAACTTCTAAAATATTAAAAACTTTAATAAAAATCAAGTACAAGTTTCGGCCTCCTGTTTATCTTCATTTGACGTATTTTCCATTCAACGCGCTCTTTGACAGTTTCACCTTTGTTTTTGAATTTTTTGTTGTTAAGTTTCAAAGCAGGGCTTTCTTTGCCTTTTAGCGGAACATTTTCTTGGAGCAACTTCTAAAACTTGCACTTCCTTTACAATTTTCAATCTTTTTAAAACTCCCACATATCTTAGAAACAATGACTTCAAGTTTTGCATCGCAGCGTGTGATTGCTTTTTCAACCATTTTATAAGAGAAACTTTAAGTGAATTTTGGTATCTTGAATTGTTTGAAGATTACGGCAATTTATAGAGGGAAAAGGTGAAATTCGAAATTTAAAAACTCTTTGGTTGGCGTCACCAGAAAATCACCGGCGACACGGTCAGTGACGCGTCGTCATCCTTCTTCGCCGCCGTTTGACAACTTCACGCCAAACGTCTGTGTGGCGCCACTGATTTTCCTTAATGACCGCGTCTAGTACTCTAACGCCCAGTGCTTTCCCATAGTGGAAAACCTAGATTGGCCATCCACCTGGCTGAACATATTTTTGTGTTTGGCCATTGCCATAGGAATTGCTCTAATGAGTCTCAAAAAAAACAATTTTTAATCATATTATATTTTCCACCTTAGTATCCTAAACAAAGTTGCGACTCTTGTTTTAATAGAAAAAACCTTTTTATCACCAAGTCCGGTGACCTGGTTCTGACTTTTCTGGTGCACACGTAGAATTATGGCCTTTTTTTATCACGTCGAATCCTCCTCCTTCGTTCATTCTTTTAGTACTACTAATATATCAACCACATTCCAATATTAACCACAGTGAATTCGATTCATAATGTTAGGAACTCTTTATATACATCCACAATAATGGATGGAACAAAGGATAAATACCTGCATTTAGTATGGCATCCTCCACCAAGATATTTACCTGATATCTAAAAGTCACTACTTGGAGAGCTTTCCAGGACAATGTAGAGCTAAGGATTATCAAATATTGAATCCAATGAAATTACATAGCCAATAAAATACGACAGGTATTCCGGCAACAGAAGAGCTTGTTTTGAAATTTTCCTAGTTCTTTAACATTCTTCTCATCCTCTCAAAAGCAACTTCCCTTGATCCTTCAAGAGACAGTTAGTTAGCATCATCTAAGAACCATATTCAATACAAAAGAGGAGGTGATTCTTTTAAATTACTAACTATCTGTCCAAATCAGATGGCATTGCTAACAAAGTAAAAACTTTATTCGAGCTGCTACCGAGACATGTTGTTCTCCCTCACTACTCGTGCAAATTGTATTTTTAGGTTACAACTTATTCTCCTTCCTCGGCCGACACAAATCAAACATTTTTTTTAAATGTATATTACTGGTGGTTTATCTCCGTTTTAAGAAAAAGTGTTACTTTCACTTTTTCATTTTAGCTTAAAAATAGGCCAATTTGAAAAACGGAAAATGGGTCATCTGTCAAATATTTTTAAAACCTGGTTCAAATGTTCGACTAAAAATTAATATGGATGAAATGGACAAAAAAAAAATAGCAAGGATGAAACTGGATTCATCCTGACTTAAACTTAAATAATAGCAAGGATGATACTGGATGCATCCTGATGTAAATTAAAAAAAGAAAAAAGTATTTGAAAATGGGTAGGATGAAACTGTTTACATCCGGGCTATTTTTGTATTTTTGTCCATTCAAACAGTATCAAAATCTAGATGTCTTTTCACCCAGAATTTGTTGATTTTGGTCTTTTTAACCAATTTTGTGTTTGAAAAAGTAAAAGTAACACTTTTCCTGAAACAGAGGTAGTATTATATACTTTAGTGCAATTACTTTGAAAAGTGCAATTACTTTGAAAAGGAAAAGAAGTAATATTATGCATTTTCATACCATATCGCCGGTTATCAATTATCATCAATATGGATTTCAACCACATCTTTTTCTTTCTGTTCTCTCTGGAATTGTCACTTGCATTTCTTCCAAGTCTAACCTTTCGTGATTCAACTTGCAATCTATTATCTTTTTTAGATGTTCCACCATATTGTATCTTATGTACGGTGTACCACCTAAAAATTCCACAACAATCACCAAAAAAGAGTAAGTCCACCATGACCACATCAAAGAAAATTTATAATCACTAATTATGGTATATTAACCATCTTTTGAAATTGTGCCCAATTTTAATCTTTGCGGCAGAAATATAAAGCATATAATACTCAGAGGGTGAATTTTTATTTTTTTTAGTGACACATAGGATTTTAGACCCTATTTGGCATAAATCCATCTCCAATAGTAAAGTCCTACAAACTAGGAGGGGTCAATTGCTAAATATGAAGGTGTTCAAGAAAGTGTTATCTACACCTGCGGCTCCACCTCCACGTCATATTTTTCACTATTATATTAAAAAAATTCTCTACTGTTGAAAATTGTTTTTTAAATATGAGGTCCCGTATTTATTCTATGTGTAGACCTCATAAATTAAATGACTAAATAAAAAAAGTCACATAGGATATTTTGCACCTTGTGTTGGAGATGCTCTCATTGTTTAGTTTACTTTAAAAGATGCATTTGAAAGAAAATGCTATTCCCGCGTTAGACCTCGTTCAACCAATATGACTTAAGCTTTTTCCTCAATTTCAAATAGCCTTCAAAGCAAATTAGTAGTAATTAGTGTCGTATCTTATTAACAGGCAACATCGTTGCTAAACGATATCTACTTCTACTTGACATAAGTAAAGGATAAGAAAGAAACAGAAATTCAAAATAGCCAGGAATGACTTGTGTGCTCAAGATAATATAGATTTTTTTTTTTTTGAAGCATAAGATAATATAGATGCCAGCACCATTTCTATACACATGATAATAAGGGATCAAAAATAGAGTAAGAACTAAAAACACTAATGTCAATAAATGCGATAAAAGGCTGAGGTACTATTTCTTAGGATGTAACCTGATCAAGGATTTTGGACAATTTCGGCGTCATTTTTCAAAGCAATTATTGAACTGAACTACAAACTCGCCATAATAATACAGTAAATAGCCCAGTTGGCCAGGAGCCTGACTCTCAAGGAGGAGGTCAGGAGTTCGAGTCTCCGCTCAAACATTGGAGTACTCGTGTAATTATACTAACTTTACTATGGGGTTCGGGGCGAGTTTGCTCGGTGGGAGTAAGCCGGTGGCTCTGTTGCCGAGGGCGGGTGGGCCTATGCCTAGTTTCAAAAAAAAAAAAAAAAAAAAAAAAAAAACAGTAAATAGATAATTCATGAGTAAGCAAAAAAATCTAAGTAGTGGTCGAAAGTTTAGCAGATCGATCAAGAAAAATTGTTATAATTCCTCCTCCTTCTTGCAAGAGCCTCTGAGATACGTTTCTTGCAGCTCTTCTCATTGCCATGGTTTTGACTTATCCTTATTTCTTATTGTTCTGCGTTCTTCGTCGAAGGAAAAAAAATTCCTGAGTCAAAAAAATCGAGCAAACATTAAAATTCATTAGGTAATGAATAATCTGTAAAAAAAAAACACAAAATCCAAATCATAACAGAGCAAAACATAGCTGAGGAACAAACCATGCTTGCTATCAAGTAAATATCGTTTATGACGGGCTTTTTATGCTGTCGGTGATGGCGTAGCAGTATGCTGCACACTTCGACGTTTTTCACCATTTTTTACGGAGTGAGTATCAAGAGGGAAGAGAGGAGGGAACGAAAGGAAACAGAATTAGGGCTTGTATGTCACAGGAAGGGGCGGGTTGTATATTTTTTTGGGATCTTGCAACAATGAACAACACGTTAGATGTATGAAAATAATATGTAAAGAACTGAATCGAAACAACTCTACCAAAACAACTTGACCAGGGCAGAATCATAGGTTCAACAAGTTTTCCTTAACACATTAGTTGCTTGGGTATACTCGAGATGAGTAATGCTAAACCCCTCACAGCGAAGATGTGTCCAGGATAAGATCGCTTAGATATAACTTGAGTCAAAGACAACACAAGTTACCCACTCTTGAACTCAGCAACGGGGATGGAAGTAAAACGTCGCACAAAATTAAAGTGAGAAGATGAAGAAAAGAAAACAGAAAATAAGCCGCTTCTTATATATCGTGTAAAAAAAATTCTAGTTATATTTATAGGAGATGATTTCTTGAAAATCAAGTTAGGTTTAGATTTTCTGATAAAACAAGTTTTCTTGTAAAACAATTAAAATCGGAAAAGGAATTCTCCCATAAACAAAAGGCTTAAGAAAAATATTTTTGGAATTAATTTCTTAAAGAAAAACTTACAAAAATAAATTCTAATAAGCACGGGACTTGGTGTATGGTGTACGTGTAAATTCCATGGGTTGGGCCATGTATATTTTTCTTCACCCGCTCCACCCTCGTTTGTCAATACATCCATTTGAAAATGTATTATCTCATGACCACCTTTAAGATAACTTTGATCACTGAAACTCTTTGTGTATGTGCACCATGATTCAAGTCTTAAGTATTTAAATGAACACGATATTGCTTATAATTCGTTCTTAAGGCATACTTGTCATGAACTATCATTATACACAATTTCGGTACCCTGGACCATAGTGTGTATTCTTCTATGTAATTTCAAGACAAACTTCTCACATGCTTACATGAACTCCTAACAAGAATTTCATCTAAATAAGGAAAGAGTTTGCTTGAATCTCAAGTTATCTTAGATTGAATTCTAAGTAACCTTAGTCTTGAAAGTACTAAATAGAAGACTCAAACAACTGGGAAATACATCCATCATGTTTTATCCCGATATAACACATGATTTATGTACATGAATCATGTGTACCAAACTAGGAATATCTTTGACACATGATGTACGTACTTGCATTATGTGTTAAATGATGATTGATGTACATCCATCATGTCTTATCCCGATATAATATCGACCAATGCTCAAGTTATTTATACGTATGACCGAGTATATCCTATAAGGGTCTCTCATATATAAACACGAGTTACCAGCTTGAAGGGTCCAGTGACGACGGAACATATGACTAGGAATAGCTATGACACATGATTTACGTACATGAATCATGTGTATCAACCTAAGGATAGATCTGACACATGATGTATGTACATGCATTACGTGTTAAACGCTGATTGAAGTACATCCATCATGTCTTGTCCCGATATAATATCGACCAATGTTCAAGTTATTCATACGTATGACCGAGTATATTCTATAAGGTCTCTCATACATAAACATGAGTTACCAGCTTGAAGGGTGCAGTGACGATGAAATATATGACTAGGAATAGCTATGACACATGATTTATGTACATGAATCATGTGTACCAAACTAGGAATAACTCTAGCACATGATGTATGTACATGCATTATGTGTTAAAAGATGATTTACGTACATCTAACACATGATTTATGTAATGTGTATGCATTCAATTTTCGAAAATTTGTGCATAAATTGAAAGTATCATGTTTCCTGAAACGAGGGGAGTACATCATTTTATTAGTTACAGCGGAAAATTAGTTGATGCATAAACCAAAATCTGTCTACATAATGTATCATGCATCATTTGTGGTGGTTTGCATAATGGCTATGCATTCAATTTTTGAAAATTGTGCCTAAAATGATACACCTCCGTATTT
The DNA here is from genome assembly GCA_023531295.1 of Papaver armeniacum. Lineage (NCBI taxonomy): Eukaryota > Viridiplantae > Streptophyta > Magnoliopsida > Ranunculales > Papaveraceae > Papaver > Papaver armeniacum. Next base: position 106,306 of record JAJJWW010017984.1, on the reverse strand, counting down.
TTCGTAAAAACTCTAAATTTGATATTATTGTTTGTACTCATTGTGTAAATCTCTTTAAAATCTATCCAACGAGATAAAATTTGTAAAATTTCAAGGCACAAATTTTTAGATATTTTATATTCTAGTTTGCTTGCCAATTATACCCCTGAAAAAATTGGATACATAAGAAATTATAATACAATTTTACTCTTTTACCTATTTGCCCTTATTCTTTAGTTCAATTACGAAAATGTCTGATACCTATTTCCCCTTACGAAAATGTGTAATACATATTTTCCCTTCCTCTTCGGTTTATTTACGAAAAGGTCTAAAGAAGAAGAAAAAAATTGATTCAGAGTTTGGTTTTTCGGCCTAAACCATTTCCAATCTTTTGTGTTTGTTGATCACTAAGGCCAAGCACTATGGGAGAGGGCATCCCTTCACTATCCCTCATATGTAGGGAAGGGATATGGGTCACAAGGCAGCCTCACAATGGTGCGCTATTATCCCTTCCCTAAAACTACACGGAAATAGTACAAAACGGTAGCTGAGTTTTCGTATCAGTCAACTCGTTGACTTGACCCAAACGGTTACTGAGTTTCCGTTTTATACGTATAAGTTTACAGAACGCGCTTGGACTTCCCATTTATCCTTCTTCTCTATTTTTTCCTCCCCTAAAACCCTCTTCACCCCCATTTGATTATCATGTCGATTTACTGTGATTCGGGAGCTGAAATTAAAAGGGTTTTCTCTTAACTCTTAGGTGAACTAATTCCTTCAATTTTGAATTCCATCTACAACATAATCAAAGGTGAGTGATTTTAATTTTAGGGTTTAAAGTTAATTTTATTTTGATTTTGATGAAATTGTTGATATTAGGTTGATTTTGATGTCTCTCCTTGTATGTTGATTAAACCAATATGTTTGAGAATTGAGGAATCATATTGATATTTGAAGAATTGTATTGTTTAAGGTTGATTGTTGAAGAATTGAATTGATGGATATTTTAGGCTTGATTGTTGATTGAATCAATATGGGTCAGGTGATTTCGATTGATTTGTGATGTTGTAGATGGAAATGAGACATTGTATTGTGATTAGGATGATAATGTAATTAGGGTGAAAATGTTATTAGGATTGTAATATGATTAGGATTAGATTGGGACATTGTATTGTGATGGAAATGGATAATGTGCTTGAAGCAATATGTTTTGTGATTAAAATGGATCCTTCCAATATGTTGATTCTTCTATGTTGATTAACCAATGTGTTGGAATGTAACTTTATGTATATGTGTGATGTAAATGTATTCAAAATTTACAATGTGTTATGGAGGATACAATTCCGGTTTCTTCAAAAGATATAGTGAGCATCAAATCAAATGCCCCACAACATCGGATGTTAGGACTAAAACAAGGAGACATCGAAGCATTGTAAGCAATATTTACGAATTGTATACCGCAATTTCCAAATTTTTGAATGTTAGACAAATTATAGACAACAGTGGGTTTGGTTCCATTTTTAAAATACATTTTCTAAAACTACAAGACAAGTACCTAACTAATGGTATATTTGAAAGGTGGTGGCTTACCACCAATACATTTCACTTCCCTAGTTTTGAAATAGGGTTTACCCCATTAGACTTCACAAGACTTACTGGAGTTCCTATTGGCCAAGGACAACAACCCATATCATTACAAAATATGAGTAGTGAACAATTGCATGAGATTGCACCCTTAACCATAGATTATTTTCTCCCAGATATCAATGCGACCTCTACAACAAGAAGAATGAGAGGACAAGAATCTAGAGTAATAATAGAAGTACAAGAAGTTAGACCCGAAGACATAGTCGACTTGAGAAAACAACTTGTGGCTAGATGCAAGGGGATCAATATTAGTTTGATTAAAATGTTTCTTGACCATAGAATCGGCCAGGACAATAATGTTGAATTTGAGGAACAAATTGGTAGGTGGTTTTGGATATGGTTTTTCGGGAATGTCCTTTTTTTCAAACAAGAATAACGTTGTTGAGACTAAATGGCTACCTATATCAAGGGATTTGGGTGTGCTAGAAATTATGATCGAGGTTCGGAGATTTACAGTCGTATGCTATGGGGCTTGAGTACTGGCACTACACCATTTTAAGGAATTAGCAACAACATCAGCGCCGTTTCTAATTTTCTGTTGCCAATTCCCGTTGCGAAAAATTTGCAACTGCACTTTTCCGTTGCTAATTTTGCAACGAAAATCGTAGGTTGCAAATAGCAACTGCGCTTTGTTCAAGTGTGCGAAGTACGCGTGTGGTCGGGAACACTGGGACTACTAAATATTCCCAAGTCAAACTTCAGTCAAGCCTTGCTTCTTTTTTTTCCACCCTTCAGCCCAAGCAAACCTATATCCTGTCTTGTCATTTTTTCCCTTCTCATTTTTTTCTCCGCCACAGACTCTTTCCACTCCATCTCTGAACTCTCGCATCTCCTCTCAATCTCTGCGTAAAGAACTTCATCTCTCTTTCAGCTCTAAAACCACATAAATTATCAGCCAGGTATAATCGTTTGCGTAATCTTTTCGTTTCAGTTTATAGGATTTAGAGATTTTGATTTTGATTTTTAGTTTTTTTTCTTTTTTTCTAAGGTTTCTTCTGTGAATCTGCTATTTTCGATTTCATGGATTTTGATTTCAGCTTTTTTATTTCAGTTTATCGATTTAATGGTTTTATTTGTGAATCTGTGTTTTTCAATTTCATGTTTCTCTTTCGGTTTTAGGGTTTAGTCATCTCTATCAAGTGAAGATGTTGATGATTCTAAAGATAAATATTGTGTTCAAGTATTAGCTTTGTCTCTTGTAGTTCGGATTTGTATTTTCAATTTGGGTTTTAATTTTTTTTTTAATTTTCTTTTTTTTTTTTTGTTAGATAAGTTGTTGTGTTTATGAAAAGTTCCAGAGAAGAAGCTTACATGGGTTCTCAAACTAAATGCCCAACAATATTGTCTCATGGCCAAACGTAAGTGAATTTGATTCTTGATAATATTGAATTTATAAAGGTATTTTACTGTGTACTTCATTGATTCTCTAAGTGATTAGTTAAATTGACTTTATATGGATATTATACATTTAGACTGATGATTTGTTTCTTTTATGCAGCAATGTCCGGTATCCTTGCCTACAGCTATTACAGAGATTTCGACCTATTCCCATGTGCTCTCCTATTGTACTACCTACCCCTCATGCTCTGGTTAAATTTTTTTATTGTTTTGATTGCTAGTTACTCTTTAGTAACTAGTCAAATCTTCTTCTTCACCAGGGATGTTTTGGACCTGAGGAGTGAAGTGGATACTAGTTAATAGTATTGCATTTGTGTTGATTATTCTTAAAACAATTAGGCTCTTATCTAACCCCCTTCATTGTACTTTAAACATGTATCCTTGTGTCTGTACGAGTTAATAGTATTGCATTAGGCTCTAGTCCAATCCCCGCTCCGTTCTTGTTTGTAACCATGTGTCCTTGTGTCTGATGTTCTGTAATTATGCATCTGATAGAGGAGAAATCGAATAATATTAGCTAAAACACAACTCTGTCTAACCATTTTTGGGACTAATTTCATTTTTACTATTCTTTGTCCACTTTGAGCCTGCGAATGGTTTTGCAACTTGGTGTAAAACCCAATTGGTTTAATGAAGCTAATACAGGATGGGAGTGGTTTTGCGGTATCAAGAGCCGGGTTCATCCTCTAGAGACCTGCTTACATGATTGAGTCGCAACTTCCAACTGTGGTGACTCCCGTTGTGCGGAGTTACTTCCAAAGTACTGAACCATATAGAAAAGAAGGTGGGTTCTCTCTCGGTATTTTTAGATGCTTTGGTTATTCTCATTAGAGACCACGGATTGATTCATCGGAATGTTCTGACCAATTTAAGTAAATTTATGTTTTCCCTTATCAAGGTTGCATACTTGATGATGAGAGGGCAAGCACAGCCTCTTTACTTGGTAGTAAAGGTGCTGCTATGAGGTTCTCCTTCGCTGCAACAATCTTTGGTGAAGCATCGAAGCATTGTTCAAGCTCTGATTCTCGCGAGCACTTTCTCATTTAGTTAACAAATCAGCAAATAAGTCCTCTCTGAAACCCTCTTTGTCGCCAAATCCAGATCTTGGTGACCTTTATATGCTCAGTATGTTAACATCTAAAGGAAAATCATTATCAAGAAGGGCTATGAAGAATAACATGGTTCGTCTTATGTTGGTTCTTTGTTTTAGAATTACTTAGTAATTAAGCTATCTGCTTCATATAGTAACTAGTCTTTCATGCTCAAGGAAAGGTTACCTGTCGGATTTGACTAAAGTCTGTCTTACTGCTGTTACTCTGGTTCTTATTTGTTTGAAAGTTATTGATGATCCAAATTTTCTTGTTGTTTGCACATGATGAACATCTTGCTGATATTTACGAGTTATGCAAAGGGTTGGAGTATTGGTTTTCTTGAGGGTTCTTTCAAAAAAAAAATGATATGATTTAAATGTTTTTGTATTGGAATGGATAATGCTGGTGTTGTGGTACTGAAGTGGAAGAAATGGAATGCTAAAGAACTTGGAATTACGTCAGCTGAGCTTACACAGGTGGCTTACACTTATCATGTTTATCATCTTATTGTGATTCAAACACTTCAAACAAGAAAGCCACAGTACTTTAAAGCTCGCATTCAAGGTACCATCTTCTGTTATCGTTCATGACAATAGTCCCTTACTTTATTTGTTTTGACATTTACACGCTTGTTTTGTCCTCTATGCTTTTATTTAAGGATTCATTGGATGTTTTCTTTTTGTGCAGTCATCTCCAATACAACTTAACATACGACAAGCACACATCGTGGAGCGGAGGCCAAACCCCCATGGTGTTCATGGAAGTATGTGTTTGCTTTCGGTGGATGGACACATGGTCTGTCTTCGGATGAGGCTGATGAACTAACCTTGGTCAGGTACTATGACTGTATTGGTAGAAACTAAATTATGCCCTTTGTGTTGTTTATGTTAGGAGAAATGCAAGGTTAATCACAAAATAAGTGTTTTGATCGAAAGGAGATTAAGAATTTTCTGTTGTTGCTTAAACGTCACTCTCATGTTTGACCCCATCCCTTATTTCTTATGCAGAGGGAACACCCCACTCTTGTGCCGAATTTTCCACAGGAAAAAATAACACCAGTTGAGGAACTTGAACCATTCATATCTCATGCATCCCAAATGGCTGCACTTGACTACATTGTGTCGGTTGAAAGTGATGTTTTTATTCCTTCATACTCTGGAAACATGGCAAGGGAAGTTGAGGGACACAGGCGTTTTCTGGGGCATAGAAAAACATTTTCTCCAGACAGGTAACAAGATTCTACCTCTAGGCGTATAATTTGAACTATCTTAACAACTTATTGTTGCTAAAATATTTTTTGTTTCCCCCACTTATACCAGAAAGGCGCTCGTGGCATCTGTTTGATAGAGTAGAACGAGGATCACTTAAGGAAGAGTAACATACTTTATTGTTTGAGCTTCGACATCAGGTGTTTTAACGTATCCAGATATGTCTGTGCAGATTATGAGGCTCAGACGTATTGAGAGATGAGCTTTAACTCTTGCTTCTGCAGATGTAAAATTCCAGATTGACACTGAAACTCATGATCCTCTTGATATTCCTTGAGTCATCACTATTGGCATTATCAAGACTACTACTCCTTGTTTGTGAAAAATACGAATTCACCAGGATTTAAAGTTAAGATTTTCCTTTATCATGTTATCTGTAGCTGATTAAATACTCTTTACTTGACAGGCTGATGATTCATACTTCAATAAGCTTATTTGTATACTGACGACTAGATGCACGACTCAGATGCCTGCACTGGATACCTCTGACCACTAATTTATTATTTTTGTCTTATTTTTTTACTCATTTCCTTCTATTCTTTTAGGCTGTTTACTTCTGTAGTGGAGACCTCACCCCTCAAGAATTTCTGCATTACGGTCTTGCTGCAGCTCTATATTTTACTTCCCAAATCATTGTATACAGATTGCTTGCTGCAGCTTTGGGGATTTATAATCTTCCACTAATATTCCAAGATAGACCTCAACTTACTAGCGTTGCTGACAGTAAGTACAATTTGCAAACTCACTGATCTCTTGTAGACAAGCGTGCCATACATATAGGATAGTATTTTCCAAATTGTCCGATGTAATTGTTTTTAGATGACTGAACATTTGGTTTTCTTTGGCCCGAGTCATCTGGAACATGACATGTTATCACCTATTGATATGCAGTGTAATACTGATACTGGACTGGTCCTTAGCTCCTTTTTAGCATCAGTTATTACTAATTTTATGCTTCTTTTCATATTTTAATTATCGGCATAGGAATGCTCGATCAGATGGTAGGGCGAGCCTCAGTTGAGTTGCATACACTCGTATATTTTAGGAATCGGTATGCTCTCTCTTTGTCTGTCTCTCTCTGTCTCTCTGTCTCTCTCTCTCTCTCTCAATCTCTATCGATCTCTCAATGAATGACTCAATTGTAAATTTCATCTTGGCAGGCCAATGACATCTTTGAAGCAAGAATAGTGAAGATAAGATCCAATGGATTTATTGTATTTGTGCCCAAGTATGCCTTCTATCTTGCTGTGGCTCTTCTCTAATCATTTACACCTGAAGCCACTAATTGTAGTTAACAGATGGTACACCATTAACTGTATATGAACATCTAATTTCCAGTTTGTATTTGAGAATGAGCTTGAATCTAATTTTTAACTGTATGAACTTGATTATTGAGAATTTATATAAAATTTTGTGAATCTTTTCTTTGCTGAATCTATCTTCCGTGGCTTAGGATGAAGCCGTGCCTTAGGAAGAAGCCGTGGCTTAGAATCCAAGCCGTGGCTTCATTCAGAGCCTTTTTTTTGCTGTTCCTAAAAAAATTTAGCAACGGGATACTCCTGTTGCGAATAAAAAATTTAGCAACGACTGCGGCCGTTGCGAATTCCCGTTGCTGACCGAGAGTCGAAACGGTGCTTATGCCGTTGCGAAAAATTGCAACATGGTGTTTTGCAAGAGACATCTTTCGTTGCGACCCCAGTCAGCAACAGCCAGAGTCCGTTGCTAATCCTTAAAAATGGTGTAGTGTGGAGTAACGAGTGCCTCGTCTGAGTTGCGGTTCTTTTCGTATCTATTAATGGTAAAAAAAATCATAACCCTTGTAAATTTATTTTCTATACTTGTTTATTATTGCTAAACGTAACGCCATTAGTCGTTAATAATATCTAATAATTTTGCAGCCTTGGTTTGGTCACGTTTCTGATGTTTATTTCCCTATATAAAAGCCGATCATGAGTTAGATAAAGATTCGTACAATGGGTAGGTTATATGATGAAGACCAAAGAGACTTGAAAAAGGCGCATAAAATGATATCGGTTCCCGTTCACTAATTAATGTGTGTAGCCAAATGGACAACTTCTCATTTAATTCCGTGGGAGGAAAGTCAATGGATAACTAATCCCGATGTGGTAGAAGAAAAACGAATCTCTGAAACACGGAGGATCTTTTATGATCCTTTTGGGAATAATGCCTAGTACCTGGGGGAACAATGTCTCAAGAAATTTATTGGAATCACACTAATACCGTGCAATTCTCCTGATTCAATGGTAGACATCACTACCAACTACTTGGACGCCGACACTACACGTAACTCGTTGCATTTGTGGAAGTACAAAATTTTGAGAGTATAAGTTGTGGTGGAGCCATAAGTTAGTTGAGAAGTACTCAGGTATAATTTTGCATGAAGAAAATAGACATGTGTATGGTACGCAAGATTCGAATCTTATGAACGCCGAACACCACCGCGTAGAAAATCCACATATACAAATGAGTTGGTGTCGGTCGACCGTCATCTCTTCCCATATCCACCAACAATTTTGAAATCTAGAATATGCGACCCGAATTTTAAGGCGGTAGATATACCTATTGGAAGGGAGTATTTGGATCAGTATCATAAATCTAATTATAATGTCAATCAGGGTACAACTGTGAGTATCATATGTCTTGTAATTCTTTTATTTTATATTTCTGATTTATTTTGGTGACAAAAAATTAAATGTTGGCGTTTACAAGATATGTGGTGCGAGGCATATGAGGTTGTGCAACAACAAAATAGGGATCTACAACAAAGGAAATGCAATCCAAAATCCGTTACGGTTCTGATTTCCATGACACGTATGTCAGAGAGTATCTACCACCATATACATATGAGTCATCTACCCCAGGCCACTCTAGTGATTTGGGACCGTCGTCGGATTTATTTTTCCCAAACAGTCAAGAAGATTTTGTCTACCATCCTTATAATGTGTCCGGACAACTCAATCGAAGTACGATAACGTACCAAGATCAGGGTAGTGAACAAAATCCATGGTTGCATTTGCCGGAATCGTATAGTCAGAATATTTGAATGGACAGTTTTTCAAATTTCGTAACGACTTATCTTAATCAAAGCGGCTAGTTTTTTTATTTTGTATATAACATCTAGTTTTTTTGTTTTATATGTAATGGTCACTTTCACTATATAACAACTTTTTTTTTTTTTTGAATTTTAGATGCTCTCATCATATCTCTATATATAGAAAATTATTTTCCCAATTTAGTTATCCAAACATTGTATTGTATTGGTTAAAAAAAATGTGATCCACCAAAGATGAAGATGTTGCTCTTGTGCATGCATGGATTGAAGCAAAAACCAATATTTTGAACTTAGTTCAAGCACCAACAACCAGTTCTGGAATAATGTATTTGAAGGGTTTGTTAACATATACGGAAATCCAAATGCGGGAGATAAAGGAGGTCTTAAAACTAGGTTCATCGTTATCAACAGAGAGGTCGTCAGTTTTGTCAAAATTCTGGTCGAAGTTAACATACGCAATCCTGGAATTCCTTATGAACAAAGGGTAACAATTTTAAAAGATATATCAATTTTTTCCTAAATTTGAACTATTTTAAGTTATGTTTCTGTTTTAAAATTTCAGAAAACTGCTGCTCGTTTAGACTATCTTAACTAGACATGCAACAGTTTTCCTCATGATGAATTCTATCAGGTCTTGAAAGCAAATTTTGAGCCCTACAATGCCGATGAAATATAGCTGTAACAATGGAGTCTTATATCTTTATGTGTTCCCACATCAGATGTTAATCAAGTCTTATGATGTACAATCCTGAAGAATAATTATATTTGAATGTATTATTTTATATTTATGTAATCTTTTATCTTTATGTGTTCTTGCAATCTAGTATTAATCAAGTCTTAGGATGTACAATCCTGAAGAATGATTATATTTTAATGTATTTCTTATATTTATGTAATCTTCTATCTTTATGTGTTCTTGGAATATGATCTTTAAAAAGGTTTAATTAAAGTGAACATAACTAAAATCGAAATTCCACAAAAGAGAAACCAATAATACAACTATTGAATAAAAATCAAAATCAATTTTTGTAGTAATCACGGTTGCACTTAGCACGTGAAACAAGCCTTCAAACCCCTAGGTGAACCTAGTGAACGAGTTATAGTCTCGTGAGGGTTTACACAGAGATTTACCCACAAAATCTACACAAACGGTTATGAAACTTTCAACCTTCATTGGATGAAACAGAGGAATTGCCCGGCGATTGATACTCCGAGATTTGGGATACCATAAAATTATAGCTTTCATCAAATGTGAATGCTTCCCCCTTTTCCTCCAAATAACACGCTTTAATGACTTCGTGCTATAATAACACAACACAATATACTTATTGCTTTAATGTAAAATCAATCAATTTATCTTTCTTCGAAAACAACTTTAAAATATTTAAAAATTCTTTAGGGGACAGGCTAATATGGCTGGCATTGTAGAATGTTGTTGAATAGCTATAAAATCGCCTTTTTGGATAATTTTGTATCTGTCATGAATTTGTTGAAGACTTCTTCTCTTTGGATTCCCATAATCTTGTCTATATTGGTTATATATCTTCGCCCAAAAGGTTTCGGGCTCTACCATTACAAGGGAGATATCTACAACTCGACTTTCGGTGTACCATGCTTTGATGATGGCTAAATCTTCAATTGGATCAAATGATCTCATGCTTGTGTTCGTATGAAGAGGTATGAGAGGTATATAAAGAGGTGATTAGGAGTTTTGCAAAGTGTATGAAAATAGATCTTTGTTGTTTGGAGAAAGATAACACAACTTATAATATCCTTCAAAAGTAGCTGTTGGGATATAGTCGTTTGAAAGTAGTCGTTCGAGAAATAATTGAGGATGGGGTGTTCAAAATTTAATTCAATTTTTTCTTATCAACAAATTATAAACTACATTACAATTATTGAAAAAGAACCTAGGTTACTTTTCGTAGTAATCACAGTTGCACTTAGCACATGCAACAAGCCTTTAAACCCCTAGTGACCCTAATGGATGAGTTATAGTCTCGTGAGGGTTTACAAAATATGTACCCACAAAATCTTAAACAACATGCACCCGCATATAATAATTGTCGGGTCCGTATTTTGGAGGATCACTGGGCCTGATTTCCAGGTTCAGCTCAAGAATGTTATCCTTAAAGATTAAGTAACACTCATAACATGTAAATTCTTTACGGGTATCTATCTAGAACACAGATTTGGACATTTCCTCCTACGTAAAACAAACATAGGTTAGCGTTTAATTAATTGGAAAAAAATTCACAAACATAGGTTAGTGTTTAATTAACTATTTATGATGACTTACAATAATCACAATTGTCATGTGTTACGGGGCATAACCACGAATCCTTCTTCGAATGTCAACGTACTTGCGTACCGCTATTTGAATTTGAGAAATCCGTTGTTGAACTTGTTGTTAGAGCATTGCTCGGTTGAACCTAACAAGCGTTGGTATGTCAAGTTTGGTTGTCATATTTTAGTGAATCAAAACTCATATTAAGAGTCGCTTGATTATGTACTAGAGTCAACTTCGTATAGGTTAGCTTGAAAGTATTAGGATATGAGACATTACAAGTATTGCGAAGTCTTGAAGATGTGAAGAAGCAAGGAGCTACAACGACAACAATCATCCTTCCACTTGAGGTTAGTGATATTTGACTTGAACTGTTTCATTCCCTAACGTATCTTTCAAGTCGTGCATATTGAAAACATAACTATGAAGCATATTTGAACTCTAGATAGACATAGTATTAAGGAATACAATCTAGGTTTATTGCTTAACCATTAAACTTTGTAGATAAGACATCGCCATAATCATTTGAATGCTATTGTGATTATGTATGTGTATGAGGTGAGGATTTCATCCTAGGGAACAATGTTTTACATATGTTATAAGAAAGTAAGTTCATAAACTTGTTTGTGAACCGAAAAGGAAATTGCCAGGTGTTATTGGTTTTGATTTTCATTGCATATCTTATGAACAACCAATATGTGTGATTGAGTATAACCGCTCACAATTTGTTTGTGTTCTTGGTAGAACTATTCACAAAGTCCTGACTTATGTATTGGTGTGACTTTTATTAGTGAAACCGATCTTAAGTAATCACCTGAGATGGTATGATCGGGTTTGTTTTTTTTCTGACCAAATATAGGAAAGGGGAACCGATCCTAGTAAGAGGTGCAGTACATCACAAGGGGAACCGATCCTTGTATGGTGTGCAACAAGGTTTATAGCAGAAAGGGGAACCGATCCTATGGACATGTGCAACACATATAAGTTAGATACCATATATATGTGGGGACCTGATCCTAGTACCTAGTCAACCGAACTTTGGAATGCTAGTGTGACTATGCACAGTACTCACATGGAGGTAGAACCGAAACTTGTTTTGGTAAAACCGTTAAACCCATGATTGTGATTGAATGTTGGTTTGATCAATCACATAGTTCTTGAAAGTCATATGAACCAATTCTAAACTTGTTTGGAAGTGTGGAAAATCATTTTCAAGGTTGTAAGTGTGAAAGAGAACTTACAAAGTAAGGATTTCGACATACTTTGAACACGTGCTATGAATGTTTATTTCTTTAGTTGTTAAAAGTTATTCCTTGTGACTAAGGGAAGAGAATCCCAGGATCGAAACAAAAATAAGTTAAGAATCTTTTAATTAAGGTTATTAATTTCATTTGGTAGGGAAATTCTAGAATTAGTAATGTGCATTTACTAATTAGATTTTCCGAGACATTTCGATCATTATTTTTGGACAAAGCATTTCCAGGAATTATGAAAAAAAATCTGTGCTTTAATGAATATCTTTAGACAAAGCATTTTCGGTTTTGGAAATTCCTTGGTGTCCAAACTTCCTTGTCTATAAATACTTGAAGTTTGCCTTTCTAGTAAACTAATCCTTCGTAACAACAGACTTCCTCTTTTGTTGTTTATTCTTTGGTGTAGCCACCCTATTCGAGAGAGGAGTAACCTAATTAGGCGAAATCTCTTACGGACGCTCGTTTAAAGTCTTCTTTGGGATTGAGAAGCTCTAGCGTGTACCGTTGGTGAAACTAGATAATTGTGGTTTATCTTTTGTTTTTGATTGATTTGATTGACTAACGGTGATTGAAATCCGATTGCACCTAGTTTGTTTATTCTTGAGGATCTTACATTACGATATAAGATTCACTCAAACTAGTTCGGAAGTTTCGGCGAGGATCTTTAGACTGTTGTTAGTTCTAAAGACGATCTTGTGATAATCCATTGTTAATAGACTCTGTTCTGTGCGTGATTGATCACAAGAGATTCAAGTGATTGTGTGCAGGTTTTTATTGAATATTTAAGAAGATTTGAAGACAAAGAAGATATTGAAGATCTGACTTGGGTTTATAATCTTTGGTGTGCACAATACTTGATTTGGTAAAAGAGGATCCAATTAATAATCGGTTTATCCTTGTGGTAGATTGGATTGATTAATTGAGTAGATCGGCATCAACATAATTCTTTGGATTAAGAGTGTTGATTGGCTTAATATTAAATGATTACTTCGATAATTGTACATAATATTGATCAAAGGACCTGACGAAGGAGTTTATGTTAATATAATCGAAAGAGCCTTTGTCCGACTCATATTACTTGGTTGAAGAGAGTTGATACCAAACAGACTTGTTGTTCCTTTACTGTTTGGAATACAAACCAAAGGAACTGTTCCAAGTACGTGACTTATTTTTAAGTTGGAGGCGTGGGAATACAGACGGAACTAGATGAACTATAGGTTTAGTTGCTTGGTCTCAACTATACGAAGTTAGGTGTAACTTTGTGTAGCGGCTTAATCACGAGTATTCAGTTGGACAAGGTCCGGGGTTTTTCTGCATTTGTGGTTTCCTCGTTAACAAAATCTTGTTGTGTCATTCACTTTATATTTCCGCATTATAATTTTTTTTTATAATTAAAGTAAATTACACAAACGTTAATTCCTATTTACTTGATAAGAAACCATATTGTCTTTGGTTAAGTCCGAAACTTTGTATCTAGTAAACATACATCGTTGTTGTATTGTCTCGATCTCGTATCCATAGACGATCACACGAAGTGTGAACCGATTAGTTGTATTGTCTCGACTCAGTCCATAGACAATCACTTTCGGAGAAAGAAGTTATAGGTATGAAATTTTTTAGCTTGAGGTATATTTGGGTACCCTCGCCTTTTCACTTGTCGCCTGGTTAAGTTATTAACATTTCCAAAAACTTGCACAAAGCCACAGAACACCAGCGTCCATTTGTCATGGGCGGAGAGTTCTTGAACATCTTCAATAGGTAGAGTGGCAGCATTTACAAACGTTATGGTGATTGCAACATATTCTTCTACGATATACCCAACCATTACTATATTAGTCAGAAACAAAAATGATAGGAGATACATAGGATACTGAGTGTCCTATTTTGGATTGCTTGTATTGAGGAAGCTGGTGACAATTTATAATAGGCATTGAAAGTAGCCATTAGAAATTAGCCGTTAGAAAGTAGTCGTTAGAAAATATCCGTTGGTAGAAGAAAATAAAATTCAAATTATCGTAACTAGAAATGTAAAAATTAAAATTAATTATAAAAATGAAACTACATTACCGTAACCGAAACACGACATTACTTAAATGAAAAAAAAAAATGAAACTAAGTTATTTAAAATAAAAATCTAAACTCAACAACTTAAAACTAAAACAAACTTTTAATAAAAAATGGAACTGATTATGTTTTTGCCTCTCCAACTGCTTAGCCAATATGGAATTCTGTTTTAATTCAAAGTATTTTTTTTGCATTTGGAGCCAACGATTGGAGATCCATTTGCATTATTTCCCTTTCTTCTCTCTCTCGATTATGTTCAATTTGTTGTTGTGTTGTATCTAGCAACCTTTCCATAATTTGTTTTTGTTGTTGCTAATGAGGTGCAACTGTCATTCAGGATTCTTTTAGATAATCAACAATTTTACTGCCCACATCGGTCATTTGGGAATCTTGCGATGAGGGTGTAGCGGGTGTGTTTGGTCCAGAGCCATTTTTACTAACTGTGGTTTTTTTCGCCACTCATGACTTGCGCTTATGATGTGCAAATCCACCTGACGACGTTCCAGGTATTGTATTTGGGTTCGTATTAGGGGTATATCCTAGTGGAAAAGGGATACCGCAAGGGACATTATAAGCGTTTGGAAATTGATTTTCAAATGGAATTTCCAAAAATTGGCTTGTAAATGGATTCTGAGAGATGTGGTTTGAGTATTAAAAATATTTGAGATATTTCTAGGATATTGAGATGACATAGGACACGAATCCTGATCCATATATTCATCTCCACCTATTTGTACATTTGGAACATCTTTAAGCATCTCATACTCAACATCGCGAGAAAAGTTTTTTTTGTGTATTTGAATATAACTTCTTCTCGTCATTACCATCTACATCAATGTAAACAAACCATAATAAGATGTACATAAATTAAAATATTTACAAACTGTTAGAGCATAGCTCGGTTGAACCCACCAAGCGTTGGTATGTCAAGTTTGGTTGTCATATTTTAGTGAATCAAAACTCATTTAAAGAGTCGTTTGATTATGTACTAGAGACAACTTCGTATAGGTTAGACTGGAAAGTCTAGGATTATGAGACATACAAGTATTACTCCAAGACTTGAAGAATGTGAAGAAGTAACAAGCTCTGGCAACGACATCATCCTTCCTCTTGAGGTTAGTAATATTTGACTTGAACTGTTTCATTCCTAACGTATCTTTTAAGTCGTGTTATATTGAAAACATAACTGCGAAGCTGTGAATGATTATACTCTAGTAGTAAGACTTGATCACATGGTCGTAGTGTCAAGGAATTAGGAAACAAAGTATAATGTTTACCTTTTGAACTTCGTATATAAGACATCAAATAATCGTATGAATGTTATTGTGATTATGTGTATGGGTAAATGTGAAGATTTCATCTGAAACAATATTTTTGCATTTGTTTAAAGGAAGTACATTCATGAACTTGTTTTATGAATCGAAAGGGAAATCGCTAGGCTTATTGGTATTGTTATTCATTGTATATCTTTGGATTACCAATATGTGTGAGTTAGTAGAACCGATCATAATTTATTATGTATCTTGGTATAACTAGTCACAGTGCCTGACTTATGTATTGGTATGAATTTTATTAGTGTAACCGATCCTAAGTAATCACCTGAGATGGTATGATCGATATTTGTAATTAGTGTGACCGATCCTAGTAATTGGTGTGGCCGATCATAAAAGAATTGTGTAATCCATCCTTTTAATTGGTGTAACCGGTCCTAGTAATTGGTGTAACCGATCACAAGTAATACCATGAGAATATGGTAGCAGGTCATGGTAATTCACGTAACCGATTACAGTAGCCCCGTGCTAACCGGTCCCAGTAACCATATTAAGGTGTAACCGATCCTTGTGTTTGGTTGAACCGTAAACCCATGATTACTGAATTGATATTTGATCAATCGCATAGCTATCTTGGAATACAGATGAACCTATTCTAACTTGTTTGGAAGTGTGGTATAATCGGTTCCAAGATTGTAAATATGAAAGAGGATTTACAAAGAAAAGATGTCGACATACTTTGAACATGATCAGTAACTCTTATCTTTTATTGTTCAAAGGTATTCCTTAATAACTCATGGATATTCCAGAATAAATAAATTAAGAATCTTTTAATTAAGGTTGTTAGTTTTATACGCTTTAATTATCAGCAATTAAATGCATATCTCTAGAGAATAAAAATTGGTAATATCCAATTACTAATTGGAGATTTTCTAGTGAGATTTCGGTAATATTGGACAAAGCATTTCCAGGAATTATGAAAACCGATCTGGGAATTTATTGTATATCTTGAGAGTATTCGGTTTTGGAAATTCCTTGGTGTCCAAACATCCTTGGTCTAGAAATACCCAAGTTTGCATTTCGAGCAAACTATCCTAAGAGCCAGCGAAACTACATCTCTTTGTTAGTTACTGGTGGAGTCGTCTATCCGGAGAGGAAACTACCATAATTAGGCGAAATCTCGTACGACCGCTCGTTTAAAGACTTATGTGGGATCAAGAAGCTCTACGAGTACCATTGGTGGGAAACTAGATAATTGCAGTTTATTTTAGTTTTTGATTGATTTGATTGACTAACGGTTTTTGAACTTTGGTTGCATCTAGTTTGTTTATTCTTGAGAATCTTCTCTTCTGATATAAGATTCACTCAAACTAGATCGAAGTATCGACGGGATCTTTAGAACTGTTTGTAGATCTAAAGACGTCTTGTGATGATAATCTATTATTAACAGATTCCGTTCGGTGTGTGATTGATCATAAGAGATTCAAGTGGTGTTGTGCAGGTGTTTATTGAAGATTAAAGAAGATTTGAAGACAAATAAGATTTCTGATTTGGTTTCTATATCTTTGGGTGTGCACAAACCTTGATCGACTGGGATCCAACTAGAATCAGATTTATTTGATTGGTTAGTTGTGTAAGATCTGCATCACCTTATAGTTTCTTGTTTAATTCTATATTAATTGATTGCAAATCTAAACTCTGCTACTTCGGTAGTTGTTGGATAGATTGATCTAACCAGGCAAAGGAGTTTATTAGTTAAACGGAAAAGCCTTTGCATATGACTTGAGATATCTTCATCTGAAAGAATCAAGAGAGTTGTTACCAAACAGATTCGTTGTTCATTTCTTGTTTGGAATACGATCCAAAGGAATTGCTCCGGTCGTGCACTTATTGAATGTCGGAGCGTAGGGATCTTGAAGAAACTAAGTGAACTATAGGTTTAGTTTCTGGTCTCAATTATCTCTGAAGTTGGTTTAGATTTTGTATCTTGGTTTAATTAAGAGTATTCAATTGGACTAGGTTCCGGGGTTTTTACGCATTTGCGGTTTCCTCGTTAACAAAATCTTGTTGTGTCTTTTACTTTTCTATTTCCGCAATTATAATTATTTTATTATAATTAGAAGTAAAATAGACAAACGTTAACTCCATACATACTTGATAGTGATCCTATAGAGTCTGGTTAAGTCTGATCATATTATCAAGTATCATACTTCGTTGTTGTATCGTCTCAATCTTGTATCCATAGTCAATCACACAAGTTATCTTGTTGTCTTATTGTCTCGATTTTGTATCCATATATGATCAGACGAAGTGTGAACCGATTCGTTGCATTGTCTCGACTCTGTCCATAGACAATCACTTTCGGTAGAAGACTTATAGGTGGATAAATAAAAGATTGTGGTGTATTTGGGTACCCTCATCTTTTCAGAAACAACATATACAACAACTATAATGAACATATTTAGATTAGATAATATACCCGGTTATTATAGTCTAAGCCCAGATTACTTGCAATGACTCTTGCAACACATTTTGAAAAGTTATCCACTTCCGATTTGATTACCCTAAACATATTACGAACACTTTTTTATAGTATGCTGGTGTGGATTCCCATCACAAGCTTCTACAAATTTGTGAAAAACGTTTCATAAAACTTATTCTTATCTTCAAAATTACTTTCACCTAGAGCACAGTACGTGGTAACAATGTGAATATCTTCAAATTACTAAATCTCGCTCTATGTTTCCTTTTTTCCCTTTCAGTCTGCAACATTGTGATGAGCAAAAATAATATTAAAAACTCTTAAAGAAGATAATTTGAGAGGTTTTAGTGAAAAAAACAGTTTGTAAGAAGATGATTTGGGCTGATTTGAATAGAGAATTAGAGTTGTATTTATAAAGGATTTTTGAGAAGTTTTTGAAAAAATGACCGTTGAGATCCGACAGTGGAGAAGATTGAGCAGTTGTGAATAACGGACGGTTAGGATCGGGTGTGAGAGAGGTGTAATAGAAAAAAGGTCAAACAAAAAAATTTACGGAAAGCAAACTTCGATTCTGAATTGTGTAAAATGACCACAAAACTAAATATCCGTCTCAAGCTGTCAAGCGGATACTCGATTTCAATAAAGCGAGAATTTACAGACATTTCCCTTCCCGGCTACCTGGATCAGATGTGATCCAGTTTAAGTAGTATGAAAGGATTCCATACTACTTAAAAAATTACATGGAATCCTGAAAAATTGCAGGATTCCATGTATTTCTGTACGTCCCTATATAAGTAGGGATATGGGAGACCATAATAGATGGGTTTTGAGTTTTTTCCCTACATATGAGAGATATAGAAGGGATAAAAGGCACTATAGTGTTTGGCCTTACATTTTACAAAAAAAAAAAAAAAAAAAAAAGCATATAAAAGATCCTCCCTCACTTTGCTTGGCCGGATGACCCAGATAAGCAAGTACTGGGTAATATCTATGGCAACACACCAGAAGATCCATAAAAAAAGAACTGCTTTTTGGGACTACTCAAAAATGGTGGGGGACTACTCTCCATTTTTGGGGGTGGATATTAGAAGTAATATTGAGTCACCCCTTATCTAAGTTTTCTCTTAATACCAAACTTGCCCTAAGTAATTAAATTAGTTAGTGTAATGATTGATTAGTATAATTAATTAGTGTTAGTGTAATAATTAATTAGTGATTAGTGAGGTTAGATTAATTAGTTGGGTGTTTTTAAAAGAATAATTTTTGAGAAGAAGGGGGTTTTGTGTTTTTTTTTTCTTTTTTTTAAGATGGTTGATTTCGAAATTGGCAAAAACTTTCGAAAAAATGAAAATAAACTGATTTCGGCTATGACAATAGAGTTCGGTTACGAAATCTGAAGAACAGGTAGCCGAACTCTTCTGCTAGTGTAGTTCGGCTAATGCTTTTGAAGACACAGGCAGTTCGTCTAATGGAGTTT
>JAJJWW010017984.1:0-86993 GCA_023531295.1 Papaver armeniacum | reverse complement strand
GGTTCTGTGTGGTACGAGTATAAGTGTATAAAACCATGAAACAAACCTCTTGCTTCCTCCCAAGAACTGTTCTGGTGGGTTCAGAATAAACTAAAGCTGGTTCACAAAGCTTAATCGCCTTATGAAGATCCCTCAAATGACCATATTTGGGTTCCCTTAGTAGTCCTACATAAGAGATAAAAGAAAGTTGTCAGAAACTTCAAAACTTGCTCTAATTCAATATAACTAAGAAATTCGGTTGTCAAGCAGGATATCTAAACTTCAAGGAATTGAAAAGAATATTGAGTTCCCTGTCATTATCAAAATGTAACGATAACTTTCTGAAAGCAGGGCAAACCGACAAACCTATTTGCAATTTAAACTATAAAGTAGTATTTTAACTCTAAGCGGCACGCTAGCATCTATAACAGTCTTAGTCCAATGAGTGAGAGTAACATAAGAGACCCACCATGTAAAATCTACAAAATGGGACATCTTTTATTCTAGACTAGAAGTTGATTTCCGAGGTTGTTCATAACTGTTTTAGTTTCTGTCTTTACTAGTGGATGCAGAAAGTAGCAATTGACTTGGATAAAAAGTGAAGCTCTACTTTTTTTTCTAGTTGTCTTGGTTCCCCTGTATGGAACAAACCTATGACTTCTTCCTTGTACTAAATCACTTTATAGAGAGTCCTAAAGAAATTGTAACTATGATTGTCATAGTAATTTTTAGCCCCTCCAATATTTTTCCAAACGCCTGAAACATCGCACAACTAAATACGTTTCTAGTCTAACTACAGATGCTATGTCATTTTTGAATGGGTATTCAGGTAAGCACTTTTATGAATAAGCAAAGACTCTGATTAACATACCATATTCGTCAATTGGAGCATCATAGTCATAACTAGTTGCTATGAAAGGACCACCTGCTGTCCTCCCGAAATTTGTTCCTCCATGATACTGAAGTATAAAACCAAAAAAGATAAGTTGAAGCTAAAATGGATTGAAGATTGCTAAACAACTTTGAACTAGAACTGCACTCAAATCATAAGTGCAACTACGCCATAACCTTACCATGTAATAGTTCATGAATGATCCACCAGTTTGTATAAATTTGGCAACCGAGTACATAACGTCTTCAGCAGGTCTATGAGGAACTGCACCCCCGAATCCAGTAAACCTATAAACAGAAGGAATCCTCATAATAAGTTTCTCAGTTCTTAATAGGTGCAAGAACAGAAACATAATACGAAATCTTGTTTTTCTTTGGTTTTGGCAGCTTGAGGAGTAATAAGTGGTCACCTACCAGCCAGTCCAATTTTCAGTCCACATCTTTGGCTTATACTTCTTGTTGGGAGTGAACCAATCACAGTAAAAACCATTGCAAGCGTTTATCTATCATAAGTGAACAAACCAAGTTAGAAACAATAGAAATGGATAGTATACAAGAAATATCTCCACTAGTAGACCATGCAGTCACCATCAGAACTATCTAACATGAATACAAAAATACTCCCACTAGAGATAAACTGAACCATGCTTAATCATGACGAATGACAAGAGATACTTTTTTCTCCATGGAAGTGTTCAAAAGTTCACTGTTACTTACAACTGGATCAGGAGCATCATCTTGCTTGCACATAACCCATGGGACACCAGTGCCAAGTCCTACAGCCATTTTAGCTGCCCACTGCGCATACGCTTTACCAGGAGCACCAATTTCCCATTCCTCTGGTCCATATTCATTCTCTATCTGCAATTCAAATTCCAAAACCAAAACTCTCAATTTTCATTTACAATTTCTGTCAAGCAATATCTCAAATTCAATAAACTAATTCCAAACCCCGGAATGGGGGAGAAGAACATTGATCAATTTGTTTACCTGGGACATAATGATAGGCCCTCCTTGAGTTTGAAACAATCTTTCAGCTTTCATCATGTCGACAATTTTTGTCGTAAACTTTTGCATTGCAGCCTTCATTACAAACCATTCAGAAAATCCATCAACAACAGTACAGACAACTACTAAACCCCAAAACTGATTTTTTTTTGTAATCTGGATAGAGAAATACAATCCACAAACCTTGAATGGTCCATTATCTGTTCTGAAATGCATGCCAGGGACATACTTGAGCCAAACAGGAAAACCCCTGGATTCAAAAAACACAACTTTTTAGAATCAAAACAAATGAAATTGAAATTGAAAACAAGAAATTGAAAGTGGAAATTTGAGAGATTACCCAAAGTTCCATTCAGCACAAACATAAGGACCAATTCTGAGATGAACATAAAGACCAGCTTGATGAGCCAACTTGATAAACTTAACCAAATCATATCTTCCTTCAAAGTAATATTTTCCAGGAGAGGGTTCATGCCCATTCCAAAATACATAAGTTTGGATTGCATCTAAACCTCCATCTTTAGCTTTCTGAATAAGATCAGGCCACATCTGAAACCCAGAGAAACAAAAGTTCAATAATTTATTAAAAGTGAAGAAAAATCCAAAATTAAAGTGAAAAACAGTAAACTCCAATTTTCAGAAAGAAAAAATCTAAAAATATAAGTAAAAGCTGACAAGTTGTAGAAAGTTAAAAACCAAATATACCCATTTTCAATTAACTACTGAAATTATTAAAAAAAAAAAGATTGTTAAAATCCAAATGAATGAACTTCAAATTTTATAGGAATCAAAAGGATCAGAAATACCCATTGCAGAGAAAACAGGGTTTTGAAAAGCTTTGAAATTTGGAGTAAACAAAGAAATTTAAGGAGCCCCATTGGAGAAAAATCAAAAATTATCCAGGAAAGAAGATAACCAGAGAAAGCAGTACCAGAGAAATTGAAGAAATTTGAGAAAACAGTAGAAAAAAAAATCAATCAAGTTTTTGAGAGAAATTAAGCAAAATCCATTGATTGCATTACTAGTAGTATACCTCAGGTGTGCTTCTAGGATAATGAATAGAACCAGAAAGAAGAATTCTTCTTTGCCCATTAATGATAATAGCTTTACTATCATAAGTTACAGAAGCTTCTGTAATAATACATGATAGAAGAAAACCCAGTAACAAAAAGCTCCACCACATTATTGGTTTTGCCATTACTGTATTGGTTTGTTTCTGAAAGGATGCTTTTGTTTTGCTTTTGCTGAGATTCTTTGGTGGTTTCTTCACAGCAAAGAGAGAAGAAGAAGAGAAGAGGAGAGATATTTTGGAAGAAAGGGTTTTTCCTTTCTTTTTGTTTTCTTTGAGTTTCCTTGTTTTGAGAATGAATTTGAAAAAAGAGTGAGGAAACAGAGAAAACAGGGGGATTGGTTTTGAAAAATATTGAAGGTTTTGAACTGCTTTTAAAACAAGAAATTTGAACTATTAATAGGGGGTTTGGTGGGACCTACTTTTAGTCTAACCATTAGTGAGGTGGAATTTCATCCTATCCAATTCAAAAAAAAAACAAATCTTTATATTTTTCAAAATTAAGGTGCACTTTTGTTTAACCAAAATTTTACATATAACAAAAATGATATGTGAACACGAAAGAAACAAAAATTTAAAACGTTTGTGATACAAATCATTTATGACTTTCTTTTCAGGGAAATCTGAGCCAAATAATTTTGTTTCACAAAAAGTTATCATCTTTTCGACTATTAAAAGTCGTTTTGAAATTTGAAACCAAAACTAATTTCTTACTTTTTCGACTTCTAAAAGTGAAAAATTTCTTACTTATAATGTCTTTGTCCAAACAAGCAATTAAGCATCATTCTAACTTGGAAATGGAAAATACTGAGGTACGCAACCGAACCAGATGATATGAACAACTAAAAATAACAATATCTAGTATTGCAGTATAAGTGTAGTGAAAAGTTAGTGTTTAGACCAAAAAAAAAAATATTCACCATTCTCCACATTTAGCCGAATATTCGGTAACTTTTACATAATTTATCCGAAAATTCATCACTCTCCACACTTAGGTGATAGTAGCTAAAATTTAATCGAAAATTCACCATTCTCGAAATTTATCGAGTAAGTTTACATATTTTAATCAGAAATCCACCGCCCTCCACACTTGGGTGATAGTAGCTAAAATTTTCAACTTGCTGACAAAATGTCAAAATAAAAATGGTAGTATTTCTGAAAATTTTACCACAAAATAATAATTTCTTTGACACTTTAATTATCATTGTACTATTTTATTTTGAAGAACAGTAGTTTTGGACCAAAGGAAAAAAAAAATTAAAAAAAAAAAATATTAGTGGAAAAGATTACTGAATCCCTTCCTTCTTCATGAATCCCCCTGATCCCTGTACTGTTGGTTTTGTTGGTCATAAGATCTTTTACTACTTTTCCTATTTAATATGATTGCAGTCAGTATTGGGTGATTTTTCAAAATCTTGGAAATAGTTCTCCTTTAACATTAAACTAAGGGGAGGATGTTTATGTGTCTGTCCGCGTGTTTAATGGTTCTGGTTCAATAATATCTAACCCAAAAATAACTACTGGCAGTACTTCAATAATATCTAACCCAAAAATAACTACTGGCAGTTTTTTCTTTTTTACTTTAATTACAGTATATATGGAAAAATTCATGAAAGTTAAGAATACAAAAACTTAAAGCATTATGTGGGATAGGGAGTACTCCATTAGATAGGGGGAGTGACAATTTCAAGATGATTTTTATCAATTTTACCCCTATTTATGTTGCTTGGTTATCCTCATATTTAAATTTATGTTTCTAACATAAGAAATATAATAAGGGGTAAAACAGGAAAAGCCATGAATATTTATAAAATCAAAAAAAAAAAAAATCTTAATTTAATAGATTTGGCCCCTCCACCTATATATATATATATATATGGTACGGAGGGAGTAAGAAAAGTAATTTTTGAATTACAGTTGCGAGTCTTGTAACTTGACTGATGTGTTAGCCTTACAGCAACGTTTGCTGCATGAGAATAGCGAGGGATTTTCGTTTCCAGAAACATTTCCGTGACCAGAATCTAAGGATGGCCGGGCCAAAGACTTGATCAATACATATTTTTAGTATGTGACAAGTGTAACTGTTTAAGTCAAAGTCTTATTTTGCTGCACCAAAAAGAGAGCGCAATTTCAAATGTAGAAGCTAAAGCTCTCTTCAAACTCTAATTATAATTTTTTTTTCATCTTCTGGTTACAGATATCATTTTCATGGTTTTTAGTTAATATTTTTGGTTAACGCGTGTAATACACCTAACACATGTTTTTGTCTTCCTGGATGCCTCACAACAACATAGTAGATCATAACCCTGACCAGCTAATTGCCTTATTTAAGATATGGTTGGGAGCAAATTAGAAGATGCCTTTAATATAGGTTTAAAGTAGGATTGTTTTTATTATTACAGTGTAGCACACGATGGAAGCATGCATGAGAGATGAGACCTTCATTTGTAGGTTTGAAGTTGGCTTAAGGATGTAAAACTTGCATGAATTGCGAATAGTTGACCAAATTTTTTTTTTTTTTAATTTAATAGGAAAGAAATTTCATTTGATGAAGTTTTTATCCTGCTGGAGCAAAACTGAACCCAATCAGGCACATTATTGAACTAATGAAAGCAAATAGAACGAGTTCTTGCAAACTTTGCTAGCTAGGTGAGTTGCATCTCTATGTGCATAAGTGCATAACCAAAAATCAAAAGACTGTAAAACTGACAGTGCATCATGGACTAGATTGTATGTTGTCCATTTCACTGAAGATGGCTTCTCATTCAAAGCTGTCACTACATTTATGCAATCTCCTTCCAAATGTACTTTCTTTCACCCATTCCTTTTTGCCCACAATACTGCTTCTAATAGAGAATGTGCTTCAGCTTGCTCTGGATCCATTGCTAGAGATGCACCTCCTCGCAATCTATTGTTGTTCCCTGTAGAGTCTCTACAAATTAGTCCCCATCCCGCCAACATATTATTATCTACAAAAGAAGCATCTAAGTTTATTTTGTAATGTGCCGGAGGAAACCAATACTATACTGTATTAGAACTTAAACCATTTTGAGTGGTTTGTGAAGCCATAGTTCTATCCCAGTCATTCATCTGCATGATAATATTATTAGCCACTTCAGAGGTATTAAGAGCAGTTCCTATGGTAATGTTCAAACTCATAATTTTGTTGAGCCATGTGGATGGTTAAACGTGTTTCTCCACTATGGTAAAGCGGGGCAAAATGAATAGATTTGGTTTTCTAGGACCCCACTAGTATTTTTTTTTAATATAAAATATTTTGTAAGATAAAGATGAAAAATAAAAAATAATATTTAAGTGAGATAAAATAGGATGAACGATGAAGTGAGATAAAATTGGATGAAGTGAGATAAAATAGGATAAAGTGAGATAAAATAAGGTTAAAAAGTAGTAAAATAATCAGGGATTGTACTTGGTGTCAATCCAAGAGCCGCAGGCGTCAATCCAAGTGTCGCTGGTGTTTTTTGCATGAACGCGCGTCATTTCTTCTGACGCCAGCGTTAGTAGGGATGGCGCACGTCCTTATAGTAGACGCGCACCTGATGTTCGACTCGATGTTCAAATGAACAGATCTGTTCATTTGAACATCCATTTTCAGTGTTTGTTCATTCCATAGTGGGAGCAAAATGAACAAACTCCAAGTTTGTTCATTCCATAGGAATGGCCCTAATATTCTTATTTTCAAAGACCTTAAGGCATCTAGCTTTCCAGATTAACCAAATAATGAAACATACTATCTCATACATCCTAAAGTCTATATGAACCACATTGTTATTTCTTAGGAAAAGATTACATAACCACTGATGCAAATCCTGTCCCTATAAAAGATTTACCAGGTTAGAGTTCACATAATTCCATATTGACCTAGTAGTGGAGCAATCAAAGAACAAATGCTGCGGAGTTTCAATACTGACATTACAAAAAGCACACTTATCATCATGATGGCCACTGAATATAGCAAGCCTAGATTTAGTTGGTAAGCAGTTATGCATGAATTTCCATATAAAATGTTGTACTATGGGTGGAAGTTTATGCCTCCAAAAGGATTTCCAGCAAATATTAAGGTTATTCTTGGTAGGTTTACGAGCTAGGTTGTCATTCAATATAGCATTATAGGCATACTTGACAGAAAAGATCCCATTGTGAGAAGGTTCCCATCTAAGTTTATCCATACCTGTAAAAGGAATTCTAAGATTAGTAATTTCTTTAACAGTAGATTCATCAAACAAAAGATTAAGCACATCAAGCTTCCAAGATTTTTGCTTATGATTAATAAGCTGACTGGCATGAGTCATACCAGAAGAGTAGAACTGACTGGATGGTGGTCTGTGCAGATTTGGAATCCATGTATCTTTCCAAATTTGCACAGCACTACCATCTCTAATTTCCCAAATATAGTTTTGTTTAACAATATTCAAACCTGTGCATATACCCTGCCAATCCAGGAACCATGTTTATCAACACTATCCGTGAGAGGATTTAAACTAGAAAAATACTTTTCTCTTAAAATAACATTCCAAGGTTCATCGGATTGGTAATCATCCTCCAAGCTAACTAAGTGAGTAAAGCAAGGTTCAAGAGATCAAAACTTCTAATGTTTAGACCACCTAATTCTTTTGGAAGGTCAATATCATTCTATCCTTTCAAGAAACAACCTTTTTCATTATCCTTCTTTCCCCACCAGAATCTCATTTGAATGTTATCCATCTTATTTGTGAGTTCCTTAGGCATTGGGAATACTGCTAGGTGATGGTTAGCAAGGCTTCCTAAAACAGATTGGTTCATAACTGTTTTCCCAGGACCTGCTAAGAAGATGGTTTGCCAAATATCAAGTCTATCTCTAAAACTATCTAGGAGATGGACAAAAGAGTCATATTTCCTTTTTTGTAATAAAAGAGGAACACCTAGATATTTTTCATTTAAAGACATTTTCCTAATTCTTAAGATATTTGTTATTTCATTCTTCAGAGTTAGGGATTTTTATACTAAAAGCTAGAGCTGATTTATCAAAGTTTACAGCTTGGCCTGAAAACTTGCTAAATTGCTCAATTAAAGTAGACAAGTTTCTAGCATCTTTAGTCCTAGCTTTTATAAAGATAAAGCAATCATTAGCAAAGAATAAATGGGAAATAGAGGGACAGTTCTTGTTTGCTTTAAAGCCATGGATGAGGTTTTGCTGCTCAGCCTGAATTAAGCTCCTGGAGAAACACTCCATACATAAGATAAACAAATAAGGGGAGAGGGGGTCTCCCTGCCTTAATCCCCTTTGTGGTAGATACACATTACCAGGTGAGCCATTGAGCAAGATAAAAGTAGAAACACTGGTTATGCACTGCTCAATCATATTGCACCAAACTTCTGAGAAACCTAGCTTTCTGAGATTGTCCATAAGAAAACTCCACTCTATTTTATCAAAAGCCTTTGACATGTCTAACTTAACAGCTGCACAACTAGTGAACCCAGCAAATCAACTGTCGGTTTCATGTTTGATCGGAACATTTTCTTCCCTTCCTTTTTCTCTGACTTGTCTTCATCCATTTCGACATCCGCATCATCCACATTCCTTGTGCTTGATTCACCACCCACGTTCACATCATGCTTATTCTTGGTACTTATTCCAGCACCAGCTCTCTTCTTACTCTTCTTGCTACTGCTTCCTGTAACAATTTGGATGAAACCAGTTAAATCATATTTTAAATCTGGATGAAACTCAATTACATCATATCTTTAAAGCTAGATGAAAACCAGTTTCTGCAGGTATCAGATGAAACCCAGTTACATCCATGAATATAACATACAAACTATTATTTGGCTTGTAATCAGTAAGCTTATCCTTTTATATAACATAATAAATCAATTACATCCTATCAGATACAAAGAACTAACCAGAACAAAGAACTACACAGATTAATGTTGTGATTAGTTCAGTTTCATCGTGTTTACCCGGTAACAAAGAACTACACAGATTCCATCGTGTTTACCCAGTTACATCCTAACTTAAACTGAGATGTTTAGTTTAGTTTTTCCAAAATGAATCAACTCATATTGTATACATCCTAACTATACAGATTTCATCCATCATCTGAAATTAGTCTACATCCTAAATACACCAACAGTATGATGTTATTAGTCCCATAATCATTAAATTTAAGACCACCAACAGATGCAAACCAGTTACATCCTAACTTAAAGTTAGATGAAAACCAGTTTCAAACACCTGCTGAGCATCACTTCGATTATGCCTATTCTGTAACCAAATGCAAACCAATTTCATGCAATCAATCCAAAACATAACCAGATGCAATCCATAACATACAATTTCATTAAACAACCAAATTAAATCCTGTTAAAATTACGTCCAAAATCCACAACATACAATACTATCATGCTATTAGTCTCATATTCACTGCAGATGTATCTTTAAACCTGAATGGAACTGTTTTCATCCAGTTTTAATCTGCTGAAACAATATACACTGCAGATTAACACTGGATGAAACCAGCTCCATCCTGCTGAAACAATTCAGATACCCAGATGAAAACCAAATTCACCCAATTTCACTTCAACCAATTTAACATTGAGAATACTTAAATAACCAGATGCAAACCAATTTCATCTAAAACATACTAATTGAAATGAAAATAAAACAAGCAATTCAACACATTAATCTACTGAAACGAAAATAAGAACAACCAATTCAGCAAATTAATCATGCAATTCTAAAATTAAGAACAAAACAGAGTTAAGGTTTGAAAACTTACTAGTTTTAGGAGACATTCTATGGATCGATTGAAACCCTAACTCTTCCAATACACTGAAATGATTGAAACCCTAATTCTTAAAATATGCTAGAAACCTCTCATGTTGTAGTACTGTTGATGGTGTTTGCAGACGGTGAATGAAACCAATTTTATGACGGTGTTGATGTTGAGCAAACGGTTGATGAAACCGATTTCTGGTAGTGATGATTGCTAGGAGACGGTGGAGGAAAACGATTTCTGGTAGTGATGAGTGCTAGGAGACGGTGGATGAAACTAGTTTCTGGTAGTTTTGGGTGTGGGGAGACGGTGGAGGAATTTGGTGGTTTGAAAACTTACTGGTTTGTGAGAAGATGAAGATGAAGGACGTTAGTGGTTTTGTTGAAGAGAGAGGAAGAACGTGGTGGGTTTTGGTGGACGTGGCAGTTACAAAAGGATAGTTGCGTCCGTTTCAATTAAAAGATTCTCATGTCCATTTGACCCAGGTGGAATGTTTACTGATAGGGTGTAGAATACATCCTATTTACTATCTATTGTTTATGCTTTCTTTGCTATTTTTCTTGTAAATTATGTATTTTACGCTTGTTTTGAGTTTTATAGCTACTTTGGAGTCGCATGGAGGAAAAGAAGAAGAAATCACCCAATTTGAGCCAAAAGGGCAAAAAGGTCATTTTACAGGAGATTGATATATGGAGCCCAGCCAAGGTTAAGGGGCAACTCTTCTTGGAGGAGTACTAAATACAGACCAGACAAGGTTAAGGGGTTATCATCTCAGGTGCACCTTGTCTTAGTCTTTGGGGTGTTAAAATCCCACCCAAATCATTACAACCCTAAAAACGAGAGATTGTTCTCTCATTATTACATAAATGAAATTAGGCATTCGTCTTCTTATTGTGAAACCAGGAGAACAGATCGAGATCGAGAGATGGAAATCCATACGAGTAAAAAGAAAAAAAAAAAGTGTGATTCTTTGTTGAAGCTGAGACAAAGATGGGTCGGTGACGGTGATGATTCGAGAAGCGAGAGATGTTGTTGATGTCGTGATTGAGATGGTGGTGAGAGGAGATCGAGAACTGAATTGAGAGAGAAAAGTAATCGAAATCAGACCGAGACAATTAGGGTTTGATGTTGCAGTGAATCGAGAATCTCAGAAGGAGGAGAAGAATTCAAGCCACTGCTGTTGAGATGGATCGATGGGTATTGTTCCAAGGAGGTTCTAGAAAGATGGGTTGCTGTTGTGAAACCCATCTGAGGCAGATCGAAAAATGAGTAGAAATTGGAGTTCGTAATGGGTTTTGAATCGAGAACAGGTTGATTGAGCTGCTGTGATGTCGAGAATATAGAAATGGAGATGAAATCGATCGCTGCTGATTGTAAATGTGACTCGAGAGAAGAAGATGATCTTTGCCGAAGTGTTGAGTTCGACCTAAGAAGCAACGAGAGGAATGGGTTATGAAATGAAGTTTGTTGAACTGTTAGATGTATGTTAGGATATGAAATTGTGCGAGGTGAAGACGAGCGGCTGAATTTGGCCGAGCAAATCCTATAAACACACGAGAACTCCCAGTACGGTTTTACGCGCAGTGAGTCAACCGGCTCGCGATGACCAGATCCAGGACAGTTCAACTCGTGAGTTAGATCAATCGGCCGAGTTAGATCTTGACTCGGTGTCCGAATCCCTGAGCACTTGACCAGTTGACTAACGGAGACCGTTATCCCGACCGTTAACTCGACGGATCGTGTGGAATATTCCTTGACGGAGAAGAAGATTCGGCGACTATTCCTGCCGGATTAAATAATACCGAATTTAGGTGACCAAAATTACTGACTTTTTGTGTGGATTCTTCTCATGGGTGTGAAGACTTGGACTTGGAATTGGATGGAGAATTTGGCTCAAATTTGGAAAGAGAAGATGGAAGATGAGAAAGACTTGAATTTGGAAATTGAATTGCTAAAGGAAAAGGGTTCTATTCCGTGGAAGATTTGGAGAATATTGAAGCCTATAAATAGATTAGTTCTCTACATCTTTTACACACATCTCTACACACACAACACTTGTGTTTTTGTTTTCAAAATTCTTCTTTTTAATTATTTGTGTGAACTTGAAAAATTCTCCTTTTAATTATTATTTGTGTGAATTTCAAAAACATGAGTAGCTAATTTTCTTATTGATTGAGGATGAATTCTTAGTTCTTAATATATGATTTGAGTTTTGTTTCAATTCTATCTTGAAGTTTTTCACATGATTATCGTTTGTTTTTACTAATAGGAATGTTTATTCATTCATGATTGATTGATAGATTGTTTAGAGTGCACGCTAAATTGATTTGTTAGTTTAATCTAAATCTAGTATAAGTTAGGGAATAAGTAATCGTTCTCGACACTTTACACAAGTAGAAAACACGAGACCTTGCGGAGGGATTCCGTGGAGCAATTGTGTGTAAAAACAACGCTAGAAAGTAGACCAAGCGAACCGAGTTTAACTACTAGTACTAAACCTAAATTCATAGATCTTAATGCATTCGGGGAATTACATCTTGTAGCGAACCTCAAGGTGGTTCTTTTGAATAGAATCGATAACTAAGCGGACTTGTTACTCGGTGAAATAAGGGATTTTGGGGCTAGCTAAGCGAACCTGCTATCCTACGGTTGGTGATAATTTGTGACTAATAACAAGTAGAAAAGAACATAACTTGATTCATTGTTTCGTAACGAAGAAGGATTCCTTGATCTTGTCTCTCTTATTGATTTCAACTTTATCTTTTAATTGCTTTGTTTATTTTCTTTTGCTTTATACATCCCCCCTTTTGTGACAATTTTTACAACTAGAATCTCTTGCTCCTCGGGGGAACGAACTTGACTTCCATTATATATATTTTTTTTAATTGAGTGGAAATAAGATATTAATTTGATTGCACCTACGACACGCACCATTTACCCGTCCATTTGACCCAGGAAAAGTACCCCTTTGGCTAAATAGCTCATTTCTGTTATTTATTTTATTATTTTTATAATCTTTATAATGAATTTAATAATAAGGAAAAAAATTTCTAAAATATAATAAGCGGTTTGGATATCAAAAGTAGAAACGAAAAACTCTTCCATCCCCTTTAAAACAAAAAAGGAAATCGGATTCTCTGTTTCATACCAGTTTCCTTTAAAAAAAATTTGGGTGCCAATTTGTTTGCGTAAAGCAATTTCCCCCTTTGGTTTTCAAAATTTAAATTCCGTTAGCACTTAATATACGGGTGGAGTGGCACTTTACGCGTCACATGGCAATTTGTTGGAAATAAATGACGCTAGGAAGTATGGCGGGAAAGCGTACAACACAATACTAAAAACACGTGGGCCCACCCTTCATTTCTTTTGTGTTTTGTTTTTTCACTTTATTAGATCTTACGGCAAGATCGTACGCACAATCTTTGTCATGCCAAAACGAACACAGGACTGACATAATCAACACACTGCTTCGAGTTATGTGCACACAACCAAGATATTGCCCTAGTCGCAGGTAACTAACAAAGGGTCCGATCCAGAAATATCCGATCCAACACGCTGTATTAAAAAATGAAAACAAGCATATTAAACAAACTGGCCAAATTGGGGTATACCTAATGAGATAAATTCCGGGTCATTATGAAACATAATATCTCTTAACTAATTATTTTCGAAATGACAAATCTATTCTTATTTAATTAACACTAAAAAATTTGATTAGGTTAATTAGTTTAGTTAGTTAATGATTAAAATTAGAAGATTAAAATTCTAAAATTAGGTTTTATTTAGATTGAATTCATGGATTATGGGTTGCTATTTTTTTGTTAGAAACCAAGACAACCAATCAGAAATGTCGAGAATTACGACAGAAAGGC
Source organism: Papaver armeniacum (assembly GCA_023531295.1). NCBI lineage: Eukaryota > Viridiplantae > Streptophyta > Magnoliopsida > Ranunculales > Papaveraceae > Papaver > Papaver armeniacum. The sequence continues at coordinate 73,398 of JAJJWW010017984.1, read as the reverse complement.
AATGGCCGGAAAGTAACAAAGGGTTATCTGGGAATATTTTATCCAACACGTTGCATAGAGAAAAAAAAAGAGGCAAATTAAACTTACCCGAGGGCCGAGACCAACTGACCAATTGAAACTTAGATTTCAGCTTTTAATTTGGAGAAATAATTTTTTCACTTTTTCTATTCTTACAATAACTTATATTTTGGTCGGTATTTTTGTGGATGAGAATCAAATAGTTTTGGAATATGTTTTTTGGAACTTTATATTCCTACCAAAAATGATCGAAATCCCTAACACAATTAAATAAATATAATCAAATAAGTGTTCCGACATTTATTCAACTAACTAAATAATTTCCACCAGACGGCAAAACTACTCTTATCAAAACGATTGAAGATAAAATTAATAAGAAAAGAAAGGTGGATAGGCTGAAAGCCTGAAAGGTTTCTTGAACTTCTTTCTGTGGTAAAACCCACAATTATATTGTGGTGTTCCAATTTAAATGTGTTCAAAGGCTTTCAAACTAATTGTATTATTTTTAATTGGAAAATTTTCATTCGTAATTGAATCACGTAGTTTTCTTGATTTTTTTTTAGTATATTAAATTTTTTTCTTCCAAAATAAAAATAATGGTAGAAATTGAGGTGTTGCGTGAATATAAAATGACAATTTTAAGGCTTATCAACGATACATTATCCATATACTACTGGTTTGAACCCATAACAAGAAAGTTGTTATTGTTTTTTTTTTTTTTTTTTTTTTTTTAAGTTTTGTTTTTCAACTCACTTGGGATAAGCCAATTCACAACACACTACTACTGACCCTAAGAAATAAGGGATAGGAGCTTTAACCATGCAAAAGAGAAAAACAAAGCATATACTTCCACAAATATCTGTTAAACAAGTTATTCTAAAACCTCCTTTTCTTCCCGTTAATAAAATCGGTTAACTAATCAACATCGACTTTTTATGTGGGAAAAAGAAAGTGGCACTATACCTATATTTTATGTCGTTCTTATCATATGGGCAATTTTTGATGCGTGTAAGTTGCATTTTATCTCAATAAAACACTCATAAATATGAATGCAACGGTGGATGGATGTATGCGTCCAAAGACAATATTATCAAAAGTTGGCAAGTTGTTCCTTTTATGATGAATGATGAATGATAAAAATATAGCAGGCCGATGGCACTGCACAATAATAAGCCATTGAACCAGAGTTCAAAACTCGTCAGCACAAAATTCTTTATCGATAAAAATATATATAGAAAAAATGACATACATAATTAAAGAGAACACGACTTTCACTTGCTCGCCAGAGTGATGTGATGCATACTGTGTGTTCTCTCAGTGATCCCGCATTCAACCAAATGATTTATTTGAATATTGTTCGTAGAGATATGTACGGACATGCACGAAAAAAATCATCCACCGTATCAGTACTCGAAAAACCATTGGGCAACATGCACATAAAGGCCATGCTAAAACATCCCTATCATATGAAATAGACGTGTGTGACGCTTTGCTCGGATAACCATGAAATTCTTTTTCAAGATTGGGTAACCTATATTCATTCACACAAGTCATTGTTTGAGGCTCATCTAACAATTAACATAGCCATTGATGTGCAGGTGAACCAAAACCTCATAACTAATCCTTAGCTCGACACTAAACTTTTTTGCAAGATATGGTTAGGATTGGAACCTATATCTACCACTTTGAAACTCCTCCTCCTCTTCATCGTCATCATCAAGATTAGATAAATTCAATTTTCTGGTCCAAGTTGGGACTTGATTGGATCAGATTGGACCTACAAGGACTACATTTCTCAATCACACTACTATCCCTAAAAGATTTGAAGGTCGATCAAAAACGCCTTAGATTAGAATGCCAAATCAGCTTCAAAAACCTTGTGGGACCCTTTCTTAGGTTCTTTTTCTTAGGACAAGACAATTTTTGAGTTCCTATCTTATATGCATGCAACATAGATATTTCACATGATACGGCACCTTTTGGTTCATACGAAGAGAGAATTAGTGTTGGTTGTTTTAGGGTCTCCAGATTTTTTGTGTGCATTTTTTTTTTTGAAGATAATATTATAATTTGTTGGGCAGAAGAGAGGGGTTTTATTTTTGGTGGACCATTAAAATTGAAAATATGTATAGCTTCTTATCTTAATATGTGAGGACACATAGGACTAACAGCATTCAAGCCATATCCAAATACCTTCTAGAGTTTTTGGTCGGACCCAAATGAATCCGATTGATGCATAACTATGCCTATTAGCTCATTCACATTATTATTATTATTATTTTTTTTTTGATAAGAAAACTGGGGAAAACCCTGAAGTTACATGACAGACACAACACCAGTAAACAACGCTATGTGATTTCCAAACAACATAATCTCGTCCCGTAACCATAATCCAATAATAATGATTGAGTCATCGAACGGTAACAGTGACGGTAACAATGACACCCGCAACTCTATACGGGAGAGTTGATCGTTGGTGCATGATCATACTCGGATGCATTTTTTTTCTCCATAGAACTGACAAACCCTCCTTCACAAGGAGAGATGCTACAAAGCCAAAACTGATCCATTCTTCGCACGACGTGCAGATTCCACTCTTCAGAGCTCCTCCACCGGCCAGAAAAATGCAAATCAATGATGGGGTAATACATCTTCAGTAGAAGACCATCACCAAACTTGTAGCAAACAATCATCAGTTCACAAACAACCCAAACAATCAAAATTACAGACACAATCACAGGATCTAACATATTATTAACTCTAGTTGGTAAACAAAGTACCCCTGGAGATAACAATCACCGATTAAAACACAACAAACTTCCCTAATTGATAAACCAAAATCCCATGGAGAAGCTTGTCATGGAGAAGAAAACCACTGCAAATCACATTTATTACAGAACTAAAACAAACTAACACACAGGGACATAAACTATACAACAGATAGATTAACATAAGTAAATCTAATGACACAAACATAGAAATAAATTTGATAGCAGATGGAGATGGAGATGCCGATCTGCGCAGAGTTACCGGAAATGGGGATGATGCTGCGACTTTAATGGAGACCAAGACTAAAAAGGATTGAGAGTCTTGTTCTCACCTGAATAGAGAACAGAGAGCTACACAAACGCTAATCTGCCGGAAAAATCACCAGGAGAATCAAAAAATTGCAACCAAAATCCAACCGAAAATCAAAAATCAAAACTAAAAACGCACTAAGCTAGCAGCAAAGAACAACAACTGCTAGAGAAAGGATGTAGCAAGCTTGGGATGGTGATTATCTGCTCGGATCTTCTCCAAAGGAGCCGATCTCGACAGTAACGACGCTCACACAATTAGGGTTTCTGTCACACTGTAGGTGAAGGAGAAAGAGAGGAGAAAGAGGGAGGAAAGAGAAAGATATTACTGATGTCAAAAGATATTCTGAATACAGATGTGCGCAAATCAGATTTTCTAACAACTTATCTTCAATACACTAGATTTTTTCGCTCAAAAACGATTTACGTCAGGATAAGGCCGTGAAGATGCACTCCATCAGAGTTCTTTCATGTTTTGAACGATTACCACTCTTAAAAGGCTAAAATTGTCTCCTTAGTATTGTTTTTGGCTAATGTACTTTAATCATCTCCATAGATTTGCTGTGCACTCTCTCGTTACACAGTAGTGATTGTCCAATCAAACTCCTTTTACGAGTGAATGATGTTGTTGATTTGAATTTAAAGTCTGACAAAGGCATTGTCTGGGTGGGGCGGCAATAAAATGGATGATTTTCTCCTTCATTCTATATGGATATGACCGGCCTTTAGGTTGTTGAAATTCCCACTCACCACCCATTCCATGATATTATCCACAATAGCAACTTCAGCAGACGCATGCCATCGTTCCACCGCCCCATAGTACCACAGGATGAATGTAGTAGTTCTGGCTGCAATCCCCTTCCAATCATATTACACCATCATAGGTAAGCCACAGTGAACAAAGGACAAGTATCCAGTTTTTATTGATGAGAAAATACCAAATTGGCCAAGTACTTTGATTCTATAATCGTGAAATAAGTTTTTTTTTTTTTTTTTTATCGGTAAAGAATTTGGTGCTGAAGAGTTTTGAATACAAGTCACTGTGGCTAATTCGTGAAATAGTTACTTTGCACTGTATAAAATGTCCTCGGGTTTTCTTGAATTTCTTCCGTTGCTTGCTTTATCTCTCATCATATATGATGGTTTTCATGTGTTTTGTGCCACATACGAAGTTGCAGAACATTCTTAAACTTCAAAATTACTCCACTTTCATTCAAAATTCTCTTCTACTTTATTTGTTTTAGGTGAAATCCAATAGTTGTGTCACTAGTGTAGTGTAGTTACAATGGATCTTAACCTACATTGTTAGATTATAATTACAACCTTTTACTTTACCTTAATTTTTTGTCTTTGAATTTTCTAATGTCTTGCAGCCGCTACCAACCTAAATTCATGATTTCATGAGGCTGCTGGCAGCTAGTCGTCTCCATTAATAAATACAAGTAGCCACACACAATGAAATTTTACTTCACTTTTTACTTTTTACTTTCCTTTGCGGTTATAGATAGGCCATATTAGTCAAATGAAAATTGATTTATGCCTCCGAATCTCCACCTAATTTTTTTTAAGTGATAGTTCAACGTCCAAATAAATGGAGCATGATGAAGATAATGTGTTCACAACCACGACAAAGACGACCTTTAAATTACTAGTTTATTGATTTATTAAGATTTCATTTGTTGGTTGGATTTTGTACTGATCATGGGAAAGGAACCTAAGTTTGGAGAAGAAAATGTTCGTATTGTTTTGGTGTTGTTGATCAACCAAATAATTTGAAAAATGATATCAAGACTGTTGTTACAATCATCACAATTTTTTGCATCCTGATTATTTTTGTACACAATCTTCCGTAAAACCTGTTTAGGACATGATTTTAAGTTAATTATGAAAATCATATTCATACGGAAAAGTTTGAAATTTGAAAAAAAAATTAGTGGAATGGTATGTTATTTTTTCACATAATTTCTTTTATTAAATTAATTAATCTAACTGAGACAGACAAAGGGGTGTCAACAGAGATTCTTTTTGCCCTGAAAGAAGAAACTGAATTTGATCTCTTCAATTTGAAGCTTCCTTCAAATTTGGTGGACACATATCTTAAAAACTACCGACCTTCTAGTTGGTTGGTCCCATAAATAATCAATATAGGTACAGGCAGCAGGCTACTGGATACAGCGTCGACCCTAACCAGAGTCGGAAATCTATCCAAATCAATTAGTTAGCTAAAACCCCCAATAATTATGGATCAATGTATTATTACGTGGTAACATTATTTTCCCTAACCATGTCATCATCAAACCTCTCAACATCTTATCCTAATTATTTGTAAACAGTAACTAATTTTCTTTAATAATTTCATTTCTGTCAATTTCAATGAGTTTGCATTTTGTTCATTGCAAGCAATAATAATATTGACAACCACTCCAGAAATTTCAACCTCCTAATAAGAAAAGAAGAAAAAGAGGACATAAATCTAATTAGTTTGGTATTGTTAAACTTGTTTATTTACCTTGTTTAATTTTAAGTCGTAGTCGTTCGTTACCGATGTTTTTCAACGTTTTGACGCATGAGTCAAGTTGAGCTAATGAGGTTGATTAAGAAGAAATAAAAAAACAAAAACAATTTTGGATAATGTAGATTAGTATTATGGTTTTTATATTTTAATTTCGCTTTCAGTGCACCTTCCCTCTTTAATTAGGATTTTGAAACAAAAGAAAGAAAAAAACACATTTAAATACACTGCATTTGGTACCTTAATATAAAACCAAAAATTAGATACAAACAGTTAAATAACAACACTTTGGCAACGATGTGACGTGGCAGTAATACCTACTGAATTATTCACCAATGTAAGACGAGGATCAAAACTGCCATCGAGGTTATCAAATTCCATAAAAGATGGATTACCAATTCAGGGATGCACTGGCTACATGATCCACTGTAATGAGCTCATTCACAATAATAATGTTCAGTAGAATCTTGGTTAGCTGGGTTGTTGTTTCACTTAGAGCACAACTAACTTGACATTGAAAGGCATGATTGAAATTTTGTTTTTGTTCAACAACCATTTCTACCAATACTACTACTGCTTTTACTGCATCTACTTCATTCATCTTTTTGAGTTCAATCGATGTGATTTCAAGACTTTTATTTGGTTTAGGTATAGATGACATTCTACTCATTCATCTCATGGATTTATAACTACTGAGAAAAAAAAAGACCAACCCCACTTTCCAATTCCAACCTCTTTAGTCAAGTCAATTTTCGGTTTGTTGTCTTTGGGACCCAATGTTGGTCCATGGGCTCAACTGTTCTAACGACCTATTTTCATACCCTACAAGGCCCGTCTATGTTATGGAGCCAATCTTCTCCAGTTATGCCTCGTTCATCCCAATTTTTTTTTAACTTCATTAATAAAAGGAAAAAAAAGAATACAAGATAAGAACACCTAAGCGAGTCTAGAGGTGAGGACAGAGCCAGCCACCGGGTATTGTTTATGGTCATGTTACTTTGTAATAAATGTCATAAGAAGTAGCTTAGCCGACATCATTGTAGTACAGTGGTAATATCATTGAGTGATGATACTAGTGACCCGAGTTCGAAATTCGTCAACGCCAAAATTCTTTACTGACAAAAAAAAAAGCTTAACTCATTGACATAACCAAGTTCAGAGTCCTCTTTGAAAGTAAAAAGATACTCCTAGTCTCTTTTTCTTTAAAAACAAAAAAGCTTGCCTCAAAATTCATTAGAATTACTTTTATCTCGGAAGAATTAGAAGCATTTCTACTTATGGTTGAAACAGACACCGATACAGTGGTAAAGTTATTGGGGATAATATAAGTGATTTGAGTTCGAAACTCGGCAACATCAAATTCTTTACGGATTAAAAAAAAGAAACTTAGGCTCGTCATAATTGAAGCACGGAGAATTTCAATAGTTCCACGTTAACATTCCCACCGGGGCGAATCCAACTCTCACCCTCTCCCTCTCTGCCGGCTTCGAGAGGGGGTTTGGAGTCGGTGGTTCAAGGATGAGGACTAACTGATGGGCCTACGCCAAACATGAGAAGGGCCCATGATATGTATTGCAACATAACAATTTGTTCTCTTTTTCTCTTTACACATCAGTGCCACTAGTCACTACACAAGATATCATCCCAGAAAGCAAGAAATGAAGAAATCTAGTAGTTTATCATTTTATTCATGTTGATGCAACTTGAAAACGGTTAATTATGTAGATTAGATCATTATCAACATCATCAAAATCTAACATTTATAAAGAGGATAAGGTTTTTATACAAGTGTTTGTTTATACAAGTGTTTGTTTCGTCACAAATTTCAGTCCACCGTATCCATAGATGATTTAATTCTCTTGATGTTAACATTTCCTTATTGAATAATAACCAAACTCAGTACTTATCTCTAAAAATGATTAATTAACAACTTTTGAGTTAGGTTAAAATCCAACCCCAACTAGTTGGCTGAAATGGTTGTTCATTTGTTTCAGCTCAACTAGCTAAGTTGATTCACTGCTAGCTGCAACACCAACATTTGGGGTGCATATAAAAACAAGGCACTGATAGCCAGTGTTTACCACGAGCTACAGTCTGGAATAGCAATCTCATCGGCTTGTCCCTGACCAGTGTTTCTGATGCGATATATTTAGCAAAAGAGTCGCTTAATTATGTATCTGGATGCAAGAATAGTAATCAATCACCATCAATATATTTACATTTTAATTAGCCTGAGTTACAGTCCTAATAACCATACAGTGAAGGTCAGACGAAAACTGAAGATCCTCCATATATACAACAAGCTCAATGTGGAAATTGTTAAAACCCTATTTTATCTGGTCTTGCTCTCCTCTTCTTCAAGAATTGGTTGGGTGGAAATGCCAGGTGAAAATCCCATCCTCACCATGATCTCTTCTAATCGATTTACGTTTGTCAGGTATAGATGGCCGACCTAGAAAAGTTTAAGGTCAGCGAGATAAATTCCAGGCAATCAAGGAGTTTTTGCTCATGTACCATTTAGCTCTTAACAGATCAGAACAGCTTAAATGCTTACATAATACTAGGTCAGATCATAATACTGTTTATGAGTCTGAAATATTCAATCATTTACTCCTGATGTCTTTACTGAAGACGTTACCAAGAATGCTCAAACAACAGTTTTGAATACATGAAAACAGGTTTTCTCATGACAACAAATGTATGGCCACGTTAGGATCATAAATAAGAAAGATGACTAAGATCTACGAAAACAGAAAGCAAATAACCCAATCCCAATCTCAGAGGTTGGAACCTCGGCACAAGATATGTTTCATTTACCTTATGTTGCATTACATTGATACGAATTCATACTACGTAACTTAACAAAACACTAGTAACAAGGATTACTAATTGAGTTTAAAACAGGCCAGCTGGAGATAGCTTTCTTCAAGTCCCACTAAAAAGAAATGTAATTTTGATTCGCATGTTCATAAAGACGATTTCAAGGACTAGCCATGTATGAGGCTGGCCATAGTCCTGTTCAAGTTGCTATTACTATAGCAAGTGTCGGAGTCATTCAGAAAAGAGGAACGAAACACAATTCTCTTTAAGATTAAATCTAGTTGTGGATGTTTTAACTCTCAAAATCGGGTTATTAGATGTCTTTGTAGTTAACTTAGACAAATCTATTGTTCACCAAGTAATTGGCTGTACACCATAACAGTCCACTTCTCAAGTGTAAAACAGAATGAGAACACGAACAAGTATTTGGATTGTACCCTAACTGATTTCAGATTGGTGATCCATTGTGGCCATTAGAAGACACCCTGCAGTAACCTTCCTACATTTTCCTTTCTCTTGGAAATAAGAAAAACAGTGATGTCTATCAAAATTTGAGCGAGGTAGGGTTAATTATGGACATCCGCAGCTCAAATAGCATTTATGTTGACACTGAATGGTGTTTTTTATTCTTCTGTGTGTTGCTCCCTAATAAGCACAAATAAGGAATTAGAAACTCACCAGTGTTTCAAGGGATGCAGCTCTGTTATACACTGCTGCACCAGCCCGTCGTGTCGTCTTTGTTTTCCCAGTGTCGATATTTTTCCCCCATCGAAGGATATCCCTGCATAAAGTGAACACAGAGTCTTATTCAAAGTGCAACGAAATAAACAAACATTTCGTTGTACTATCAAATCATATGCCTTCAAATTTGGAAAAAAAAGAAAGAAAGAACCCAGATCAAGTTTATCAACTAAGTAGTATTAGCAGAATAAAACACCCAAGGGTTGGGATGTTTCAAAGTTTCCCTACTATTACTTGATCCGAAATACCCCCACATCTACGATATGCGGGCTTGGTCATGGAACACTTAAACAAAATCGTACCCAGACCTATAGGTACTACATAAGATGGCAAATGAAAAACGTGGAACAATGCACAACTTTGTACATGGAAAAGCCTGATTCAGAAGGATAAAAACTCAAGTTAAGTACCCACCAGTTATCCAATTTTATCAACTAGTAAATAGTACTATTAGCAGAAAGAAAACTCCCACAGGTTGGGATGTTACAAAATTATCCTACAATTACTTGATAGGAAAATACCCACACCACATCCATGATATGCGGTTTGGTCATGGGACACCACATTACCAATGGGTAAAATGAAAAGCATACCCAGCCCTATAGGTACCATAAAGAAAGGCAAATGAAAAATACTTTGCTTCCAGTTACGGCAAAGAAAGAAATTTAAAACTTGGAGAAGGAAACAGACAAATTGTAACTAGCAGAACTAATAAAATTGTAGAAAAGTGATATTTGTAAAAAAGATAGCCAGAAGTAGAGGTGTAAATTGGGCTGTGCCAGCACGAGCACAGCCCAGCCCAGCACGTTAAAATTTGAGCACAGTCCAGCCCAGCACGTGACTTAGCCCAGCACGGCACATCACGTTAGTTAAATGGGACGTGCTGGGTTTGACTAATTGGCTCGGAAGCACAAAGACAAAGACGCTGCACGGAAAAGCACGTGGCCCAGCCCAAACTACCGCACGTTAAGAGAGCACGTCATAACATGTACAAATACACCATATAACAAGGCATAATACATCACATTTTTTGTATATTTCACAAAAGAGTCACTATCCTAGCTAGTTTTTAACATTTTATGTTGGCTTATTTATAACAACACATATAATACCTTAATATTTGGAAAATATATTTCAATATCGTTGTTATAATGTCGTCACCTATATTTAACTAGAACATTAATTTACATGACAATAATTCAATTTTATATTTGATGGGTTATTTCTTTTTATTGAATAAACTTGTTAATTTTACTTGAAATAATTTCAAATGATATGTTGTCTAATTAAATTCTTGTGATAATGTCTGACTTAATGTATACATTAAGTGATTTCAAATTGTTTATAGCACGTGTGCGGCGACGGCAAGACAAACACGGCACATTTATTCGTGTCTTTGTGCCGGTAAGTGTATCTTTGTGCCTAGCTTTGACTAGTAAAGCACAGCACGGCACAGCACGTTTAAATCGTTGGCACAGCACAACACGGCACATGGCACGTGAAGCACGCGACTTCGTGTGCCGGGCTGTGCGGGCCGGCACGCTTTTACACCTCTCAGCCAGAAGGCAGAATGAGAAGGCTAAAAACTCAAATTTATGTACTAACCTTTCTTCTACTGATAAGAAGTCATCGGAGGAAGTTTTTTGAGCAATGCATCCTGAAACACAAAATAAACTCAACATAATTTACCAGAAACAATAAATCACGAAATACAAACAAAGTCTTGAAAAACGTAAAGTTGAAAACTGAAAAGACAACAAGAGTGAGGCTTTCTCAGCTAACATATTGCGTAGAATGTGCAGCTTGTTGTCAATTGAAAACCTAAACTGTTGATGTAATGCCTCAGCAGAACAAAAGATATTTATATCCAGAAGAAGAGAATATGTCATTGATATGAATAAAAACAACGACTGTCAGAGTGTCACTGTCAGGTAAATAATCAGGGTAAAAATATTGAACTGTATGGGACTTCCATAAGTATTGAGTTCCTTTTTTCTATATGGCTATCTTATTTACCGTTCCACCGTAAGACAGAATACTTGTACACCATGTCTTTTATACTATTACAAATAGTACATCCAATTGTAGAAGAGCATATACTAGTACTGTGAAGATCTTTGCCATAAAAAATAACCTATGATAATAAATTCCTGTAATTGTGGGAGTCCTATCTGGTTCAGCATAAAATTCATAAAATGCTTCAATTTTGAGAAGCTCCTTGTATGTTTTTGGAATTGGTCAGTATATATAGTTTGAATGCTGATAAAAAGGTGAAAAGATTGTAACGATTCAAATTTTATAGAACTAGTGTAGATGTTCATAACCTTTTGACTCTTAACTTTAAGGCTGATAAATACTAGAACAAAATCTAAAGTTGATCCCGCATGACAATAATTTTATGGAAGTCTTTGAACCAAGTCATTTCTCCTTAGTAGTATTTCACTAATTTGAACGGTAAAAATTCGTACAATTCTTAAAGGGAATAAACTTGACTTCTTAGAAGGACTCAGGTGCTCAACTGAAGCAACATAACAGTGGCTAGCATGTGCATCTGCGTGTATTACTTCCTATATACTACTAATAGATAGTAGTAGACTACTTAATACCCATATGCGTGTCCATAAATGACAAAATAAGAAGAGGAGACACAATTAAGTATCTCTATTGGTTGAATTTGCTTATAGCCTTACTTCGTTAACAGAATTCATGTTAAGACATGGTAGCAATGTAATTTGGATAGTAAGTTATGGCAACGAAAAATAAACTCCAGGCACTCAGCTTGCATTACTAATATAGTCATATAGACATATACTAGAGGAAGGTGAAACCGTAGTCCGCAGAACAATTTGTACAACTATTTATGTAAAGTGGAACCCTGAATATGCTGCATCACACTCACTAGATGTGCAATCAATAATCTTTATGATAAATGACGGTTTTTGCTTAACAACAACTATCCTTATGATGCTTTGATGGTACACCCTAATCATACACATAGACACAACAAACTTGAGGATTTAACCAAATTCAGGCATACATAAGAGCACAAATGTTACAGATATATAATACATGCCTGAGCTTCACAGCGCACTACAGCCATAACGCGGTCATTGTATTCCTCAATGCTCAAAGGAAGGAACAAAAAGTGTCTACGAGCATATAACTGCAATTTCCAACACAAACAATGTACTTAGCAACAGCTCATGGTGTATAGAACCACTTCATCTTCGAAAAAGAGTAACCAAATGAAGTGGCATCGACATCGACCATTCATCAAACAATATAACTTCAATATGAAAGAACAAAACTCAACATTATCTTCACAAAAAATAGAGTCATGTTACCTCAATCTCCGAGATATGCTAAAGATGCAGCATTATAAATAGAACGAGGCTTCTTTACTTCTGGAGCAGAGGGCAACCATCTCTCACAACCCAAATGTGATTCATCTACCTTCCCTACTACTGACCACAAAACAACAAAATTCAACACCAAAACCTCAATACAAAGTCTTAAACATGAAAACAAAGAGAACCCATTTTTCACAATGCACAAAAGGAAATACCTTTAGTGTTTGTTGGGTTTGTATGGTTTAATTTGAGTAGCTCTGAAGTAGAAATCAGTTCCTTCTTCTTCTTCTTGATAGTATTTGATTTTGCTTTAGGGTTCTTGACAGAAAGGTTTGGGAGAGTGTTTGGATTAGTTATTCTTCTTATTGGCTTTGTATCCCATGATGCTGAAACCAAGTTAAGAACTAATCCTGTTGTTCCTGTTGCTGCCATTTTTGTTTGCCTGAGAGCAGAAGCTCAAAGTCCGAGTTGAAAAATGTTTAGGAACCGGACCCGGGATTTTAAACGGGTCCGGTTCTGGGTCCATAAATTTAGGAAGCGGACCCGATCTTTATAAATAGTAGGGCTGTCAATGGGTCCGGGTCCTCCAGGATATCAATAGTTCCGGACCCGGACCCTATTTATAAAGGTCGGGTCCGGTTTCTAAATTTGTGGACCCAGAACCAGACCCGTTTAAAATCCCGGGTACCCGTCGGATCTAGGTACCCACTGGGTATTAACAAAACAATAAAAAAAACCTCAAAAACTTAATATCTTTCTCTTTTTGACTTGGATCTAAATTGTTTATATAAAAATTTATTATCATTTCTTTAATAATGTACTAAATAAAGATTAAATATAAGAAAAAAAAATAAAAAAAAATCAAGCCAAAAATAGCAAAATACTTGTAATTTTGCTAAAAACATTAAATAAAAGAGTAAATAACCGGGTACCCATCGGGTATTACCCGTTTGGACCCGTTTAGAATCGGGTCCAACCGGGTAATTACCCGTCGGGTCCTAAGTTGTTAATGGGTCCAAATTTAGGACCCGGAACCAGATCCAAATCTACCGGGTCCAGGTCCGGTTCTGGGTAATGGGTACTCATTGACAGCCCTAGGGTCCGGGTCCGGAACTATTGATACCCGGAAGGACCCGGACCCTTTGAAAGCCCTCGTATAATGTACTTTTTAACAAACAAAAAACCCTCTAAAACGAATAATTTTGATATTGTAATTAGTATCCAGAAAACAAATTTATTTTGTTGAAGTGTTTAAATTTATATAGTAAATAACTTTACAATCGCATTATGTAGAATTGTTTTCACTTCAGTTATAGCTGTTAAATAAAAATCTCTAATCAAGGTTTGAAAAACGGATCATAGCCAAGGTCACGATCAACTATTATATTGCATTTTGACGGGTGTTAGCACGCTCCATTGAAAAACGTGTTGTTAACAAAAAAAGGTGTTTTTTAAGCTGATATTTTAAAAAATAACGGGTGTTATAACGATTAAGAAGAAGAAGAAGAATTATCATTAGGGATGCTACGTTTTTTATATAACGCACTGAAAACATGAAAATTCTTAGGGTTTTTAAGGTTTGGAGTTGTAGCTGAAAATTCTTAGGGTTTTTAAGGTTTGGAGTTGTAGCCGCAAATTTGACATTCACTAATTCTGTAAGGTAATTCTTGATGTTGTTATACATTTAAAGTTTTGATTTTTAGCTTCGAATGGGACGTTCACTCATTCCGCAAGGAGATTATTGTTGATGGATGCTAAGTTTTTTAGTTTTAGCTTCAAATTTGGCATTCGCCCATTTTGTAATGTGATTCATGTTGTTGTTATACATCCAAAGTTTTGAGTTTTAACTTCAAATTGGACCTTCACTGTGTAAGACGATTCTTGTTATTGGCTTCCAAGAGGAATGATGAATCTTTTCATAATTTCTGCTACCAGGTAACCAGGGTGTTGTCTGAGCTTTTTTTTCGTCAAGGAAACTGAGTTCTTTTGCTGGAAACATAATCCCTCTCAAGGCTATTCGAGGTGAGGTTGGTTGGTCAGGAAAGAACTAGTGGGATAAGGCCAAGCCACACATGCAAGATTGTTATGGGTTGATTGGTATTGTTGTACCTGTTTATTATGGAGAGAGCTTTCATGCCAAGAAGATAAGAACGTATCCATACAAAAGATCTACATGAAAAGAAATCCTGCCTCCAATAGATGATCATAAAATTAATTATAAATGTTAATTTAAGGTCTACCCGTGTCCCGGTGGATTAATATAAACTTTCCTCCGGAAACAACATCCTTACTAAAGGAGCATGAAGAGTTTGCTTCGGAGTAACCTGAAAACAAAATGGTTGGAGCTCCTGATACACAAGATAATTGTTTATTTTGCTGGGGTATGGAATTAAGAGGGACATTTCCCCGAACACATCGTCCTTATTGAAGGAACATAAAGAGTTTGCTACGGAATTACCTAGAAACATAAAGGTAGAGGAGTTTATGATGTACAAGTTTCTTATGTTTTACCCGGACGCTATAATTTCTTATATTTTTGGATCATTAATTTTGATGGGTCAGTTAAAACTTTGTTGGTTTAGAAATAATTTTAAATATTATTTTGTTTGACGAAAATTTGTAATTATAAATGTCATGTTCGCTGCTAGTTACCAGAAGCAGGACGAAGCGGAGTTCGGTATGCATGGTTCTTGTCAGTATGTGGGTTCAAAAATGGTTGAGTTCATTTTGATAATTTTAGAGCACTGCTCGGTCGAACTCGCTAGCGTTGCTATCTCAAGCTTGTTTGTCAAGTTTAGGTGATCAAAACTATAAGTCTTAATTTCTAGTCTACTTATAGATATGTCTCGGATTAGGATAGAATGTGTAGTTGAGCTTTAGATTTCACGGCGTTCATCGATTGAAGACGAAGATCTACTGAGGGGAGCTTGGAGGTACTTCATCAACAAAAGGTATGTGGAGACTAAAACTTATCTATCGCTCAGAAGTCTATTCTATTCTATCTTATACACATTTGATATTTCGAGATGAGTGTAACTCGCTTATGTGTTGGAAGCTTTTTGCTTTAGCTACGTTCATCATTATTCTTGACGAGTTTAGTTGGAAACTAAATAATAAGTCAAAAGATGATCATGTGAAAATTTCCTTGAAACATCTTACATGATTTGTGTGAGACAATCATTTGATGTCGACTCGGAAAGTTTCGTATTGATCATTCAATCACTTGAAAATTACTTATAAGTTAATAGTTTGTGTGAGACAACTATTGTCGTCTTCTAAGGATGTTTAAATGATTGAAATAGGAGTTGAGAACAATTAACCTTTTTCTGGATACAACACAATATGCATACAAGTATGCAAACTGTTTGGTATGATTCAGGTCCGGAAACCTTGTTTGCATACCAGTAGGCGAACGGTTTTAACTATTAAAGTCTGGGAACCAAGTTTGCATACTAGTATGCAAACGGTTCTACCTGAGTTAAGTCTGGGACTGCTGTTTGCTACCGTTTGCAAACGGCTAGACAAGACCAAAGTACAGAACTATAGTTTGCGTACCTGTTGATGGTGGATTTTAGTTCAGGGCTAAAATTGTGAAACCAAATTTATGCGCTGACATCCTGCAAAGGATAGTCACTGATAAAGTGATGAATACTTCTTCACTTTACTAATTCACCTAGAATGGAGCATGTGGCAACAATACCAGTATTCTGTGAATTAAATACACGAAATTCATCCAGGTTGGAGCATGTAGCAACAATACCATATACCCTGTGAATTTACAGCATTATTAATTAATGCATGACCAACCTTTGTGTTTCGTACTCATTACTGGTGCGGCATGACGGCGAGAGTGTTGTTCTCGTGCGAGCAACACGAACCTCCAAGCATTAATAATGAAGCATGTACGAAATACCCATACAAGCTAAAACTCTCGGTGTTTTATACTAGCCCGATTGAGCATACATCTCTCGGTGTGTTATACAAGCCCGATTGAGCATATTTGAATCTGACCGTCCATATCGGTCTCGAAACGATCACGACCATCCAACTTCACCAAGCATGATTGGATGGCTTAGATTGAATCCATGACCCCAAGCGGGTATTGGAATATTCACTCTGACCCAACGCGGGCCCGCATGGTCGGCCTCCCAAAAGGGTGGCATAGCTTTCCAAACCGTCCAAGCCAAAGCAGTATGGACGAAAACCCTAAATTAGGGTTTGCGGCACATTACATGTGTCGCAAAACAGTCTCAACCATCCATCTTCGCAGGCATAGATGTAGGGTGTATATGTAGATTCAAAGGGCCCAGAGCATATCAACACGCTCACTGTAAGCCAGCCTACACACATGACCGATCGGACAGGACCAACCATGGCTGGTCGTTCCAGACCGTGCTCCCAAAGTGGGCATGCGCACGCGCACGCAAAACCCTAATTAGGGTTTGCATTGATCGCAAACGTCCGTTTTCTCGATCGAATGGAGGGTTTAGGAGTCGGCGAGCAGTCCAAAGTGCGCATCAACATGATCAACGTGGACCCATCTATCTCCACACCCGACGGCTAAGGCATACCATGCCTGGTCGTTCCACCCGCATGCCCAAACTAGCATGGTCACACTTCCCATCGCAACCGATCTAGACCACTCAACTTCGCCGGACGAACGAGTGGCTTAGATCACGTTCTTATGGGAAAGTAAGGTATAGGCATGTACACCAGCTGCCACCTACACGCCGAACCAATCGGGGGGACGGACCAATCTTGGTTGTCAAATAAACGCGAGCCTGAAGAAGGCATGACGCGCGATATTTGCGGCACCAAACTTCTGTCGTAAATCAATCCTGACCGCTCCTCTTTATCGGACAAATTTGAGCGGTCCATATCACACTTTCACGGGACAATGAGGTATGGGCATGTATACCGACATGCCGTCTACACGCATGCACGATCTGCCATGCCAAAATCGTGTCCCAAGCTTGAATTCGACCAAGTTGAAAGTGGTGCTTGCGCACCTCTTCTAAAACCCTAATTCCACTAACGGTCGCGAGATGAGTGTCTCAAAGATCATCTCGTCCGTCCAACTTCAC
This sequence comes from Papaver armeniacum, assembly GCA_023531295.1. Classification (NCBI taxonomy): domain Eukaryota; kingdom Viridiplantae; phylum Streptophyta; class Magnoliopsida; order Ranunculales; family Papaveraceae; genus Papaver; species Papaver armeniacum. The sequence continues at coordinate 55,796 of JAJJWW010017984.1, read as the reverse complement.
CGGCTTGGTTATACGTACCCGGTCGGAGTTAATTGGTCATTGGCGTCATGGTGATCACCACCCGTCACTCTACCACACCATGTGGTCGGCCAAGGGAGGACTTGCTTGCACAACCTCTAAACCATCACATGAAGTAGGCTGGACATGAGGCTATTTTGAGACGCTCAAACAACGATGCTTCATACATGCTGAATATACTCGATGCAGTACCTGCATAGAATACACACGATACTTCACAAGTATCGACTTCCTAAATAACTTAGTTATTTAATCTAGCATTACATGCTACTTTTTGTGGGTCCCACGATCCACACACTCGAGACATCAATCATATCACAAACTGGGGGATACATACTGGGGTATTGGTCTGACACTAACACACGACTCCACTACTCCACTTTCTCCACTTCCCACGAGATACGAGGGTTAGGCTTAAAGACTTGTATAAATAGGTTCTCCTCCCTATTTTCCAAACAGGAACAAGGCAAGACAAGACAACAGAGGCAAGTGTTGATACAATCGTATTCAAACACCGGAACGGATAGCTTACATCCTGCAAGCTAGTTCAGCTTTCTGATACAAGTCATACATAGCCAACACCTTCTTCTCAACACCTTCTTCCTCCCTAAGATCAACCCCATCTCCTTCACTTTGTGGCCAAAACAAGTATGGAACGGCCATTTCTTGGTTTAGGCCGGATTTGCCTGCATTGATTTCTCGAATCTATAAAGCACTCCGTGCGGTGCATTTGTTTAAGGTTTAGACTCATTTCTCATCCACACACCCCAAATTACCAAAACCGGCGAGAAATAGTTTTCACCCATAAACAATTGGTGACCACAATGGGAGGTTAATCTCTCGGTTGTAAAGTCAATTTCTTCAATACCATTTAATCGGTTTCCGGATGGTTGGTCTTAGGACCACCTCGACAGTCTCAAATTCTCCTGATGGTTCCTCCAACTGAAATACCCCTCATCCTAACTGGCGTATCTGACGGCATGATCAGGAGATTTCCAACATTAAGCGAACTAGCATGGGTACAGGAGATTCACACGAAGAACATGGAACTAATTAAAGAAGCGGTAAACGGCATACTTGATCTCCTCATCAAGATGACATCAGAGATGAGCATTCCGGAGACCTCTACACCGGAGACTAGTTCCCCTCAGATCAACTTTTTTACTGAAAATGTTGATTTTTATAATTGTAACAATACACACATCAATCTTGATATTCTTTCAGAAGAAAACCCAACCAATCTGGAAGATAAAATTGACCCCTTATTTGGAAACTCTGTGTATGATGTCTCAGGTTCCACTATGTGTCTAGCTGCCTGCACATCTCAGATGCCTGAATTATATTCAAGACTGACATGCTCATTTTGTTCACTCAAGGGTCATGAACTATCAAGGTGGTACAAGTACAAACACAAATTGTGACATGTCAACAAACTTCAACGAAGAGCAAATCGATTAGCAAACAAGCTTAAACTCGTTCAGAAGACTGCTGAGGTATGTAAGATTTTATCTTAGTCTAAGAAGTTAGTTTCCAAGGACAAAACAAGACCATTAGAGAATAAAATATGGTCAAATCGTTTTGATAGACAAAGGTCTGTGGATTCCTCTCGAGAGGAATATGGTGGATAAATTGTTGTTCACCGCGACACAACTTGATTATGTTGATTTGTAAATCTTGTCTCATGTGCCTGATCAAAATAGACAAGATTGTGTACCTCTCAGGCTTTAGGAAAAGTTTGTTTTCTTCTTTTCTTAGTTTATTTTTATTTATTTTTTTGCAATTCCTTGCCTATCAATAAAGGAGTTTCATTCTCAACAATTCTACTCTCTTTAAGGTTCATAATTGTGTGTGCACGAACCTGTTAAAGGTTAAACCTACATCCCTTTTTCCTTCCTTGAAACTTCTTTTATCTTAAGACCACTTGTTGAGATTGTGATTTCCTCTCACAAACCCATACGTTCATGGATACTCCAAGCATCATGTCTTCTGATGGAAAAGATGTTAATATGATTGTCAAGCCATCAATCATGAAAGAAAAAGAGAAATCTCCGTTAGCTCAGACATTGAAAAGAAAAAGAAGGAATGTGAGGAAGCCAAGAGCTGTTCTTCAAATTCTCAGAAGTTTTCTGATGTTCTTGAAGTGTTAAAGGAGACGCAAAAGGAGATTCAACAAATAAAGGATTTTGTGTTTAAGACTCATGAGATTCAAAAGGCCCTAGTTCGACATCAGTCAAGAAGGTTTATTGATATTAACTCCTATATTCATGAACCTTATGTCCCAATGGTTGTTGACGACAAGGAGTTCGGGGACAATAAAGAATTCTTCAAAGGTCCTAGTAAATCTTCGGATGAGAATTTCTTTTCTTGTTTTGTTTTAGAAGAATAACTAGAGTTTGGAATAGCCATTATTGTGATTTCACATAATTATGCCCAACGTTTTCATCTTCATGTTTTTAGGTTTATTTGTTTAAATTCTAAAAAATTGTTTGGAAGATGATTTTTGCAGTATTAATCTTTATGGTTTTATATATTGCAATTTATTATGGGATATGTGTGTTTGCGTCTGTGAACTATGATTGTCCCATACCTTGTCAAAAGTTAAGTCTTTCGTATGTCGATATGCATGTATTGATAAAAGAATGAATGGACTTTTGACATCACAAAAGTTTGAAACCTATTATGTCATTATGCAAATATTGATGGAAGATAGGATGAACTTTTGTTTACGAGGATTATGTCTATTGTATGTCATTGTGCAAATAGTGATGGAAAATAGAATGAATCATTGTTTTTTCCGCAGTATTGATCTTCCCTGATCCATAATTTATGTATATACTGTGAGGCTCCGTAAGTTCTCTTATGTTGAGCATTTACGATTATATTAATCATGGGTTTTCTTCTGGTTAATTTAATTGAGTATTTTTGGATTCAAATTCATATTCGTATGTGATTTGTTATGTCCAAATAAATCCTTCTTTTCTCTTGAAATTAAGGTCGCTCTTGTTGTTCTTTCGAGAATAACATATTATGGGGGAGAGTTCTTAATTAAACTTGTGCTTAATTGCTAAATCTTTGTGGGGAGTGCGGCTGTGGAATATTATAGGGGTTATCTTGTATCTTTATAAACTCCTTGATGAAAGCATTTAGCTTCGGCTATATGATTGCATCTAAATAAGTTGATATGTGCTTAATTTTGGTCAAGAAATGTCTTTATGAAAATTTTCATTAGGATCCCGTTTTCGTATACCTTTGCCAATTTTATTAACAAAAAGGGGGAGAATTAATGTGTAGTTCACACATACATATGGTTTTCGGATCATTATGTAAGGGGAAGTGGTTTCCATGTGAGATGGAGTATTGACCAAGGGGGAGTGATACATATCACCATAGTATTGTTGTCTAAGTTGTGATACAATTGAACTTTGATGTTGTGTAATAATACTATGACACTGTATAACAATGATTGAGAATTATTGTTTTCTCATTGTTATAGCTACGGATTTTCAACAACGATGATACTAAACTTACAACCTTTGGAATCATTGGAGTACTTGGAAGTGACGAAGATTTCGAGTAATGTTGAAGATTAGGCATGTGGAAGAAGAGCTACAAAAGTTTATTTATCTATTTTTGTATTCCATATGTATTGATAGTTTTGTTACTAAAACTGACAAAGGGGGAGATTGTTAGAGCACTGCTTGGTCGAACTCGCATGCGTTGCTATCTCAAGCATGTTTGTCAATGTTAGTGATCAAAACTATGAGTCTTTATTTCTAGTCTACTATATCTAAGTCTCAGACTAGGATAGAAAGTGTAGTTGAGCTCAAGAACTCCATGGCGATCATCATACAAGACGAAGAACTACTCAAGGAACTGGTGGAACATCATCGACTAAAAGGTATGTGGATACTTGAACTTATCTATCACTCAAAAGTTTATCTACTCTATCTCCTATTTTGACACAAAAGTCGTTTTGTTATATAAACTTTGATTACACACATTTGCTATTTCGAGCCGAGTTTATCTCGCTTATCTATTTTTCGAAATATGTGTTGGTAAGCTTTCGCTTTGACCAAGTTCATCTTTACCTAGTGATGAAAGTCATGTTATGTTTCAATTACTTGAAAATGGCTTTGACGAAAAATAGTTTGTGAATAACAACTATATAACGTCCTCTAAGAATGTTTCAATGATTGAAATGAGAGTTTAGATTATATAACCATTGTTGGATATAAGCATTGTGTGGAAACACATACATGTATAAGTCCTTATTCCTTGAACCAAAGTATGCTTACTTTGTTGCTCAGGAAACCGGAACAAGAGTCCGCGAACCCAGTCCGCGTACTGTCGGAGGTTCTCTTCCTGAGAAAATCTGCTGGAGTTTGTAAACTTGTTACAAAATTATTCGAGGTACTTAAGTCCGCGTACCTAGTCCGCATACTTAGGTTGGTTATTTTCTAAAAACAATTATTCGTGAACTTATACTTATATTAACTAAGGAGTGCAAGTTTGCAAACCGTGGCTATAAAGTTCATGAATCGATTCGAGTGAATCAAATCGTTTTTACTTCGATTGTGTCTTGTATACTTCTATGAGATATAAGCAATTGAACAACTCTCTAACTAGTTCATTTGAGTCATTTGAACTAGTTATGGTGAAGAAGAATATGGTTGATATGAAAGTGCTCATATGGCTAACCATTTGGTTAACTACTGTTGAACCAACAAAAGTACATGTTTGGGTACGGTTATACAAACCTAAAAACGTGCATTTCATTTGTGTGTAACAAGCTAAGTTTTCGATCTAACGGTTGAAAGATATTAGCTTGAATCTAATCAGGTTTTCATCAAACGGTGAATATTGAATGCTTTGTTACTAAGCTAACATTGATTGCAAACCCTGATTTGAAAGAATATATAAAGGAGAACTCTAGCAACTGGGAAACCAAATCCTCACACCTCCTGTGTGGTACTAGTTGTATAAGCTAGAGTCGATTTTACTTTAACCTTAGGTTTCTACCGAGATCCTGTAGGTTAACGACTTGAAGACTTCATTGGGATTTTGAAGCCAGACCGATACTACTTTCTTGTAGTTGTGTGATTTTATCTTGCTGTTTCTATCGTATTAAGTACAATCATAACGATTGGCTTGAGATTGATATCTCCGATAGGAAAGATATAAAAGTAATCACAAACATCTTTGTCTCATCGTTTGTGATTCCACAATATCTTCTTTCGCCACGTCGAATAAGATTATTGTGAGGTGATTGATAATACTAGGCTGATTGATAATACTAAGATTATTTTGAGGTGATTGATAATACTAGGCTGTTCTTCGGGAATATAAGTCCGGGTTATCAATTGATTCCTGTTCACCTTGATTTATCAAAAGACGAAACAAAACTCGTAGGTATTTTTGTGGGAGACAGATTTATCTATTATCGTAAACTTTTCTGTATGATACAGATTTGTTTATTAAAGTCTCCGACTTTGGGTCGTAGCAACTCTTAGTTATGGGTGAGATCAGCTAAGGGAATCAAGTGCGTAGTATCCTGCTGGGATCAGAGACGTAAGGAGCGCAACTGTACCTTGGATCATTGTGAGATTGATTTGGGTTCAACTACAGTCCTGACCGAAGTTAGTTTGTAGTAAGCCAGTGTCTGTAGCGGCTTAATACAGTGTGTGTTCAATCTGGACTAGGTCCCAGGGTTTGTATGCATTTGCGGTTTCCTCGTTAACAAAACTTCTAGTGTCTGTGTTATTTCTATTCCGCATTATATTTTGTTATATAATTGAAATATCACATGTTGTGCGTTAAGTTCAATCAATTATAATATCCAACCTTTGGTTGTTGATTTACATTGATTGATACTTGGATATTGGTCTTTGGTACCATCCAATTGTTATCTCTCTTGTATTTAATTAAACTTGCAGATTTCTATTTGCTTGAGTAAGAATTAAATCGAGAAATCGAGATAATATAACTCTTTAATATACTTTGTTAAGATCGAGTCTAGTTGATTTTCTTAAAAGTATGTTGGAGTTAGTCCATACATATTGCTAATCGAAATATTGGGTGTGGTTGTTGTACCCCCCGCGTTTTCAAAAAGAACGATAAGCATGGTACATGGATCATTATAAGTATTCTAAGCAAATAAAAACACAAATCTTGCTCAAGTTTATAGACATACCTTTTTAGAGGAATCCAATCGAATTCTACGGCCTTACCAAAGATTCAAAATCATACCTGACACAATATGTGTGCCCCAGTTCTCGTGCTTCCCTTACCGTATAATTAACATGGCATTCCTTGGTGAGGATGCACTTACAACACAGTCAAGTTGTGTTGAGGTGAACAATGTCTTGCTCACCATGGCACCAAGAGAGAGTTTCTTTCCAACAACTCTTACACCTTACAGTATTGAGAGAAACCCAAGGGACTGTTTTTACAAGTTTTTCAAAGAACTTAAAAAGAGCACATGATAATTTGTGTTCCTGATTTCTTGGTTTACAACTTATAACACATAGTCTCTGCGGATAATATTCAGTACTGAACATGGGAACTCTTTTGATTAGAAGAGACATCCTTACTTTCGCACAAGGGAGGGAGATACCATTATATTGAGGAGGTGTATCAAGGTTTGACTGATGAAATGAATCATGCTTTGAGATGATGCAGTCAGAAGACTGAGATCTAAACTCCTCTTGTAATTCGTTTAGTTTGTCACAACCAAATGGATTACCCAGGGGAGGAGCATTGCTCTTACTAATTAGTAAATCAAGATCAACCTCAACATGAATATTATTCATCATAACTTGATTCTTGATCTTATCAAGAGATTCTTGCTCTTTCTGGAGGTATAACTCAACATCAAGAGATAAGCTCTCAAGCATATTTTCAATTCATGAAAACACTTCAAGGGATTTTAAACCTGGTGGAGGTTTAGATAGAATTTATTCTACCGATTTTATTAAATCAGTCATAGAAGAGAATTCTGGAATCCCTGGATCTGGTGGTGCATTTATTAAGATATCATTATTTTCCATAGAGTCAAATTGCTACAAACACAGACTTATAAGGTCTTAAACATGTTTGCCTGCTCTGATACCAATTGAAAAAGCGGGGGTCTAACAACCTCACCCAATATTTCGTTTAGCAATCTATATGGACAAACTCCAATGTATTTCCAAGAGAATCAACTAGATGGTCAGACTCAATCAATGAAAATATATCCAAGAGTTGTATCTTTGTTTCACAATGTAATCATCAAATCAAACATATAGAAATCCGCGAGCCTGATTATTATGTGAAACAACTTGAACGGTACCAAAGACCAATGTTCAAGTGACAATCAATTCATATCAACAACCAAAGGTTGGATTATCTAATTGATTGAACTTACGCACAACCTGTGATATATCAATTATATAAACAAATATAATGCGAAAAATAAATAACACAGACACCAAAAATTTTGTTAACGAGGAAACCGCAAAGGAAGAAAATCCCCGGGACCTAGTCCAGATTAAACACCACACTGTATTAAGCCTCTACAGACACTAGCCTACTCCAAGTTAACTTCGGACTGGAATGTAGTTGAGCCCTAACCAATCTCACACTAATCAAGGTATAGTTGCGTTCCTTACGCCTCTTGAACCACGTCGGATTCTGCGCAAATGATTCCCTTAGCTGATCTCACCCATAAATAAGAATTGCTACACCCAAAGTCGAAGACTTGATAAACAAATCTGTATCACATAGAAAAGTCTATTGAATAGATAAATGTGTCTCTCACGGATATACCTACGAGTTTTGTTCCGTCTTTTGATAAATCAAGGTGAACATGAACCAATTGATAAACCAGATTATAATCCCGAAGAACAGCCTAGTAATATCAATCACCTCACAATAATCTTAATCGATTAACAAAACAAGATATTGTGGAATCACAAACGATGATACGAGGGAGTTTGTGACTACTTTTCAATCTTTCCTATCGGGGAATAAATATCGAGCAAATCTTAAATAAGATAGTACTCAATCACGATAGAAAACAGCAATATCAGATCATGCAACTACAGAGAAAATAGTTGGGTGTGGCTTCACAATCCTAATTAGATTAAAACCTGATTAGATTAAATCAGGGTTTGCAATCAATGTTACCTTGGTAACGAAGCACTCAATATTCACCGTTAGATTAAAACCTGATTAGATTCAAACTAATATCTTTCAACCGTTAGATCGAACTTAACTTGTCATACACAAATGAAATGTACCAACATTTATATAAAGGTAACCGAACCTAAACGTGTACACTTAGTTGGTTCAACAATAGTTAACCGAGGTTAGCCATATGAACACTTTCATATCAACCTTATTCATCTTAACCATAACTAGTTCAAATGACTCAAATGAAACTAGTTCTAGAGTTGTTCAATTGTTTATATTCTCATAGAAGTATACAAGTGTTGATGGTGGTTTTTAGTTCGGGGTCAAAATCGTAAAACCTTACATTTAATACCGTGATCCTGTAAAGGAATAAAAGTCACTTGAAAGTAACGAGTGCTCAAACCTCTTTACTTACACATGTATTGAACAAACTCAGTACATATATATGAAATTCATTCAGAATGGTGCGCATAGTAGCAATCCCAAATATTCTGTGAATTCTATTTTATGCCAGCATTATTAACTAATGCATGACCTGCCTGATATTTTCCTATCCCATGTTCTCAGCCGAACTCCCATTATTTACATGACATGATGATGAAGTGTTCACTCTCAGCAGAGTAGCATGAATCTCCCAAAGTGCCAGTATTGAGATCTGCATGAAAATACTCACACAGGCTACATCACTCTCTGACAAAGAGAATCTCGCATCGACACGCTTTTAAGTTAGCTCAATCGCGCTTGAATTCCTTAAGGAAAATCTAGACTATTAATATCAGTGTCAGAGACGATCACGACCACACAATTTGGCCGCACAATTCAACAAACCTAAACCACTTTTGGCGGAACTAGGTAATTACTGCATTGACCTCCAGTGGGCCCACCAACGTCCCAACCAACCATACTTTAACCAAACGCATCTTAGCGTTGTCAAACGCCAACCCTAAACATGATGGTCGCGTTATTAAAAGGAGCTCAAACGAGCTAAGACCGGCAAAAACGATCTCAAATTAATCACATCCGTCCAACTTCGCCAGCTTAGTTGGACGACTTGGATCTTCCCTCGAATGATCGAAAGGATGCTGATGTGATCACCAACGACCCAACTACATTCTTGGTCGATCGACCTGCCCACTACAAACCAGAAACGCGTTGAATCACACGCCCAAGGAAGGATGATCGCGCAGCCTTAAAAACCCTAAATTGAATAAGCGGCGTTATACAATTGCCGCTAATCGATCGTATTCGTCCAACTTCGCCAGCCAAGTTGGATAGATTAGATCGTGTTTCAAATGATCAACGAGATGCCAACCCGTTCACCATCCAACCAACTCCACACGTAGCCGATCGACTTGCTCATAGCAAGACCAACGCGCGTCAAATCGCCAGCCCAAAGTAGCGTGAACACGCTGTTTTCAAAAACCTAAAATTACTTTGCGGCAACACATTACTGCCGCAAATCGATCTCGACCACTCATCTTTGCCAGCTGATTTGAGTGGCTTAGATTTAATTTCAAATGGCCCCGAAGATGTCAACGTGATCACTGTCGGCCCACCTTCACACGTGACCGACCGACCTATTCAAACTAGGGCTTGAGTCCTCGAAACGCTCGCCCAAAGAGGGGTGGGCCACACGACTTTCAAACCCTGAATTACATAAGCGGCAATATATAACTTCCGCAATTCATCTCATCCACCCAACTTTTCCAGCCCGGTTGGGCGACATAGATTTATTTCTAGCAAACCAACAAATTAATATGGCAATCACCGGTCATCCCTCCTCCACGAGCAACGATCGGCCAAGTAATGGCGTGTCCCTAGAGCCACCAAACGATTACCCAAAGGTGTTCGATTATGCTGCCTCCTTTAAGACGCTTATCCGCGACTTATTCAATCAAGCTCTAAAACAATGATGCTTCATACACATCAATTATTTTGAGCTGCTTAAAAGTGATGCTTCACATGCATCGAATACATATATATTTTGGCCTTATAAACAACTTAGTTGTTTCACTTAATAGCATCATATGCTATTCTCCGTGGAAAGTCTCATGACTTGACCCACTCATTTGAGACATCAAACATGTCACAAACTGGGGGATACTTACTAGGTTATTGGTCTGGCAGTTTACAGCGTGCAACGCGCCCATTACGAGAACGTGTCAGGAAAGACATGCGGTTAATAGTAATGAGAGTGGTGGAAGAACGTGTGATCAGTCTTCCCTCATAACGGAAACACGATGATCATTACCTTCCGCACAAACCCACTCCTCCACTACTTCACTTCCTACACTTCCTAAGAGATCAGGGTGCGCTCAATGAATGGTATAAATAGATTTTCAATATATTTCAAGAGGACAAGTGTTATCAACACAAGTAGCCAGAAACCATTTTATGATACGCAAGTCATAAAATAGCCACACCTTCAACACTCTGATCTCAAACACCTTCTCTGCTTCCTCCCTAAGATCAACCCTTCTCCTTCACCTTGTGACCGAATTGAATCTGGAGCGGCCATTTCTTGGTTTAGGATAGAGTCTTACAGATTGATCTCTTGAACCTAAAAGCATTCCCGTTCAGTGTATTTGTTTAGGGTTTGAATTCGTTTCTCATCAACACACCCTAAATTACCAAAAATAGCAGAATCGGTTTTTACCCCTGTAGGATTCAAATATCGCACAACATATTCTCTTAGCGTGCGAGATTCAATTATTTTCTTAACTCGCGAGAGTGTCTCGAGAGAAGGTAGCAAGACTCGCGAGAAGGTAGCAAGACTCGCGAGAGTGTCTCGAGAGAAGGTAGCAAGACTCGAGAGAATGTCTCGAGAGAAGGTAGCAAGACTCGCGAGAGAATGTCTCGAGAGAAGGTAGCAAGAGCCTGCGAAATCATTAAAGGGATCGCGAGAATATGAGCTGTATGTGAGCTGTCATCCATTATGTAAACACCTATATAAAGAGGAGAGCAGGAGAGAGAAAAAGGAGGAATAATTTTGAGAGGATAATTTTGGGGAGGAATAATTTTGGGAGGACACTTTTAGGAGGAGAGAGATATTTTTAGAGAGAGATTTATATTCTTTATCATCTTCTTCCCCTAAAACTAGATCTAGAGCTCTACAAAATATCCATTAATGGAGATTTTAAATGTAATACCAATGTAACCTCAACAATCATAGTGAAGAATCGTGGATGTAGATCATATTGATCGAACCACGTAAAAAATCCTTGTGTCAATTTATATTTTTAGCACTTATATTTGAAATTGGGATAATTAATAAGAGTTAGATCTACGAAATTGAGTAAGGGGTGTAGTGTGGGATTTCCCGCAACTACATAGGCGCTAGAAACAGGGACCTAATCTTGTTGGTTCAAGAAAGTTTAGAAAAAACGGCTACTGTTGGTGATGAATTCAATTGGATCTATAAACTTTAAGAGAAGTTTCCATGAAAAGTAGTTATTGTTCATACTTTTTATTTAGATCTACAAAATTTGGGTTCAAAAATGGAAGTTTTATGGAAGAAATCACACTTTCAGGGAGAAAACACTGTCAACAATTCAAAGACATGAAGAGAGGAAGAGAAAAAAAAAATAGGTTGTTGTGATGAAATTCAAGGAAGAAAGCTAATTTTTTAATGGAAGATTTCATATTCAGGAGAAAAAGAAAAGAGGAAAATTGTTGAAGGAAATAAAGGAAGAATGAAGAAAAGGATAAGAACAAAACGCGGCGGAATTTTATCACAAACAAGCTCATTACGAGATGGTTTGAGTTGGAGCGAAGAGGCTTGATGTTGCAAGATCAAATCTCGCCACGGTCATATTTTTTCAAATATTTTTGAACTTTCAAGAGGGGAAAAAATGGAATAAAGCTATAGCATTGTGTGTTTCCTTCGCAAGCAACAAGTAGCCCGTATGGTCGTTTGCGAAGAGAACAAGCTTGGGGTTGCGAGTTCGAATCCCACCTTTTACATATTTTTTAAACTTCCGAGAGCGAAGAAGTGAATAAAGTTATAGTATTGTGTGTTTCTTTCACAAACAAATAGCTAGCACAATTGGTCACCGGCGAAGAGTATAAACCAAAGGTCGCGGGTTCGAACCTCCTCCTCGCAAAGAATTTTTTGGCTTCGCAAAAAGGGGAAAAAAATGTATAATCTCGCAAGGTTGTTTCGTTATCTCGCAAGCAAGAGGCAGCACAGTTGGTCACCTGCGAAGTTAATGAGTTCATGGTCGCGAGTTCAAGTCTCAACGAACGTATATTTTTCACATGGATTTTTCGCAACAATATCTCGCAAGAAGAAAGTAAGTGATTATCTCGCAGAAACATTTCGCAGAGGCATGGCTAGCACAGTTGGTCAGGAGGCATGAATGTGAGCAGAAGGTCGCAGGATCAATTCTTGCTCTCGCACACTTATTTTTGTTATGCGAAATTTCGCACAGACTTTGCTTATCTCGCAAAGAAGAAAGTTGATGATTATCTCGCGAATGAATTTCGCGAGAGAGGGTTAGAACGATTGGTATGGTGCGAGAATATGCAAGAGGCGAGTCAAGGGTTCAAGTCTCACTTCTCACATTTCTTTTTCTTCTTGCGAGATTGACAACAACAAACCACAAAAGCTAAGTACCACTTTCCTTAAACATTTTACTTTTACGAAAATAAAAGATTTTTGATTTGATTTACAAAACGCGATACAATCGCGAGAATTACAAAGATTTGAAACTACAAAGGTTTCACGATTACAATAATTCGAGAACAATATCTCGCACAGATCAATTTATATATTTCCCTTAAATATTTGATTTGTTTCAAATGAGAATGATATTCAACATGGAGAGTAGTAGCGGGCAAACCTTTATGGCGTACACCCTAGTTCGCGAATTTACTCTAGGATTTCGCAAGAGGCAATGTACCTAAAGTGCGTCATATAAGTGGTACCTATTAGGATCATCTCCATGAAGGATGTTTATCGGATGAAACGAAATAAGTTATACAAAGGAAATCAAAACAAAGAAAAACGATTTGAACTTGCAATTAAATGAATATTTTTGATAAAAGAAATGTTGAATACTAATCTAAATTTTTATTTGCATTTCAGCATAGCATGAGGCAAAGAACATGGAGCGGGAGTTTCGTATGATGGATTCGCAATACTTCTTATATTTAGAGGATTAAATACTTCTTATACTTCTCAAAGGATACTTCATACTTCTTATATATTTCGAGGATTAAGTACTTCATATACTTCTTCAAGGATACTTCATACTTCGCATAATTCAAGAAACGATACTTCATATATACTTCTCAAAGCTTCGAAACTTCGCAAAAGAATAGAGGCAAGTACGTACTTTTCAAGAAAAATATTCTTTCGCTCGTTCCTTCATCAACAAAGATCAAAGATTACTACGACAAACGGATTTATCCTTAAAGATCGCTCTTCAAGCAATATTCAAGGAAAAGAGGCAAGATGTAGGATTCAAATATCGCACAACATATTCTCTTAGCGTGCGAGATTCAATTATTTTCTTAACTCGCGAGAGTGTCTCGAGAGAAGGTAGCAAGACTCGCGAGAGTGTCTCGAGAGAAGGTAGCAAGACTCGCGAGAGTGTCTCGAGAGAAGGTAGCAAGGCTCGAGAGAGTGTCTCGAGAGAAGGTAGCAAGACTCGAGAGAATGTCTCGAGAGAAGGTAGCAAGAGCTGCGAAATCATTAAAGGGATCGCGAGAATATGAGTCAGATGTGAGTTGTCATCCATTATGTAAACACCTATATAAAGAGGAGAGCAGGAGAGAAAAAAGGAGGAATAATTTTGAGAGGGATAATTTTGGGGAGGAATAATTTTGGGAGGACACTTTTAGGAGGAGAGAGATATTTTTAGAGAGAGATTTATATTCTTTATCATCTTCTTCCCCTAAAACTAGATCTAGAGCTCTACAAAATATCCATTAATGGAGATTTTAAATGTAATACCAATGTAACCTCAACAATCATAGTGAAGAATCGTGGATGTAGATCATATTGATCGAACCACGTAAAAAATCCTTGTGTCAATTTATATTTTTAGCACTTATATTTGAAATTTGGATAATTAATAAGAGTTAGATCTACGAAATTGAGTAAGGGGTGTAGTGTGGGATTTCCCAAAACAACTGGCGACCACAGCGGGAGATTAATCTCTCGGTTGTAAGATCAATTTTCAATTTCATTTCAATTTTCTCAAATTCAAGATGGTTGGTCTTAGGATCGATTCAATTCCAAACTCCGAGCATAATCTTTCAAACGATGATGTTCTTCCTTCCAACACCCTGTCTGATCACACAATCAATGAGGAAATCCCGACCCTGATAGAATTGGCTCGAGTACAAGAGATACACACGAGGAACATAGATGTGATGAAAGAGACGGTGGAGAACATACTCAACTTTCTTATAAAGCTAACATCGGATTTGAGCGGCTTCTCTGCTCCGGAGATTCTAACGATGAGGACTAACTCACCAACTAATGATCGTCCTCAAATCAATAGCTTCACCACCAACCAGCGACCCGTGGACCAGGAAGCGGTTTTTTTTAGTAGAAAGTCTGTGTGAACTTCTGCACCTCTCGAAAGACCAACGAGTGGAGACGTTTTCTGCAATCAACCAGATATCTCTAGACACATGTTTGGCTCCTTTGCGCAATCAAGCCTTGAAAACATCAGAGATGTCCATAAACAATGTCACGTTTACTGAAGATAACATGATGACAGAAGAAGGTCACAATAGGGCCCTGCACGTTACCGCACGCATCAAAGGCTCAGAATTCAAAAGGGCTCTTATCGATACATGAGCATCCTCAAATGTCATCACCCTTAAAACTCTCATAACAGCCAGCGTTCGACCGAGCAAAATCATATGGCAACCTATCACGATGATGGACTTCGAGGGGAACCAAACCAGCACATACGGGTATGTTAATTTGAATATATCGGTAGGGCCTGTCCAGTCGAAAGTAAAATTCGAAGTGATAGAAAAAGAGCCAGACTACCATATGATACTAGGGAGACCATGGCTTCATGATAAGAAGATCATCCCATCGATGTATCACCAATGCCTGAAAACCATGCTGAATGAAGAAGTTTTTCGCATTCCTGCATCATTATCTCCTTATGCACCAATTTGCGGCGTAGAGATATTTGAGCCGAAGGAGAATTAACAAGGTCCATCAAGTAAAGTTTATTGCACGCCACTATCCACATGGATGTCGATCGAGGAGGAAGACCGGCTCACATCACTAAGAAGAAATACCGGTGCGCCTCCACTAACATGGCACGCTAATTCTTTTTCATCAAACGAAGGATCAACACATCTCCATACTAAGAGGGAACGGACCTTTATGGAAAGTCGCGACCAGAAGGGGAAAACCCTATACCATAGCCGATGTTATCAATTAGCAGGGGAGACTCTCACTCGGTCTCTTCGCCCAATAGAATGCAACAAAAATGATAGACTGCAAGAGGAAGTACCAGATGTTCCACAACAATTACAGGATGGCACTAACTCCACAATAGACGAACTCGAAGTGATCAACATTGGGGATGAAGAATCTCCAAGACCTATATCGATCCATCAGTTCGACTCTATGTGCGGACGAACGCACAAAGCTCGTGAGTCTTCTCAAGGAGTATCAAGACATATTCGCATGGACATATGAAGAAATGCCCGGCTTAGACGAAAATTTGGTTACCCATCACCTACATATAAAACCTGAATCCAAACCGATCAAACAATCTCCAAGGCAGTTCAGGTACGACGTGGAGGAACAGATCAAGACCGAGATTCAGAAGCTGCTGACTGTTGGCTTCATCAATCCCATTCATCATCCAACCTGTTTAGCCAACATGGTTCTTGTAAATAAGAAAAGCGGCCAAATTAGATGTTGTGTTGATTTCAGAGATCTGAACAAATGCTGCCCCAAGGATGATTTTCCTCTCCCCAACATTGACATGCTAGTAGATGCGACCAACGGGCATGGAATGTTCTCTTTCATGGATGGATACAACGGCTACAACCAGATAAATATGTATGAACACGACGCAAGTAATACAACTTTTCAAACTCCTCTCGGAAACTTTTACTATACTGTGATGCCTTGTGGTTTAAAGGATGCTGGTGCTACCTATCAACGCGCCATGACTGCAATTTTTCATGATATGATGCACAAGCAAGTTGAAGATTATGTAGATGACATAGTGGTCAAGTCAAAGACTCAAGCAGCCCATACATACGTCCTATGACAAGTGTTTGAAATGTGTCGCGAGTACAATTGAAGATGAACCCTCTGAAATGCGCTTTCGGAGTCTCTTCGGGCAAATTTTTGGAATTCCAAATCACCTCTGAAGGAATCAAGGTTGATCCAACCAAAACCCAAGCTATTCTCACGATGCCTCCTCCGCAAAATGTGAAAGAACTCCAAAGCTTCATGGGAAAGGTAAACTATATCCGACGTTTTATACCTGGTTTGTCCCAACTTATCGCTGCATTCACTCCCCTGCTGAAGAAGGGGGCAAGTTTCATTTGGAGTACAAAGCAACAAGAAGCATTTCGAAAGATCCAGCAAATACTGTCATCACTCGCTGTTATGAAATCTCCCATGCAAGGAAGACCTCTATGCCTCTACACTGCTTCTAGTGACACTACTGTCGGAGCCCTCCTTGCTCAGGAAGATGACGAGGGGATTGAACATCCTATATACTACTTCAGCCATACTTTGAGAGATGCTAAAATCAGATACCCCAAAGCGGAGAAAGCATGCTTAGCCCTAGTTCATGCTATGCAAAAATTCAGACATTATCTACTGTCGAACAAGGTGGTGTTAATATCCAGAGCTGTCCCTATCAAGTTCTTACTCTCAAAACCAGCCTTGATAGGAAGACCAGCCAAATGGCTGCTCCAGATGTCAGAGTTTGATATAATGTGTGCTCCTCCAAAAGATATGCAGTGGCGGCAATCCGTTGAGTTCAAGGCTCGAAGGGAAAGCGGTGGTAGATCTGCTAGCAGCATTTCCAGGAGAAGGAACCACCGCACTACATGAAGACCTTCCTGGAGAATTTCCAGAAATATCTTTCATCAAAGAGGAAGCGTGGATATTATATTTAGACGGTTCTTCTACTCCTAGCAATAATACCAGAGGAGCGGGTATAGTTCTAGTGTCTCTAACGGGTGAAGTCTTTTCACATTCTTTCAAGTTGGATTTTCAGTGCACCAACAATTCGGCAGAATACGAAGCTTTCCTCATAGGATTGTCACTAACCAAACAAGCAGGAGCCACACACCTAGAAGTAAGGGGCGACTCTAAGTTGCTAGTTAATCAGATGAACGGGGTTTACTCACTCAAGGAGGTGACGTTGGCCCCCTATAGATATGAGGAGCAAAAGCTGTTGAACTACTTTGCTGACGCGAGCATAACTCATATTGGCCGTAATAACAACAAACACGCCGATTTCCTAGACACATTAGCCTCAAAGCTGCAATTCGAAGGTTCGGAAGAAACTTTGACCGTAAGGAGGCTTTCTGTGGCATCGACATGGATCTTACAATCTAAAGATGCTGAAAACGACGACTGGAGAACTCCAATTGTTGGAGAGCTAAACAGTTCGCTCTCCCAAGGAAAGGTCAGTCTCAAAACCCTACAAAGCTTTTTCATGCTTCGTGGAGTGTTATACCACCGGAATCCAGATGGGTCCTTGTCAAGGTGTCTTGGAGACGAAGAAGCGCAACTACAGCTTAACCGAATTCACAGTGAGATCCGCGGACAAACGTTGGTAGTAACGCTTTACAGGCGTCTTCAACGTCTTGGCTACTACTGGTCGGACATGGACATCCAATCCCGATTGCTCCAAAGTTCTTACTCTAATTGTCAGTCGCCACCACATCAATTGGAAGTTTTTTATGTCGGCTATGCCGAGGACTGGCAAGAACCATATATCAACTATTTTCGCGATGGTATACTGCCTGCCAAAAAAAGGGATGCAGCCAATTTGAAACAGAAATCCAAAAGATTCGTATTTCATGAAGAAATCCTATACCGTAAAAGTTTTGGAGGCAATCTACAACGATGTTTGGCAAGGTCTGAAATCCTAATTGTGTTAGAGGAAACACACGAAGGCGAACATCAAGGAAAGAAGAGTTGTTTGATAGGTGTCTAAAACACCTAATTTACTATCTAGTAGTTACGCTTTCTTTGCCACTTTTCTTGTAAATTATGTACTTTACGCGTGTTTTTGAGTTATTAGGTACTCTGGAGTCGCACGGAGGAAAAGAAGCGGAAATCATTCAAATTGAGTCAAGAAGGAAAAATTGTCATTTCACGGGCGAACACTATCTGGAGCCCAGTTAAGCTTAAGGGGCAACTCTATTCGGAGGGGTACTAAACACAGTGGAGCCAAGGTTAAGGGGTTGTCATTCAGGGTATCCCTATCACTTTGGTGTGAGTAACGATCCAACCTTAAATCGAGAGTTTTTCTTCACTCTCAATCATTTGCACTGAAAGAAAAATAGAAAGAAAGGGAAGGAGGCGCGACCACGGAGGAATGGGGATCGAAGAAGAAATTGGTTCTTTGCCGTTAAAGGAGGAGATAATGATTTTGAAGATAGTGATCTTCTTCTCGTGATGAATCCGGTGAGAAACACATCGAGCGAGAATTGATTTAATGGTGGATTGGAGTTTACGAGCCATGAAACTAGGGTTTGATGGAGAAGATTTAGAAGTCAAGTCGGATCGAGAAGTCGAGTCTCGTAGCTCGATTATTATCAATCGAGAGAGGAGATGTTATGGAGTTAGGGTTTGCTTGAAATTGGAGAAGTTTGAAGCTCGATTAGGGTTTGTAGGATGATGCTTACAGGGTTCTTGTTTACTTGATCTTAGATAGCTTTGATGAGGAATTAAGAAGGAATAACAGATGGTTAAACTCGGTTCGAGTTTGGTTCGATTTTGGTTAAAGAACGAGAAGAATTCAGGCATAGTTGAGAGTCTGTTGTGAAATTGGAATTGGGTCGATGTTTACCATGGGAATTTGTTGCTGCTAAAGAGGAAATTGAACCAGGAGAGATGGGTTATGAATGAATTGAAGATTTGGCTTAAGAAATTGAAGTTAGGTCATGAAATTAGATTGCAGTGGATGTTTGAGCTCATGCCATGGAATTTCAAAGAAGTACAGGGAATGAAGGTTATGGTGACTGCTCCTGCTGCCATGTGATGTTTCCAGTGAAGGTAGTGGTGATGATTAATAAGTGTTTTGCTGCCATGGAGAAGAAAGAGTTGGAGAAGTGCAGGGAATTGGCAGAGTCTGGGTGTGATGGTGGTTATGAAGTTGCACTGAGCAAAATGGACCGAAAGGGGTTGTGTTGTTTTGGTGATGGAGTTGAGCGGTTGGAGAGATGGGCTAACTTGGTTTGGAAGTTCTGAGGGATGACTACAGTTTCCGTTGGCTGCAATATAGCAGCTGGGAATGGAGCAGGTGCAGTGAGTCAGAGAGAGAGAGAGCTTAAGCTGCAGATGGAGTGTTATAATATTGCGGGTGCTATGGCTTTGTGAATACAAGAGCTGTGGCGATGGCACGAAATGGTGGCAATGAAAAAATGGCAAATGGTGCAATGTCTTGAAAGTGAATCTTTGTTGTGTTTGGCTTGACGGCTTGAGGCTTGATGCGCAATGCGGTGGAATAGGAATTGAGTTGTGTGAACTGCGAACAACACGAGAGATGATGGTCACTAAGGATTGAAGCGAGTAGCGACATAGCGTAACCGGAATGCAAAGTGGAGCCGATCTTGCAAAGTACAATGGGAATTAAAGGTGTTTAAAGCCGGGAATGGAATGTTGCCATTACGAGGGCATTAACTTAATTCGAAGAGCCCGAGATGTTAGTAAGGGAATGGCCGTGGTAAAAAGGTTGTGCGATTGCGGTGCAAAGCTAGGAATGTTGCGGCTGGTACCGTTGGCTTGGACCGATCTTTGTTAATGAATTGGTGTTAGTGCGAACCAAAGGAAGAAGTTGGTGGTGCAAGTCAATGAACAATTGTGTATGAATTGCGGAGCCGATGGAAGAATGAGTCGCGACTTCAATGGAGTTGGGACTCAATTTCGGGAAGGTGCGGGTATTCCGAAACTAGTTATTTGGCTAGATTGGTGGGGGATTTCGAGTTTGTGTTGATGCCAGAAGGTTAGTGGAAGAAGGTGACTCTGCAGTTAGTTGACGTAAGCTTATGGGCTATGTATGAAGGGTGCAGAGCAGGTCTGAATTGCATTGGTGTTAGCCTGAGAAAGGGGTGTGATCTGGTGCAAGTGAAGATGAATTTTGTTATGTGGAGGCTGTAGCTCAAGAAGAAATGTTTGCCAAGCGTTGGGTGGTGCTGTCATTGCAGTGGTGGAATTGATGGCTGTGATAGATGCAACATAGGGCCATCATGGCTGTGACCTAGGTGGTGAAGCACAATCATGGTGCAATAGCCTGTGCAACTGCAACAGCTCAGGTTCTTGTCAGAATCACTCAGTTGATTCAGGCTTGTTAGACTCTGACTCAGGTCTGACTAGACCACCTGACTCGTATGACTCGGTCTGACCGAGTTGACCCGAGCTGACCCGTTGACCCGACCCGAGTTGACCCGTTGGCCATTGACGGGGTGGACTTTGCCCCGTCACTGAGATACTTTCGACGACTTTTCCTGGCCATAATCCCGACTTTACGGCGACGGTTTTTGGACATAATTTTCTACATGGGTTTTCTCACACATGGGCTTGGAGGACTTCTATCTAGTGGACTTTTGAAGATTAAACCTAGTTTTGGAAGGGAGGAAAAGCTATAAAAAGAAGAATTATACATCTTTTATGATCTGATATCTTTATTTATTTTTTTGGCCTCTACTTTGTTTTCTAGGGTTTAGAAACCACGAAGTCTTTTCTCTTTCTTCTTGTGATGAACTCCATGAATATGAGTACCTAGAGTTTTCTTTTGGTTATGGATTAGTTGGATTTCCAAACATGAGTTTTTGTGCAATAAATTAGTTTTCTCTCATATTATCGTTTATGATTCACTATTAATATTGTTACATGATTTGAATGCGTGTTTAGTCGAGTCGCGAATCGATTGAGTTTGCTTTCATCTTTATTGCTAGATTAGGGTTGTTATACGAAAAAGTGATAATTCACGATTGCAAGTAGCATAAATAAGATTATAGTTTGTAGTGATATATTCTTATGATCTTATGTGAACCATAACCTTTGTTAAATCGGATTAGTGCTTTTACACATTCGATTGCTTTGATTGGCCTGATTTCATAGTATTTAATGCATCTAGGGAATTAAACTTGATTAGTGCTTTTACACGTTAGGTTGTTCCTTTAGATAGAATTCATATTCGCATCTTTTAATGTGTTTGTTGATGACAAGAGGAGATTAGCGGGATATTCTTGCGATCAAGGTATTCTAGGGCCTTTGATAAAAGTTGAGATTAAAATATCAATTCTAGTTATTGTGTTGAAAACATGTTTGTGATTGAAGACGAAATCCATGACCAATACTTTCTCATCCTTGATTTGCGTGTTTACTTTTTATTGTTTGCTTTTTGTTTATTTTTATTTACACAATCGTAAAATCCCCTGTTACTTATAAGATACCGAAACAATTTGACAACCTAGACCTCTCTGTGGGAACGATCCTTTCTTGCCCTTGCTATATTTATATTTTGAGTAGTAAGAAATTTTAATTATATTTGTGTCGGCTAACAACTGGTCAAATTTTGGCGCCGTTCTTGCAGGAGAGCGCGGTTGTCACTTGTTTTTGGTTTCTTATTTTTGTTTTTAGTTTTTGTTTTATTTTTCTTATTTTCTGGGTTTTAACCTTGGTTTGATAATTTTTATTTCAGGTGCTTGTTTCTCATGGAAGGAGCATACTACATGGATGGATACGGTTTCAACAACCTCAACAATATGACAACTACCAATTCCAGGGGTATGATCAAAACCAATTCATTGGTTATGACCAATATTCCATGGAACCTTGTGGTTTTCCTCAACAACCTTATGGCGGGTATGTGTGTGAACAACCACAAGGATGGGAGGATTCTTATGTTTGTGAACAAAAAGTCTCTAACTTTATAGACAAAGTTTCCAACTTTTTACAAGAGGAATTTCAAAGAGCTAAAGAGACTACAAACGAGCAACTCCAAGAAATTCGTGAAGGTATTGCTAGCTTGCGAAGAGGCATTGATCAATGCAAGGAAGATATGGATAATTCTAATGTGCATATGGTTTGTGATGAATATTTGATTGATGCTAATGTTGAAAAAGGCCAATCCTTGGGCACTTTCGTTGATAATTGTGTAGTTAACTCAACTCTTGATCGTAATAATGATCATTCACCTATTCAAAAGGATGAGTTAGAGATTAGCAACACTAAATTCAGCGAGGACCCATCTTATGTTGACTATGATAGTGACGGTGATTATGATATATTGCTTGAAACAACTCATGGTGACATCTCCCGAGGAGTCTTTTTGGGATCAATATGAAGACGAAGAGGAATATGTTGACACTTGTGTAGATTACTCAAGCATTGATCTTAATAATGATCAAGAGCCTATTCAAAGGGTGGAGCTTGAGGATGATGCATTTTCGAGTGTTCTAGAAAAGTTTCTTATAATAAAATTTGGATCCGCAAAAAGTATGTGCCTTACAACAAAGAGGAGTATGTTGAGAATGAGACCGTTATAACCAATATTGTGGAAGACCCAATTGAGCTTGCAAATGATTGTAATGATAATGTTTATGTCGAGACTTTGGTTACGGCGAAACGACGAAGAATGGTTGCAAGGTTTGATAGAGGACCATGATATAAAAGAGGTGAATAATTCACTTGAGTTTTTCAAGGATGAAGAGGATTCCGTAATACAAGAGATTGTGCAAGGTTTGTCTAACCCGTTGCATATTGTTTCTTCTCCTTTACCTCTTATTGGGTTGAATGTATGTGCTTGAGTATTGTTGAATGACTTTGTTTCTCGTTTTCCGCCATTAGAGAAACTTGATTCTCATACTATGCGGGTTTTGGAACAAGAAACCGTGGAAGTACCGACTTTTATGTTCTTTATCCACTTCCAAGTGTAAAAAGGACTAAGTGTGGGGAAACTTTCAAGCTATAACAATTTCATTATTCATATATTATGCTAATCATTGTGTGAAGTTGTTACTAGAATTGCAGTTGTTTTAAGGCGAGACTACTGATTTTCCAGATTGTTGGTATATGGACGATAACAAAGAGTCGGTGACGACTTTAAACCAAGCGCTAAATGGGAGGCAACCCATAGGTTTTGTATTTTAGTCCCTTTTATTTTTTATTTTTTATTATTTTCATATCATATTTGCATCCCCATGTTTAATTTCATTGAGTCCTAATCTATCGCCTTTTCGTGAGAAAAATTCAGATTGTACGTAGTTCATCCAGAGACCATAACTATCGGACCGTTTATCGAAATATCACATGCCCTTTTGACACTTTGTAGAAAACACGTAGATGAACAACTTTTTGTGAAATGGAGTTTTCCAAATTCCTTACCAATTTGTACATTTTTTGCGTTTTATCTGCTTTGCTCGTCGAAATTGAGGTTTTCGGTTTTACACATTGAGGACAATGTGAAGTTTAAGTGTGGGGAGTCTTTTGCATATAGAGTTTTTAGCCTTTTTGAGTCAAAATTTTCAATTTTTTTTTGTATATATTTGAATAAAACTCCAACTTGTAGTTAGTTTAGAGTCACATAGTATACATGTCGCTAAGATTACATCGAGAATCTCATAAGAGTGACTGAACTTAGAGATGACAGAGAACATGATCGGGTTTCTTACTTGTAGGAGAGTTAAAGTTGGATTTAACCATGCCAGTGGCAAATAAGGTGCAGACTGAAATCGGTATTAGAGTAGTGATCCCCTATAGTGGAGACTACCCATGTTACATAATGTGAGGCACCGACCTTCAATTCTTTGTACCTGTCTAAATTTGTGCTTTTAGAGTGTGTGTCACCGCCTTAAATTCCGGGCAGAATGGTGAGCTGCCCAACCTCCCACCATAGAAGCACTATTTTGATCTCTTGACTGCATTTTTATCAACCATGATGGTGACATCGAATTGCTAACTTACATACCACTTGTAATCTTGTTCGCGATTAGCACCATCCACTTATCTCTACACCAACGGTCCATAGAAACACCATCATCATCAACAAGAGGAGCATCACAAATCTACAAGGAAAGTTGAAGACGTTTGAGGTTTACAAGCAACAATACAAAAAAGAGTGAAGATTATCAAGATGAGAGTTCGAGAAGTTTATGATATCGAGACATACAAGTTGTGAAGAATCAAGCGGTACAACACTTATACCATGGCCTTTGTACTTACATTTTTATTGTTTTTTGTATTTTATTTTTTTCTTGATACAAAAAAAAAAAATGAAAAAAATGAAAAAAAAAGAAGAAAAAAAAAAAGACAAGAGAAAATTTTTAGGTTTGTTAATAGTTTTTATTATTTTGTTTTGTTTTATTTCTTATTTCTATAAAAAAAAAAAAAGAGACAAGAAAAATGCATTGTATTATATTTTGGGTTTGTATAGTTTGTTTTTAGTTTTGTATTCTTTCAATAAAGCCAATGGAGAGAAGGAATATCTATAATGAAGTTTCAAGCAACAAGGAATTAGAGGAAAGAATTACATTGTCAAGATTCTACGAATTTCAAGAGTTATCATCAAGAGTTGAAGACCGAAGACGAAGATGAAGACACCGATAGAAGACCGAAGACGTTTCTATGGATCTTGTGAGAGTGGTGCTAGCCGCACGTCGAACGGATGACGAGTAAGTAAGCATATTCCCACCTTCGTTAAATGGTTGATTTCCTTTCTTAGAGATCGTCAGAAAAATGGGTTTTCAAAAATGAATAAAAGATGTGGGTTTTTAAAATATTTCGGAGGGTTTTACCTTCCTACCATTCAACGTGTCGCAGGATTCTCTCTTCATTCCTACCTGGACACATGTGTGACCCATAAAAAGTTATTTATTATTGAGAGCAACTTCATAAAACCCTTTCTTGTGAGGTAGAGTCGAGACTTTCGATCACTCCGAACCCGAATTTCTTTCGAGAAGGGATGGTTATTTCTCTGTCAACTTTTAAGAATGAGATTGTGTTCATTTATGTGTCTAACTTCTTATGGCTAGTGTGCAGAATTTCTATGTCTTCTTAGCACTTGGATGCTATTATTACGGATAACTAGTAAGTTGGAAAAATAGGTTTTGTGGGTATATCTCTAGTAAACCCTCACGAGACTATAACTCGTCCACTAGGGACACCTAGTGGTTTAAAGGCTTGTTATTTATGCTAAAAGTGACCGTAGCCTCGACGACACGGAGTTGTATGTATGTTTTAGAATAAGTTTTGTTTGATTTGCTCGAGGACTAGCAAAGAAAAAGTGTGGGGGAATCTGATAGGTGTCTAAAACACCTAATTTACTATCTAGTAGTTACGCTTTCTTTGCCACTTTTCTTGTAAACTATGTACTTTACGTGTGTTTTTGAGTTATTAGGTACTCTTGAGTCGCACGGAGGAAAAGAAGCGGAAATCATTCAAATTGAGTCAAGAAGGAAAAATTGTCATTTCACGGGCGAACACTATCTGGAGCCCAGTTAAGCTTAAGGGGCAACTCTATTCGGAGGGGTACTAAACATAGTGGAGCCAAGGTTAAGGGGTTGTCATTCAGGGTACCCCTTATCACTTATCACTGGGTGTGAGTAACAGTCCAACCTTAAATCGAGAGTTTTTCTTCACTCTCAATCATTTGCACCTGAAAGAAAAATAGAAAGAAAGGGAAGGAGGCGCAGCCACGGAGGAATGGGGATCTGAAGAAGAAATTGGTTGCTGCCGTTAATGGAGGAGATAATGATTTTGAAGATAGGGATGCTGCTGCTCGTGATGAATCCAGTAGAGAAACACATCGAGCAGAATTGATTTAATGGTGGATTGGAGTTTACAGGCCATGAAACTAGGGTTTGATGGAGAAGATTTAGAAGCTGGAGTCTGGATCGAGAAGTCAGAGTCTGTAGCTCGACTGTTATCAATCAGAGAGGAGATGTTATGGAGTTAGGGTTTGCTGAAATTGGAGAAGTTTGAAGCTCAGTTAGGGTTTGTAGGATGATGCTTCTGTGGGTTCTTGTTTACTTCGATCTTAGATAGCTTTGACGAGGAATTGAGAAGGAATAGCAGATGGTTAAACTCGGTTCGAGTTTGGTTAAAGAACGAGAAGAATTCGAGGCATAGTTGAGAGTCTCGTTGTGAAATTGGAATTGGGTCGATGTTTACCATGGGAATTTGTTCTTTGCTAAAGAGGAAATTGAACCGGGAGAGATGGGTTATGAATGAATTGAAGATTTGGCTTAAGAAATTGAAGTTAGGTCATGAAATTAGATTGCGGTGGATGTTTGAGCTCATGCCATGGAATTTCAAAGAAGTACGAGGGAATGAAGGTTATGGTGATCGCTCCTGCGCCATGTGATGTTTCCGTGAAGGTAGTGGTGATGATTAATAAGTGTTTTGCTGCCATGGAGAAGAAAGAGTTGGAGAAGTGCGGGAATTGGCGAGATCTGGTGTGATGGTGGTTATGAAGTTGCACTGAGCAAAATGGACTGAGCAGGGTTGTGTTGTTTTGGTGATGGAGTTGAGCAGATTGGAGAGATGGGCTAACTGGTTGGAAGTTTACAGGGATGGCTACAGTTTCCGTTGGCTGCAATATAGCAGCTGGGAATGTAGCAGGTGCAATGAGTCAGAGAGAGAGAGCTTAAGCTGCAGATGGAGTGTTATAATATTGCGGGTACTATGGCTTTGTGAATACAAGAGCTGTAGCTGTGGCCTGAATGGTGGCAATGAACAATGGCAACGCAGTGGTGCAATGTCTTTGAAAGTGATCTTTGTTGTGTTTGGCTTGACGAACTTGATGCGCAATTGCGGGTGGAATAGGAATTGAGTTGTGTGAATCTGCGAACAACACGGAGATGATGGTCACTAAGGATTGAAGCCGAGTAGCGAGATAGCGAACCGGAATGCGGTGGAGCCGATGCTGCAAAGTACAATGGGAATTAAAGGTGTTTAAAGCCAGGAATGGAATGTTGTCACATACAGGCATTAGCTTAATTCGTAGAGCCCGAGATGTTAGTAAGGGAATGGTCATGGGTAGAAAGGTTGTGCGATTGCGGTGCAAAGCTAGGAATGTTGCGAAATGGGTACCGTTGGCTTGACTGATGTTTGTTAATGAATTGGTGTTAGTACGAACCAAAGAAGAAGTTGGTGGTGCAAGTCTATGAACAATTGTGTATGAATTGCGAGCCGATGGAAGAATGAGTCGCGGCTTCACGGAGTTGGGACTCAATTTACAGGAAAGGTCCGGGTATTCTCGACTAGTTATTTGGCTAGATTAGTGGGGATTAGAGTTTGTGTTGATGCCAGAAGGTTAGTGGAAGAAGGTGACTCTGGTTAGTTGACGTAAGCTTATGGGCTATGTATGAAGGGTGCAGAGTGTCTCCGAATTGCATTGGTTTTAGCCCGAGAAAGGGTGTGATCGGGTGCAAGTGAAGATGAATTTTTGTTATGTGGAGGTCATGGCTCAAGAAGAAATGTTTGCCAAGCGTTGGGTGGTCTTTGTCATTGCAGTGGTGGAATTGATGGCTGTGATAGATGCAACATAGGGCCATCATGGCTGTGACCTAGATGGCGAAGCACAATCATGGTGCAATAGCACATGCAACTTCAATGACTCGGAGTTCTTGTCGGAATCACTCGGTGAGTCGGGCTTGTTAGACTCGACTTCAGTCCGACTAGACCATCGACTCGTATGACTCCCGGCCCGACCGAGTTGACTCAGCCGACCCGCTGACCCGACCGAGTTGACCCGTTGACCATGGCCTAAGGTGGACTTTGCTGGTCACCCGAGATACTTTTCCTGCGACTTTTCCGGCCATAATCCCAGTTTTCTGTGACGGTTTTGGACATAATTTTCTACATGGGTTTTCTCACACATGGGCTTGGAGGACTTCTATCTAGTGGACTTTTGAAGATTTGACCTAGTTTTGGAAGGGAGGAAAAGCTATAAAAAGAAGAATTATACATCTTTTATGATCTGATATCTTTATTTATTTTTTTGGCCTCTACTTTGTTTTTCTAGGGTTTAGAAACCATGAAGTCTTTTCTCTTTCTTCTTGTGATGAACTCCATGAATATGAGTACCTAGAGTTTTCTTTTGGTTATGGATTAGTTGGATTTCCAAACATGAGTTTTTGTGCAATAAATTAGTTTTCTCTCATATTATCGTTTATGATTCACTATTAATATTGTTACATGATTTGAATGCGTGTTTAGTCGAGTCGCGAATCGATTGAGTTTGCTTTCATCTTTATTGCTAGATTAGGGTTGTTATACGAAAAAGTGATAATTCTGATTGCAAGTAGCATAAATAAGATTATAGTTTGTAGTGATATATTCTTATGATCTTATGTGAACCATAACCTTTGTTAAATCGGATTAGTGCTTTTACACGTTCGATTGCTTTGATTGGCCTGATTTCATAGTATTTAATGCATCTAGGAAATTAAACTTGATTAGTGCTTTTACACGTTAGGTTGTTCCTTTAGATAGAATTTATATTCGCATCTTTTAATGTTTTTGTTGATGACAAGAGGAGATTAGCGGGATATTCTTGCGATCAAGGTATTCTAGGGCCTTTGATAAAAGTTGAGATTAAAATATCAGTTCTAGTTATTGTGTTGAAAACATGTTTGTGATTGAAGATGAAATCCATGACCAATACTTTCTCATCCTTGATTTGCGTGTTTACTTTTTATTGTTTTGCTTTTTGTTTATTTTTATTTACACAATCAGAAAATCCCCCGTGTTACTTATAAGATACCGAAACAATTTGACAACCTAGACCTCTATGTGGGAACGATCCTTTATTGCCCTTGCTATATTTATATTTTGAGTAGTAAGAAAGTGTAATTATATTTGTGTCGGCTGACAACCGGTCATTGTTCCTCCAAGTACATGAAAGGTATTACTGGCCAACTATGGAAGATGATGCACCGACGTTTATCCAGAGGTGTCGCGAATGCCAGACTCATGGAAACCTCATACACATGCCTTGCACCCCGCTTTACTTAGTTAGTAGTCCATGGCCTTTCTACAGCTGGGTACTTGATATTATTTGGAAAATCAATCCAGCATCTTCAAAGAAACACGAGTATATCATAACTGCAACATAATACTTTACCAAATGGGTTGAAGCCATTCGTCTTCGAGGAACTACTGGAGCGACAATTACAACATTTATTAAGGAATGCATCATTTGCCGGTTTAGCGTACCTAAGCACATCATTACTGATAATGGTACCCCCTTCACCAACAGACAAGTACAAGAGCTGCTTGAAGAATATGGAGTTAAACAGATCTTATCTACTCCTTACTACCTGATGTTATTTTAACAAGTTGTAGAAAGTGGTAGTAAAAGTTCGTTCAACTCGGACTTGATGAGATTCGATTTCAGACTTAAAAATAAAAAACACTAAAAACAAAGAAAATACAAAAAGTTGTCACGGTATCGAGAGATACTAAGACTCAGGATTTCACCATTAATCACATTTAATTGGTTCGTATATTAATTCATAACACTTCTAGCTCTTTTATGGACTCTTTTCTTTGCCAAAGATAGATTTTGTAAAAGATTAATTGTAAATCATAAGCATGGTGCATCAAAATCTCTAAGTCTAAGCATACACCATCAGACAAAATCACAAATAATTAGTAAAAATCATAAATCAATTAAATCAATGCAAAAGTCATAGAGAATCAAATATAGTTACCAAACAATTGTGAAATAAGGCTTCCTCCGTCGTCCCAGTGTTGAAGTTTAGCTCTTCATATGAAAAACACACACAAAATAATAATCCATAGCTCAAAAAGGTGTTTTATTGAAGAAATTGTATAACACAGAGATTTGCAACGCTGTAAGGGTGTTACAGACGGCACTGTTACGATAATTGTTGCAAAACTGAAGATAATAGTTACTAACGGATCTATTCTGAATCGTTTGAATATAAGACCCCGATTGTGACTGTTTCATGCAGCTTAATGTTCTTCAGTTTAGGGTTCTTGAGAACGACACTTCTATAGTGTCGTCTGCAACTCCTTCTCTTCTTCTTCTTCCTGCTGCTGCTACAACTCCTCTGCAGCCTTTCCTCCTTCCCAACAGCGTACCCAAACTCTCCACCCCCCTATCTGGACCTCCTACCCCCTCTTATATACGCCACAACCTCCAAATATATCCCGAATTTATCCCAAAAATAATCTATTTCTTTCACCAAAATTCTCGGTCTACCAAACTTCTTTACGCGGCTATGAGTTGTCGAAGCTTCCCAAAATAGCTCAGAAAGATAGAATCAAATCTATAGAGAGGATATCTTTGTCTTAATCCCACGTAACTACCAAAAATACAACCAACACCCGAAAATATTCTTCCCTGTCAAACCACGGATTCTTCTCTTCTACTCATTGTTTACGCATCTCTGTTACTCCAAATACTGTATCTGATTGAATCAAATCATTGGAGAATATATTTCCTCCAATCCCATTGCTCTAAATCCTATATCTTACCGTGAACTTCTCCCCACCTCTGTTTCATCCAAACTCGGTGTATCTACCTATATTTTCGAAACCAAAAGCCTTACTAATCCTGTTTCAACGCCACAGGCCCAGACCAATTCAATTCCATGAGAAAGTCTGCGTAAAACTCGTCCGAATTCATCCCAGCAGAGTACGCATGTGAAAATGTAATTTCTGCCAATTTGAATTTCAAATGGGAGAAGATGACCTCCCCCTAACCAGCTCCGGTCTGCCAAAAGTAGTTACCCTGAATGAGGTGCCCCTTAACCTCTGATGGGTTGTAAATAGCAGTTGGGATACCCCTTAGCAAATGAGGTGCCCCTTATCCAAATAAGGGGTCCGAATAGTAATTTTCTCCCACGAGCGCAAATACCACTTTTCGGGCCAATTTTCCCGCAAAAGCTTATTTCTCCAAAAACACCTACAAAAACATAAAAATCCATAATAAATACAAAATCGAGCACTAACAATATATACAATTGAGATTATATCAGACAAAAAAAATGTGTCTATCAAATACCCCCAAACTTTTTATTTGCTAGTCCTCGAGCAAATCAAATCTAGAAAATAAAATCCTAACTCACTGTCGCAGGCATCGTCGATTGCATTTAGCGTATGCAATAAGCCTTTAAACCCCTAGGTGGCCTTAGTGGCCGAGTTATAGTCTCGGGATGGTTTACAAGAGGTGTACCCACAAAACCTTTATACTCCAGACCCTAACTATCTACGCAGAACCTTGGAAGGCACTAAAGAATCTCCTTGGTTGGCATACTTATTGACTACGGGAGGAAGTACCACGATTCCAATTGAAATTCCAATTTGCACTCAAGCATACTAAAATTCATATATAAGTCACAGAGCTCTACTCAGATAGTTTCTAGACATCATAACCGGAGTCAACCAATCACATGGATAGATTAAGAGATGGATATAGAAAAAACATAGATGGTTTCGATGTTGACTAAGGTGAACGGTGTTTCCCTTATCTATCTGAAGGCCACTGCCAAAACGAACCTATCCTAATGGACTGAGATACTGGTCTGGACTAATATCAACACACTGGCATATACAAGGGAACCAAAGTGGTCGATAATCCTAACTCTAGGTCAACACAACTGGCATATACAAGGGTTCCAGTGGTCGACTTTATTGAATTTATTCCGGTTGGTCTGATGGTCTAGTCTCAATTTCTTTTTTTCTTTTTTTTTTCATGTTAATTTTTTTTTCGGTATCTCAATCACTCTATTTCACCCCAGCAGTGGTAACAACTTGAATTGTGAGCCCCACCTAATCACTTAGACAAAAATATTTTAAAGAAAACAAAAATAAAAATAGAAGTGAAAAGGATTCAACGAGATATGGCGAAACTACCATGTTTTTTCTTTAATTCTAACACCTGAGCTCTGTGCTTTTATGAATAGACTCTTTAGATGTTTCCATCTAATCATATTGGTTCCTCAACTCCTACAACCAAAATGCTTCCATCCACTTAGATTGGTTAGTGCCATCCTTAATAAGCATAAATTTTTAGGCTCTGGAGTTTAATAATGCAACTAAAAAGTTTCTCCCATACCCCCAAACTTAAATCTAACATTGTCCTCAATGTTCCAAAGATAAAATTAAAAACATGAACAAGGAGAAACTGTTACCACTTAAAGCAAAAGAGATAAGGAAATATATTACCGTGTCGCATAAATATTGGGTTACCTCCCAAAAAGTGCTAAGTTTAAAGTCTTCAGCCAGACTAAGAAAGGATTAGTCACATTATAAAATCATAAAGTAATAGCCGAAATATATGTGGGTCATCAAAACCAAATAGAGCTATCACAAGTAAAAGGAATCTGCAACATGCCAAGAAAATTAACAAATAAAGCACACCCTTGTCTAGTTTCCTGTTTAAGACAACTATATCTAGCTGTGATTCAGGTTCAGGCTCTATGAAAGGGTCTAAATAAATTTCTTTGGGAAGCATTTCCTCATAAATAAGATCCTAAAGATTAGGTTCTAAGGTCTGGAAATATTTAGAAGCACACAATAATAACCTGAATAATTGAGGATCCTCTAAGTCAATCAGATTTGACTCACAAAGTTTACCATAATGAGAGTGGTGGTCATTCTTAAGCAAACGTGTCAATTCTATTTGCCTAAAATAATTAGGTTTAGTCTCAGAACTTAATAACTGACACATTTGGAATTTAAACATTCCCACAATTGGAAGAAATTTTTTTGGTGGGTAAACAAAATCAATCTGGGTATCATAGCCTGGGTAAACCACATCAACCAGAGGATGGGTTTCTAACAACCGAACTTCTTCCTGGACATTATTAGGTTACGGAGAACTAGTATGAAGGCAATCGGCACAATGGTTGAGGCACATATATCAAGTCCCAAGTGAGGGATATCTACAAGAGCTAAAGGTAAAGCACGGGGAGAATGATAATCACCCCCAAACTTAGAGTTTTGGGTGTCTCTAGATAGACTATCTACAATTTCCCTAATTTCTAGATCGTCGGAATCCTGAAAATGGTCAATTGCTTCTTCTAAGTTATAATCGGAAGGTGCATCCTCAATCATCATATTTGAAATTTCTACGAGTTCATCTTCTTTGTCTAAGACTAATGTTTCTAAATCGTTAGACTCTAAAACAATGTTCGCATAATAAACTCGTTCCTCAAAACTATCATCGTCTTCGTAAAAAAGAAGTACTACATCGTCTAAAACGTGGGTATCTGTATTCAAATCCTCTTCCTTTTGAATAGGTGAATAATTATTAAAAATATTTGGATTCGAACTAGAAATAACATTATCATTATAAAGCTCAGTTGGAGTAACAAATTCCTGATCATTATGCCTAAATATTTCAGATTCTTCATCAACACTATCCTCATCATAATCCTCATTGTAATAACATGAAAATGGTCGAACCTCATCTAAAAAAGTAGTGTTACCAATTCTAACCTCGTCATCTTGATTATGTGAATAACTATCTTCATTTTCAAAGGTACTATTGGAAACACTATATTGGAAATTAAGACTATCTTGAGCAATTCTTTCCTGGGCCTCTAACAACATTTTCTGAGTCGACTCACATGACTTCCTGATTTTATCTAGGAAAGAATGTTCACACGTTGCATTGCTTTTGTCCATAACTAAGTTATCCACCTCAGCTTAACTACGTGTCGACTCAAGTAACTTTTGTGCTGACTCAGCTAACTTACGTGCGTACTCTAGTAGAGAGGAATTTTGCTCGTATGACCGGTGGGCGTATGGATAGTAATTGGGCTCACCATGGTATGGATCATAACCTTCAAAAGGCTGATGTTCCCAACCACTATTCACATTATGGTCAAAGTAGTAACGTCCGTTTTGAAACTCAGTCGGATATTCGTTGTATTGGCTATTGTAATACCAGTTCGACATTCTATTGCGAGGGTGTGAGTTGTCACACAAAATTAAAACCCACTGACAGGGGATTCGTGGGTGGATAGAGTCTTACCTCCCGTACCAGACGGGCGATGAACCGTTGAAGTCGACTCAGACCACCGACTCCTATGTCATTGTACGAACCCGAGGGTCCGAGACAGTATCGTAACTTTCGTCCTTCCATGCAAATAGTTTATATTTAATTTTTAACCCTTCCTTAGGGTTTTAAAAATAATGTCCAGTCCAAAAAAAATAAAGCCCAAAAAGTGTCCAAAAAGAAAAAGAAAAATTACAAAAAATCAACCCTATTTACAGTTTCTAAAAATAAAACAAAATAACTATATAAAAAATCTTCATCTTTACTCCTTTTGAATTCCTATTTTCTTTCCTTCTTTGGAAGGTGCTTTCCTTTTATAGCACTTTTTATTTCCTTGTAGCTTCGCTCCAAATCTGAAAAGAATCGAAAAATACCAAAAGGCATAAAAGAGAACAAAAAAATAAAAATAGAAATAACTCTAAAACCTAAAACCTAAATACAAGTCCGCGTCGGCGGCGCCAAAAACTGATGTGATTTTAACAAATTGTAGAAAGTGGTAGTAAAAGTTCGTTCAACTCGGACTTGATGAGATTCGATTTCAAACTTAAAAATAGAAAACACTAAAAACAAAGAAAATATATACAAAAAGTTGTCACGGTATCGAGAGATACTGAGACTCAGGATTTCACCATTAATCACATTCAATTGGTTCGTATATTGATTCATAACACTTCTAGCTCTTTTATGGACTCTTTTCTTTGCCAAAGATAGATTTTGTAAAAGATTAATTGTAAATCATAAGCATGGTGCATCAAAAGCTCTAAGTCTAAGCATACACCATCAGACAAAATCACAAATAATTAGTAAAAATCATAAATCAATTAAATCGATGCAAAAGTCATAGAGAATCAAATATAGTTACCAAACAATTGTGAAATAAGGCTTCCTCCGTCGTCCAAGTGTTGGGGTTTAGCTCCTCATATCAAAAACACACACAAAATAATAATCCATAGCTCAAAAAGGTGTTTTATTGAAGAAATTGTATAACACAGAGATTTGCAACGCTGTAAGGGTGTTACGTACGACATTTATTACGATAATTGTTGCAAAACTGAAGATAATAGTTACTAACGGACTGTTACAGAACTGATGAATATAATACCCTGATTGCGACTGTTCTGTGCAGCTTAATGTTCTTCAGTTTAGGGTTCTTGAGAACGACACTTCTAGTGTCGTCTGCAAGTCCTTCTCTTCTTCTTCTTCCTGCTGCTGCTACAACTCCTCTGCAGCCTTTTCTCCTTCCCAGCAGCGTACCCAAACTCTCCACCCCCCTCTCTGGACCTCCTACCCCCTCTTATATACGCCATAACCTCCAAATATATCCCGAGTTTATCCCAAAAATAATCTCTTTCTTTCACCAAAATTCTCGGTCTGCCAAACTTCTTTACGCGGCTATGAGTTGTCGAAGCTTCCCAGAATAACTAAGAAAGATAGAATCAAATCTATAGAGAGGGTATCTTTGTCTTAATCCCACGTAACTACCAAAAATACAACCAACACCCGAAAATATTCTTCCCTGTCAAACTACGGATTCTTCTCTTCTACTCCTTGTTTACGCATCTCTGTTACTCCAAATACTATATCTGATTGAATCAAATCATTGGAGAATATATTTACTCCAATCCCATTGCTCTAAATCCTATATCTTACCGTGAACTTCTCCCCACCTCTGTTTCATCCAAACTCGGTGTATCTCCCTATATTTTCCAAACCAAAAGCCTTACTAATCCTGTTTCAACGCCACAGGCGCAGACCAATTCAAATCCATGAGAAAGTCCGCGTAAAACTCGTCCGAATTCATCCCAGCAGAGTACGCAGGTGAAAATGTAAATTCCCGCCAATTTGAATTTCAAATGGGAGAAGATGACCTCCCCCTAACCAGCTCCAGTATGCCAAAATTAGTTACCCTGAATGAGGCGCCCCTTATCCTCTGATGGGGTGTAAATAGCAGTTGGGATACCCCTTAGCAAATGAGTTGCCCCTTATCCAAATGAGGGGTCCGAATAGTAATTTTCTCCCACGAGCGTAAATACCAGTTTTCGGGCCAATTTTCCCGCAAAAGCTTATTTCTCCAAAAACACCTACAAAAACATAAA
This sequence comes from Papaver armeniacum, assembly GCA_023531295.1. Classification (NCBI taxonomy): domain Eukaryota; kingdom Viridiplantae; phylum Streptophyta; class Magnoliopsida; order Ranunculales; family Papaveraceae; genus Papaver; species Papaver armeniacum. Next base: position 19,297 of record JAJJWW010017984.1, on the reverse strand, counting down.
AAGCCATAATAAATACAAAATTGAGCACTAACAATATATACAATTGAGATTATATAAGACACAAAAATGTGTCTTTCACTACCCTCAAGGGAATGGACAGCCCGAAAGAACTAACAAGCTGAATCCTCAGTCGAACAGTGCACGATAATCCTAGGACATGGCACGAACAACTGCCAATGGCCCTGTGGGCATATCGAGATGCGCCTAGGAGCTCTACAAGAGTCTCTCCTTATTCATTATTCTATGGCGCGGACGTCATTCTCCCTGCAGAGATCAAAATCTCGTCAGCTAGAATTGCAGAAGCAAGTGGAGTTCAATGGAATGGGGTTGAAGCATCAAGATCCAGAATTACGGAACTAGATACTTTGGACTCCAGGAGAGTTAAAGCATAAGAACATGCTCAAGCATACATGGAGTAGGATCTCGAGAGCCTATGATAAAGCTGTAAAGCCGCGAGCTTTTAAGGTAGGAGATTTGGTGTTGAAGACTGCTAAACACATTCAGCAAGATATTTCCGCGCCAAAGTTTTCTCCAAAATGGGAAGGTCCCAACGTGATCACCAAGGATTATAACAGTGGTTACTACAAGATTGTCAAAGAGGATGGAGGTAAATTGTAAGCAGTCATTAACGGAAAATGTCTCAAGGCATACTACGCCTGATCATCGTTCTATCTTGTGCCGCCTCGCAACGCAACAATCAGACATTGTCACTCTTCTCACGTCTCAATTATTAAATTCTCCATTATTGAAAACATGTCGATGTAAACTCCATTCACTTAACAAAATTCAACGCAATTTATTTTACAAACCAAGGTTCAAAACCCAAAAAAAAGGAGGGGAGAGATGATCAAACATCATTGTGCTTACTTATTAAAAAAAAAAAAAAAGTACGACTCAGAAAAGACCGTCCAACAAGTTGTAGTTCCTTGAAAGCATCATTTTCAGCCTCTCTTGATACCTTTCAGTCCTACTCTTCAAGTCTAGGATCGCCTGCTCACCTTCTCAGATTCCACAGCCAAGGCCGTCTCCTCTTCCAAGATGGCTTTTGTAGCAGGAACAACATTGGCGATGATATCGACTCGATCTACTTTGATAACATCGAGGCGCTGCTGCAACCAGCCTACATTGAACTCCATGGATTCACAGGTAGATATCATGTCTTCCCACTTCTCAATAGTTGATTCAGCAACATCACGTATGGATATACCTTCCATATCGGCGATCATGGGAAGGAGACAGTTCACCGTGGTAACTAAAGCAGACGAGCAGTGCCGCACCACGTTCCTAGTCGCAATGTGGCCATACCTTCTCCATATTTTTGTATACAAGGGAATGAACTCCTTCCTCACTAGAAAACCGCTAACATCCCGGTAACTAGAAGATAAAAATTTCATGTGGACATCAAAATGCAAGCCTGCGTTGGGGTACTCGCAAGAGGAAATACCCAAGTCAGCGTCTTCCAGATCAGCGGCGGGCGTGTTCGAGATTGAAGGAAGAGGAGTGGTTAAATCATCGTCGTCCACCACTGTTACACATGTCCCAGAAGGATACCTCTATAAAAAAAATCATCAGAAGGTTGTGTCACCTGCTGCGTGGAAGACGAATGCATATTCACCAGTAAAAAATACTGGTATGATCTTCTTGACTCGAAGGATTCGGACAAGAGAATCGCCACAAGGCTCAGGAATCCAGCCGCTCTGAAATGAAAAGATGATCATACGTCAAAGAAAAAAGAAGAATTGACGCTTCAAAATAAAAAATAAAAAAATATTTCATACTCTGGATACAAGCCGCTTGCGTTTGGCAGAAAATTTGGCTGAGTCGAAGAAGATGATCCACTTCTAGCTGACATGATGAAAGCAGAGAATTTCAGCAAGAAAATCTTTATCCCGTCACGAAAAGGGTGTTTTAGCTTCCCTGTATATATACATATATATACATGGCAGAAACCCTAAAATGATATCGAATGGTTGTAACAAGATTCATCCGATAAACGAGGATTCAACACCAACCAAGTCATGTTTCTTGTTGAAACCCTAATTAAGGACCGGGAAAGGACCGTATGATGGTCAAAGGAAGAATGCGTTCAGCTCAAATCCAGATCCTGGTCAGTATATCTGAAGGATGTGAGGCAGTCGTTCCCTCAAATCCAAAGCAACAACCATTTCCCTGCCACAACAATGAAGGGAGATCAACAAAACAAGGAGCGCCAGCTGCTGCAAGCGACAGGTAGACGAACAAATAATAAATAGAGAAGACGACCCTTTTCGAATTCGGATAAAAGGTCTCCCTTTTGTACCATGCACAAGGAAGGGCACATGGGCCCACCGATACTTCACAGCTGCGTTAAGGCAGCCTGACCCACCAAGACTCAATGACCATGTTGATGTCGCCGCAAGGATCAATTAATGGCGGTCGAGTAAACTCCTTCGGGTAAGCCTCTTTTATTTTGTCTCTTTTACATCATGTACGTCACCATCTAATGCTCACCCCGCAATGGCACTGTCATTACGAGCTAAGCAGGGGCTTAATGTTGATGGCGGTTTTTAGTTCAGGGTCAAAATCGTAAAACCATACATTTAGCACTGTGATCATGTAAAGGAATAAAAGTCACTTGAAAGTAAAGAGTTCTCAAACCTCTTTACTTACACATGTATTGAACAAACTCAGTACATATATATGAAATTCATTCAGAATGGTGCGCATAGTAGCAATCCCAAATATTCTGTGAATTCTATTTTATGCCAGCATTATTTACTAATGCATGACCTGCCTGATATTTTCCTATGCTATGTTCTCAACCGAACTCCCATTATTGACATGACATGACGATGAAGTGTTCACTCTCAGCAGAGTAGCATGAATCTCCCGAAGTGCCAGTATTGAAATCTGCATGAGAATACCCACACGGGCTACATCATTCTCTGACAAAGAGAATCTCGCATCGACGCGCTTTTAAGTTAGCTCGATCGCGCTTGAATTCCTTAAGGAAAATCTTGATTATTAGTATCAGTCTCAGAGACGATCACGACCATATAATTTGGCCGTGCAATTCAACAAACCTAAACCACTCTTGGCGGAACTAGGTAATTACTGTATTGACCGACGGTGGGCCCACCAACATCCCAACCAACCGTACTTTTCCTAAACGCATCCTAGCGTTGTCAAACGCCAACCCTAAACAGGGTGGTCGCGTTATTAAAAGGAGCTCAAACGAGCTAAGACCGGCAAAAACGGTCTCAAATTAATCACATCCTTCCAACTTCGCCAGCTTAGTTGGACGGCTTGGATCTTCCCTCGAATGATCAAAAGGATGTTGATGTGATCACCAACGACCCAACTACATTCTTGGTCGATCGACCTGCCCACTGCAAACCAGAAACACGTTGAATCACACGCCCAAGGAAGGATGATCGCGTAGCCTGGAATACCCTAAATTGAATAAGCGCGTTATACAATTGTCGCTAATCGATCTTATCCGTCCAACTTCTCCAGCCTAGTTGGACGGCTTAGATCGTGTTTCAAACGATCAAGGAGATGCCAACGCGTTCACCATCCAACCAACTCCACACGTGGCCGACCGACTTTCTCATAGCAAAACCAAAGAACGTCAAATCGTCGGCCCAAAGTAGCGTGAACACGCTGTTTTCAAAAACCTAAAATTACTTTGCGGCAACACATTACTTCCGCAAATCGATCTCGACCACTCATCTTCGCCAGCTGATTTGAGTGGCTTAGATTAATTTCAAATGGCCCCGAAGATGTCAACGTGATCACTGTCGGCCCACCTTCACACATGACCGACCGACCTATTCAAACTAGGGATCGAGTCCTCGAAATGCTCGCCCAAAGAGGGGTGGGCCACATGGCTTTCAAACCCTGAATTACATCAGCGGCAACATAGAACTGTCGCAATTCATATTGTCCACCCAACTTTGATAGCCTGGTTGGACGACATAGATTTATTTATAGCAAACCAACAAATTAATATGGCAATCATCGTCCATCCCTCCTCCACGAGCAGCGATCGTCCAAGTAATGGCGTGTCCCTAGAGCCACCAAATGATCACCCAAAGGTGGTCGATCATGCTGCCTCCTTTAAGACGCTTATCCGCGACTTATTCAATCAAGCTCTAAAACAACGATGCTTCATACACATCGATTAGTTTGAGCTGCTTAAAAGCGATGCTTCACATGCATCGAATACATATATATTTTGGCCTTATAAACAACTTAGTTGTTTCACTTAATAGCATCATATGTTATTCTCCGTGTCAAGTCTCACGACTTGACCCACTCATTCGAGACATCAAACATGGCATAAACTAGGGGATACTTACTGGGGTATTGGTCTGGCGGTTTACAGCGTGCGGCGTGCAACGCGCCCATTACGAGAACGTGCCAGGAAAGACGGGCGGTTAATAGTAATGAGAGTGGTGGAAGAACGTATGATCAGTCTTCTGATGGTTATTTTTCAATGATGTTGTAGTAATAGGTTAGTTCAAGACTTGTGAAAGCAGATTTTTTAGACTTAATTTTTGTAAATAAAAATAACAAGCTCAATTAAAAAGTTGTTTGGAAATTATGGAAGAGGTCAGGGCTAGGATTCCGCTATTTACCAATTCCAAAGTGATACTAAATACAATCATGCAATTTCACATGTTCAATTTGATTCTCAACTATTGCAAAAGTATATTTTTTAGAAACAACAACTGTTAACCCAAAGCATGGGATATCAAAAACCTAGGCTAAGCATATTCCATCAATAGAAAATACAATTGTTTAACAAAAATCATAAAATCTATTTTCAATCTAGGCAAATAATCATAATTAAATAATTAAGAATTACCACTTTTTCGTTGGAAAGATAGCTTCATCCATCGCCCCAAGGATTGGGTTTAGCCCATCATTGTGTAAACTTTCTCAAAGTATTGATTCATGCTCAAAAATTGTTTACAAAGATGAAATGGAGAGAAAATGATTAAAACCGGGTGTTACAAAGAACGATAATAAATATGCGTCACAAGCTCTGCATTAGTACGACCATCAAGCTTCTGTCGTTGACACTGTTGAAGAACGACGGTCTTTGGCCGTCTGTTCTTCGTGTTCTTGGTGTAGCAGCAGAAAAAAATAATTCTGCAACTCGATCAATCTTCAACTGTTGTGCTCCAAACTCTCCCAAACTCTCCGTTTTTTTCTATACTTCCCAGAACCATATATATACTCTTAGGACCAAGAATGACGTCTCATAACTCCACAAAATTTTCCATTACTCGGCAGTGAAGAAAAAATATTCTTGGAAATATTTTCTTTCCTTTCTTTCCTTTTCACGCGTTGATTTTTAGCCAGCACACTCTAAACAGGATCCTACACATTCCAAACACGACATATATAGAGTAAACTACTTTATAGACATATACCCGCAAACACAGAACTCGGGATGAAGTAACCAAAACCCGAGTTACCCTGTTTTCTTCACTGCCGATTATCCATCAAATCCGGTTGATTTGAAGCCCATACCACGCCCGTTGAGCCCACCAAGTGTTCCCGAGCAATTACAACTATTGAATCTCGCTAAAACATCACCAAATTACAAACCCTAATCTCTCGGCTTCTGGTTGCAAAATTTCCGCCAAAACCAATATTCAAACGATGAAGAAGGTCAGCCCTTATCCAACAAACTGGGGTGCGAATATCGGTTAGGTGCCCCTTAGTAATTGGGTTACCCCTTATCCAAAGTGGGAGTCCGAATAGCAAATGTCCTCCGTGGGTGTTCCGAGCAACTTTTCGAGCCGAATTTTCCAACAATCTTTATTTCCAAAAATACCTACAAACATACAAAACACCATAATAAGGACAAAAACGAGTACTAACAATACGAAACATTGAGGACAAATTAGACACAGAAATGCGTCTATCAAATACCCCCAAACTTATTATTTGCTAGTCCTCGAGCAAATTTATTCTAGAAAATAAAAAGACTACACTTAGCACGTGCAACAAGCCGTTAAACCGCTAGGTGGCCCTAGTGGCGGAGTGTTGTCTCCGGAGGGTTTACCAGAGGTGTACCCACAAAACCTTTACTCCAGACCCTAGCTATCTACGCAGAACCTTGGAAGGCACTAAAGAATCTCCTTGGTTGGCATACTTATTGACTATAGGAGGAAGTACCCTGATGTGAAATTCCAATTGATGTACACGAGTTTGTACTCAAGCATACTAAAATTCATATAAAGTGACAGAGCTCTACTCGGATAGTTTCTGGACATCATAAACCGGAGTCAACCAATCACATGGATAGTTTAATAAGATGGATGTAGAGAAAACGTGGATGATGTTGACTAAGGTGAACCTATCTTAATGGACTGAGACGCTGGTCTGGACTAATATCAACACACTGACATATACAAGGGGAGCAGTGGTCGATAATCCTAACTCTATGTCAACTCAGCTGGCATATACAAGGGTACCAATGGTCAACTTTATTGTATTTATTCCGGTTGGTCTAGTGGTCTGGTCTTTTTTTTTTTTTTTTGAGTATCTCAGTCACTCTATTTCACCCTAGCAATGGTAAAAAGAAAAAGAAAAGGAAGTGATTAGGATTCTTTCGATGTTTCCATCACGAGGATATGGCGAAACTACCATGTTTTCTTTTCTAACACCTGAGCTATGTGCTTTTATGAATAGACTCTTTAGATGTTTCCATCTAATCAGATTGGTTCCTCAACTCCTATAACCAAGATGCTTCCATCCACTTAGATTGGTTAGTGCCATCCTTAATAAACATAAATTTCTAAGCTCTGGAGTTTTATTTATTGCAACTAAAAAGTTTCTCTCATACCCCCAAACTTAAATATAACATTGTCCTCAATGTTCTAAAGATGAAATTAAAAGCATGAACAATGAGAAACTGTTACCACTTGAAGAAAAGAGTAAGGAAAGATATTACCGTGTTGCAAGAGCATGGGTTACCTCCCAAGAAGTGCTAAGTTTAACGTCTTCAGCCAGACATTGAAAAGGATTAGTCACCTCGAAGAATCATATAGCAATAGCCGAAATAACTACGGGTCATCTGGATCAAAAAGTGCTAACTACAAGAAGAGGAAACTGCCATAAACCAGGAAGATATCCAACACACCCTTATCTATTTTTAAAACAACTACATCTAGTTGTGGTTCGGGTTCAGGCTTTATAAAAGGGTCTAGATAACATATTTTCATGGGTTGCGTTTCCTCATGAGTTAGATCCAAATTTTCAGGTTCTAGAGTCCGAAAAACTCAAATAAAAACTTAGAAGCACATAATAATAACTCCGAATAATTGAGGATCCTCTAAGTCAATCAGTTTTGACTTACACAGCTGACCAAAATAAGATTGGTGGTCTTCCTTAAGCAAATGTGTCGACCCTAATATCCTAAAGTAATTAGGTTTAGTCTCAAAACTTAATAATTGACACATCTGAAACTTATACGTTCCCACAATTGGAAGGAAGGTTTTTGGTGGGAAAACAAAGTCAATCGTGGTATCATAGCCTGGGTTAAACACATCAACCAGAGGATGGGTTTCTAACAACCGAACTTCTTTATGGACATCATTGGGTTCAGGAAAACGTGTATGAAGATAATCTTGTAAGATGGTTGAGGCACATATGTCAAGTCCCAAGTGAGGGATCTCTGTAAGAGCTAAAGGTAAGGCACAAGGAGAATGATAATCACCCCCAAACTTAGAGTTCTGGGTGTCTCTAGATAGACTGGCTACAATTTCCCTAATTTCTAGATCATCGGAATCCTGAAAATGGTCAATTGCTTCTTCTAAGTTATACTCAGGTGATGCATCCTCACTCATCTCTACGAGTGTATCGTCTTCTAAGACTAGTGTTTCAAAATCACTAGACTCTAAAACAGTATTCTCAGGGTAAACTCTTTCCTCTAAACCATCATCACAATCATATAAAGGATTATCAGCGAAAGTTTCTATTAAAGGCTTGTTAACTAAGGTGTTAATCATAGTTACCTCCTATGATTCACTTATAGGCACATCAAATAATGGATTATCCAACATATTGTAGGCTAAAGGATCATGAACTACATCGTCTAAAACGGTGGCATCTCTAGTCAAATCCTCGTCCTTTCGAATAGGTGAATAATCATTAAAATTATTGGGATTTGAACTAGAAATAGTATTATCATTATAAAGCTCAATTGGAGAAACAAATTCCTGATCATTATGCCTAAAAACTTCAGATTCTTCATCATGATCATCACTATAATAACATGAAAATGATCGAACCTCATCTAAACAAGTAGTGTTACCAATTTTATCCTCGTCATCTTTATTATGCAAATAAGTATCCTCATTTTTAAGGGTATTATTGGAATAACTATATTGTAAATCAAGATTATTTCGAGCAATTCTTTCGTTCGTCTCAGCTATCATCTTGAGGGATTCCTCTATAAAAAGTTTCCTTTCGTCATAAACTAAGTTATTCATCTTAGCTAACTTACGTGTCGTCTCCTCTAATTTCCTGAGAGACTCTTCTAAAGGAGAAACATAAGAATTTTGCTCGTATGACCCGTGCGTGTGTGGATAGTAATTGGGCACATCATGGTATGAGCCATAACCTTGAAAAGGCTGATGTTCCCAACCACTATTAACACTATGGTCAAAGTAGTAACGTCCATTTTGAAACTCAGTCGGATAATCATTGTATTGGCTGTTATAATACCAGTTTGACATCCTAACTGCAAGGGAATTCTACACAAACACAAACAAGGCTGACTCGACCAAAACAAACCTACTGATTTCTAGCAAACAAAAATCATGATGGCTCCACTTAGATTGTTTCTAGACCAGCTTCTAATCCTTCGAAAGGGAATTCGTTACAATTTAAGAAGACCCCTCTGGAATCAATCCGAGTTGAAGTAAGTTGAATAAAGGCGAGGGAAGGCTGCGTGGAGCTTTGATACCCAAGGCCTCACCGCATTACAAGGCGGCGCGATCACGCATTCAACTCATAGAAACCATCATGAACTTCAAGTATGCTTAATAGAGTAACCAATATTTTTCGAACGACTTTCCTATTAAGCTCGTTACCCTATCGGTCTCGTTCTATTCAAAATTTTAGGCTTAGGTTCGCGTTTGGTTTTGTTTTCCTAAGGCGGGCAAGAAGAGAACGATGATGAAATCCGAACTCTTATCTTGTATGGCCAGTCCTTGCCCTTTACTAGGAAATTAAAGCAGCCGTATTCAAGACCTCAACATATATACATACAAAATCATCCAGTAAACCCGCTGGCAGGGGATTCGCGGGTGTTTAGAATTTTTACCTCCCGTTCCAGACGGGGGATGAACCGTTGAAGTCGACTCGGGCCACGAATCCTATGTCATGTACGAACCCGAGGGGCCGAGACGATATCGTAATCGTCGTCCTTCCATGTGCAGTTTATATTTAAATAACCCTTCCTTAGGGTTTTAAAATTAATAATGTCCAATGTTCAATGTCCAAAAATAAAAAAATAAAAATATCCAAAAATAAAAGATTACAAAAATAATTACCTAATTACAGTTATCCCTCTTCATATTGCGTCGATGACACTGCCCCCCATCAATGCATTCCTTGGCAGTTTCTTATTTCGATGCGGTAAAGAAGCGAATCCCCGTCCAGTTTACTGTTTCTGATAGAGACGCAATACTATGGCAGTGTAACCAGATCAAGCACGCTCAAGACTATCTCTTGGCTATTCCTATTAGTGGACTTGGCCAGTGTATTGGTCCCCGTCAGTTTAGGACTGTTGTCTGTTATCGTCTTGGTATTCCTTTGTTTGTAGAAGGTGGGCTATGCTATTGTTGCAGTAAACCTATGGATATTTTTGGTGATCATGCGCTTCACTATGCTAAGGATGTGGGAATTAAGTTCCGACATGATGTAATTCGTGATTTAGCTATCGATATCCTTTACAAAGCTGGTATCCCTGCACACAAGGAGGCGAATCTGGGTATTATAACTGACGATAACAAGGACCTACGCCCAGATGATATCCTTGTCCTCAAATGGGAAAACGGGCAAGATGTGTGTATGGATGTCACAGGAGTCTCTCCCTTTGCTGGTGATGGAGCTCGGGCCTTTACTCCTGGGCAAGCTATTTCTAGAGCAGTCTCGCGTAAGCACACTAAATATTTATCTGAGTGTTCCGCTCGTGGTTACGGTTTGAATATCTTAGCTTTTACCACTTTAGGAGAGATTAGCGATGATTTTATTGCTTTTTTCAAGCGTCTAAAGAATTGTTTGGTTAGTAATGACGTTGGTTGTGGTTTGGGTAGCTTTATTTTTCATAGGTTAGGTGTTTTTATTCAAAAAGGGGTGGGAGCTCAGCTTGTTGCTCGGCTTCCAACCAAGGGTGGTGTTGTTTGAGTTGAAACGATTAAGTTAAATTAAGGTCAGTTTATTACAGTTTCTAAAAAAATAACAATAATAATATACAAAATCTTCTTCTTCACTCCTTTTGGATTCCTCTTTTCTTTCCTTCTTTGGCTTCGCTTTTGTTTTCAACGTTTTCTCCCTTTTTTTTTAGCTCAGTTCCAAATCTGAAAACAAACAAGAAATACCAAAAGGCGTAAAAAAAGAACAAAAATAATAAAAATAAAAATAAAACCTAAAAAACAAATCTATACACAAGTCCGCGTCGGCGCCGCCAAAAATTGATGGTTATTTTCAATGATGTTGTAGTAATAGGTTCGTTCAAGACTTGTGAAAGCAGATTTTTTTTAGACTTAATTTTTGTAAATAAAAATAACAAGCTCAATTAAAAAGTTGTTTGGAAATTATGGAGAGGTTGGGGCTAGGATTCCGCTATTTACCAATTCCAAAGTGATACTAAATACAATCATGCAATTTCACATGTTCAATTTGATTCTCAACTATTGCAAAAGTAGATTTTTTAGAAACAACAACTGTTAATCCAAAGCATGGGATATCAAAAACCTAGGCTAAGCATATTCCATCAATAGAAAATACAATTGTTTAACAAAAATCATAAAATCTATTTTCAATCTAGGCAAATAATCATAATTAAATAATTAAGAATTACCACTTTTTCGTTGGAAAGATAGCTTCCTCCATCGCCCCAAGGATTGGGTTTAGCCCATCATTGTGTAAACTTTCTCAAAGTATTGATTCATGCTCAAAAATTGTTTACAAAGATGAAATGGAGGGAAAATGATTAAAACCGGGTGTTTGCAACGTTTATAAATGTTGCAAAACATCACATACAAAGAACGATAATAAATATGCGTCACAAGCTCTGCAGATAGTACGACCCTCAAGCTTCATCGTTGACATTTGTTGAAGAACGACGGTCTTTGGCCGTCTGTTCTTCGTGTTCTTGGTGTAGCAGCAGCAAAAAACAATTCTGCAACTCGATCAATCTTCACTCTGTTGTTCTCCAAACTCTCCCAAACTCTCCGTTTTTTTTTTCTATACTTCCCCAGAACCATATATATACTCTCAGGACCAAGAATGACGTCTCATAACTCCACAAAATTTTCCATTACTCGGCAGTGAAGAAAAAATATTCTTGGAAATATTTTCTTTCCTTTCTTTCCTTTTCACGCGTTGATTTTTAGCCAGCACCCACAGACAGCGGGTTTTTTTTTTCTTAACCAACCCCGCACCCACAACGGGCGGGTATGGACAAAAAACCCATGGGTTTAGCGGGTACGGGCGGGTATGGGTATCGTGGGTGGGTCTTGTGCAGCCCTACTCTAAACAGGATCCTACACGTTCCAAACACGACATATATAGAGTAAACTTCTCTATAGACATATACCCGCAAACACAGAACTCCTGGATGAAGTAACCAAAACCCGAGTTACCCTGTTGTTTATGGGTGAAAACTACTCCCGCAGAATTTGGTAATTTGGGGTGTGGATGAGAAATGAATTTAAACCTTTAAACAAATGCAACTGCGCGGTGAGTGCTTGTAGATTCGAGAGATCAATCCGTGCAAGTCCTAGCCTAAACCAAGAAATGGCCGTTCCAGACTTGTTTTAGGTCACAAAGTGAAGGAGATGGGGTTGATCTTAGGGAGGGAAGCAAAGAAGGTGTTGAGATTGTGAAGGTGTTGGCTTGCTTATGACTTGTAACAGAAAGGTGAGCAGGCTTGCGGTTGATGCAAGCAGGCCCTGGGTGTTTGAATACGATTTTTTGTATTAACACTTGATTTTGTGTCTCGTCTGAACTTGTGTTGTTGTTTGAATTAGGGCGGAGAACCTATTTATACAAGTCATTGAGCCTCATTCACGTCTCTCGTGGGAAGTGGAGGAAGTGGAGTGATGGAGTAGTGGAGTTGTGCGTCGACCAGTCTTGCCCACTTCTCCTGTTCATACATCCTTATCTGATTGTATCCGCTATAACCATCCATGAAGGAGAACATGCCGTGTCCGCTGGTGGCGTCCACTAACATGTCGATGTTAGGTAGAGGAAAGTCGTCCTTGGGGAAGCACTTGTTCAAGTCTCTGAAATCTACGCAGCACCGGATCTGTCCGTTTTTCTTCTTTACCGGGACCACATTGGCTAACCAGGTTGGATGATGAATAGGCCTGATGAAGCCAGCAGCTAGCAGCTTCTGAATTTCGTTCTTGATTTGGTCCTCTACTTCATGTCTGAATTGCCTCGGAGATTGCTTGATTGGCTTGGATCCAGGTATGACATGTAAGTGATGGGTGACCAATTTTTCATCCAGACCGTGCATTTCCTCGTATGTCCAGCAAATACATCTTGGTACTCCTTGAGTAGTTGAACAAGACTCGTACGTTAAATACGTGGATAGAGTCGAACCGATAGAGACCGGCCCTCGGGAGATTCTTCATTCCCCGATGTTAACGGTCTCGAGCTCGTCGGCCAGTGGAATTGGTTCCATCTTGTAGTTGCTGCGGGGCGTCTGGTACTTCGTCTTGCGTTTCATCATTCTTGCAGCATTCAATTGGGCGGAGAGGCTGGGTTCCAGTCTCTCCTGCTAATTGCTAACAGCGGCGCCGGTATATTGTTCTCCCCTTATGATCACGTTTCACCTCGAAAGTGCGTCCCCTTTTGGTGTGAGCATGAGTTGGAGTCTCACCGGATAGAGATGGACGCCTCGTTACGTAACGTGTGCTTTGTAGTGTTTGGACTCCGAGTGGTGTAAGTCGGTCTCCTTCCTTGATTGAAGCCCACGTGGGTAGTTGGGTGCACAGGACTTTGTCTGATCCTCCCCGTGGTACCTTTTGGCTCGAACAGATCCACTCCGCATATTGGTGCATACGGAGACAATGATGCGGGAATGCTGATGACTTTCTCGTCTAGCATGGTCTTCGCACCTTTGGTGATACGTCGAGGAATGACCTTGTTGTCATGAAGCCATGGTCTCCCTAGTATCATATGGTAGTCCGGCTCCCTTTCTATGACTTCAAACCTTGCTTTTGACCGGGACAATCCCTGCGATAAATTGATTGACATACCCGTATGTCTTGGTTTGGTTTCCTCGAAGTCCGTCATCGTGGTAGGCTGCCGTACGATCTTGCATGGGTTAACCTTGGCTGTCCTGAGAGTTTTGAGAGTGATTACGTTCGAAGATGCTCCTGTGTCGACGAGGGCTCTCCCGAACTCTGAGCCCTTGATGTGCGCGGTAACATGTAGGGCCCGGTTGTGACCTGCCTCTGCCATCATGTCGTCTTCCGTAAATGTGACATTGTTTACAGATATTTCCGACGCAACTAGGACTTCGGACGAGAAGGAGTCAGGTGTGCATCCAGAGCTATTTATTAATTGCAGCAAACGTCTCTGCCCGTTGATTCCTCGAGAGGTGCAAGAGTTCACACAAGCTTTCTACTAGAGATGCCGCTTCCTGATCCACTGGTCTCTGGTTTGTAGTAAAACTGTTGATCTGAGGGGAATTAGTCTCCGGTGTAGAAATCCCCTGAATGCTCATTTCTGACGTCATCTTGATGAGGAGATCAAGTATGCCGTTTACCGCTTCTTTGATCAGCTCCATGTTCTTCGTGTGAATCTCCTGTACCCGTGCTAGTTCGCTTAATGTTGGAAGTCTTCTGAGTATGCCGTCGGATACACCGTTAGGAGGGGGGTATCTCCGTTGGAGGAGCCACCAGGATTTGAGACTGTCGAATCGGTCCTAAGACCAACCATCTCAGAATTGATTGAACGGTATTGAAGAGATTGACTTTACAACCGAAAGATCAACCTCCCACTGTGGTCGCTAATTGTTTATGGGTGAAAACTACTCCTGCAGAATTTGGTAATTTGGGGGTGTGGATGAGGAATGAATTTAAACCTTTAAACAAATGCACTGCGCGGTGAGTGCTTGTAGATTCGAGAGATCAATGCATGCAAGTCCGCCTAAACCAAGAAATGGCCGTTCCAGGACTTGTTTCGGTCACAAAGTGAAGGAGATGGGGTTGATCTTAGGGAGGAAGCAAAGAAGGTGTTGAGATTGTGAAGGTGTTGGCTTGCTTATGACTTGTAACAGAAAGGTGGCGAGGCTTGCGGTTGATGCAATGCAGGCCCTGGGTGTTTGAATACGATTTTTTGTATTAACACTTGATTTTGTGTCTCGTCTGAACTTGTGTTGTTGTTTGAAATAGGGCGGAGAACCTATTTATACAAGTCATTGAGCCTCATTCACGTCTCTCGTGGGAAGTGGAGGAAGTGGAGTGATGGAGTAGTGGAGTTGTGCGTCGACCAGTCTTGCCCACTTCCCCTGTTCATCTCTAACCGTCCATGACTTCGACACGTTCTTGTGATGGCGCGTTGCACGCGCCGCACACCTGTAAACCGCCAGACCAATACCCCAGTATGTATCCCCCAGTTTGTGACATGATTGATGTCTGGAATGTGTGGATCGTGGATACACGAAAGATAGCATGTAATCTTTCAATTGAATAACCGTGTTATTCAGAAGTCGATACTTGTGAAGTATCGTGTGTATTTTATGCGAGCCGCATTATGGTGTGGTAAAGTGATGGGTAATGACGCCCCACTAACCAAATAACTCTTGACCAGGGTTGTATAACCAAGCTGGTGAAGTTGGACGGATGAGATGATCTTTGAGACACTCATCTACGACCGTTAATGAATATTAGGTTTTTTTTTTTTGAAGAGGAGCGCAAGCATGACTCTTGACTTGGTCGAAACCAAGTATGGGAAGAATTTTGGAGAGGACCGACCGGACGTGTATGTAGATGGCATGCTGGTGTACACGTCCATGTCTCACCGTCCCATGAAGGTGCGATCTAGGCCACTCAATTTGACCTAAAAGAGGAGTGGTTGAGATCGGTTTTGCGGCGAAATCCGTTGCCGCAAAGGAGTTGGAAACCGCGTGAGATCCCTAGTTCGGGCACGCGTTTCAAGACGACACATCTTGGTCGGTCTTGGTCGATGGGTTTGACGGGAAGATGGCAGGCTGGTGATCATGCCTATACTGTCTATCCCATGAAAACGTGATCTAAGCCATTCAAATCATCCGGTGAAGTTGAGTGGTGAGATCGATTTGCAATTTGGGAAGTGTAACCACGCATGTTTGGGCGGGCGTTTTGGATTAGCCGGGCATGGGATGCCTTGGCCGATCGCATGACGAGGTAGATGAGCCCACGGTGGTCATGCTGGTATGACCGGCCCTTACTTAATCTAATCTGTGACCCTCCATTCGTGCCGGAGAAGATGGACGCACGTGATGATTTGAAACCCTAATTTTGGCTTTCAAAAACCGTGCGCCACTCCTTGTTTGGGTGATGATTTTTGTCACGGCCAAACATTGTTGGTCTTGACCGATTGGTCAAGTGTGTAGGCGGTCCCACGGTGATCGTGTTGACATGCTCTGGGCCCTTTAAGTCTACATCTACACCCTCCATCTATACTGCGAAGATGAATGGTTGAGACTGTTTTGCGACACATGTAATATGCCGCAAACCCTAATTTAGGGTTTCCCGTCCATAATTCTTGGTATGAACGGTTTCTTGGCAGGCAAAGGCCAATGTCCGACCATGCGGGGTCGGCCGTGGGTATTCCATACCGCTGGGGATGATGGAATTGATCTTGGGTCATCCAATCATGCTTATGGAGTTGGATGATGTGATCGAGATCATATCCTAGGACTGATACGGTCAGTCCGGATGCTCAATCGGGCTAGTATAACACACCGAGAGGGGCTCAGTCGGGCTAGTATAACACACCGGAGGGCTCAATCGGGCTAGTATAACACACCGAGAGGGATCGGGCTAGTATAACACACGAGAATCGGCTTTGTACGGGTATTTCGTACATGGTTTCATTATAGTGCTTGGAGGTTCGTGTTATTACGTAAGAGTAACACTCGGTCGTCATGCCACACCGATAATGAGTACTTGGAAATACAAGGCCGATATGAAATTCACGGGAAGGGATTGTTGCTACATGCTCCAACCTGGAGGAATTTCATGTATTCACGAGAATGGGATTGTTGCTACATGCTCCATTCTTGGTGAATTAAGTGAGGGAGTATCCAACACTTATAAATGGCTTTATCTTTTACAAGATGTCAGCGCATGATTTTTTCGGTTTTTTACAAATTTAACCTTAAACGAAAATCCACCATCAACATTAAGTCCCCTGCCTAGCACATAATGGTTACACTATTGTGTGGTAGGCATGAGATGGTGACATACATAAACGTAAGAAGACAAGATAAAGAAAGTCTACCTGGAGGGGTTCCGGCCGTGGGTAATCCTCCATTCCTTAATGGTCACGAGTCTTGACAGACCGGCTTCCTCCCTTAGGTGCTTGAGCTAGGGTAGGATTCTTCTTCACTGAACTCCGGTGTGGGTGCTTTACACACTGCCGGTTGAATCGCTAGAATCCCGGATGACCTTATGATTCTCGATTAGGGTTCACAAGAAAACCCGACAGTCGGTGTTGAATCCTCATTCATTGGGCGCCGCAATCATTTTAGGGTTTCCTCGGATATGTGCGGTGTAGAGAATTTTGAACCATTTTTACGTTTTTTGCAAGAGAGCTTCCTTGCTAAAACTTTGTTTCCCCATCATGTCTAACAACAAAGTGGATCGTCTTCTTCATACCATCCAGGATCTTCCGTTAAACGTGCATCGACTGCGTCTCGAGCTTCATGATCAGTCCCCTGTTCGTGTTCTCCGAGTCAAGAAGATCATACCGGTTTGTCTTTTCTTCCTTTTCGAACCATTGTTTGTTCTTCATAACGGTCGTAAATAATCCTTTCATTCTTGCAGATATCCTACCTAACATGTGTGACGATCGTTGACGACGATGACTTAACCACTCCTCTTCCTTCAAACTCAAATACGCTTACCCCTGTGAACCTTGAAGACGCCGACTTGGGTATCTCATCTTATGAATATCCAAATGCAGGTCTTTTCATTCGATGTCCGCATGAAATGTTTATCCTCCACTAACGAGATGTCGGTGGATTCTGGTGCGGAAGGAGTTTGTGCCTTTGTACACAAAGTTATGGAGGAAGTACGGCCATATCATAACTAAACGTGGTCCGACACTGTTCCTTCTGCTTTGGTCACCTTGATAAACCGCCTTCTTCCCATGATTCTTTGAGATGGAGAGTATTTCTATCCAACGTTCTTTAATCAAGCCTCGAAAAGTGGGATAATATGGTATCTACCGTGAATCCATGGAGTTCAACGTGGGCTGGTTGCGGCAGCGTCTTGATATCATCAAGGTTGATCAGCTGGTATCCTTGTAAATGTTGTTCCTATGCGAAGGCTATTTTGGAAGAGGAGAAGGCTCTGGAGAAGAAGGTAGAGCAGCTGTGCGGGACTTGAAGAAAAGAACGGAAAGATATCACGCTAGACTGGAGATGATGCTCTCAAGGAACTATAATCTTCTAGATGGCCTCTTCTAAACTTCATTCCTTTATTGTTAATGACGTTTGTGTCAAAAGTTTTTAAACCTCTTTGCGGAATAAACTTCATTGGTTTTTGATTGGTGAAACAGGTTTTTTCATTGACACATCTCTCAATATAATTGATGATTCAAACATGTAATGAAAATAAATGCCCGTATTGTTGACAAAAGAAGATTAAGGTGGTCGGGCATGATATGCCTTGAGCCACTTTCCATTGATAATCGCTTCCACTACGCCTCCGTCTACCTTAATGATCTTGTAGTAGCCTTATTGTAAGCCTTGGTGACTGCGTAGGGACCTTCCCATTTTGGTGAGAATTTTGGTGCGAGACATGTCTTGTTGGATGTGTTTGGCCGTGTTCAACCAAATCTCCCACTTTTTAAAACGCGTGGTTTCACAATTTTGTTGTATGCCCCGGAAATCCGATTCTCGTACATCCGAGCGTGTTCTTCGCTTTATTCCTTCTAAAATCCAGTGTCTAAATCGCTATTCTAGAGTCGAGACTTCACCTCATTCCAATGGATCCTGTTCTTGCTTTGTAATCCCGCTGATGGGACTCTCGATCTCTCGCCGGGAAGAATTGCATCCGCTCCGTGACAAGCGAGTACGGTGAAACCCCAATGGAGCTTCAGGTGACGTCACGATACGCCCATAGTGCCATTGGCACCGATCATGCCATTCCTCAGATTGTCGTGTACCGTTAATGATGATCCTGATCAATGTCTTGTTGGTACTCACGACGCCCGTTACCTTGAGGATAGTAGACGGTGGAGAAGACCCGTTTAATGCCATACTCCTCAAGTAATTCCCTGCACTGCTTGTTGGCGAAGGGAGTGCCATTATCGTTGATGATGTGCTTGGGCACGCCAAAACGACAAATGATGTATTCTTTAATGAAATCTGCAATTGTTGCTCTGTGATTCCTCGTAGGGAATGGCCTCTACCCATTTGGTGAAGTATTCCGTCGCGGTTATGATGTACTCGGTTGCTTCGATGATGGTGGATTGATTTTCCCGATAATGTCCAGTCCCAACAGAAACGGCCATGGCCGCTTATAGAGTGCGAGAGGGGTAGAAGGCGCATGAACAAGGTTCCCATGGATTTGGCACTATGATGCCTTTGAACAAAAATCGGCTGCATCGTCCTCCATGGTCGGCCAATAGTATTTCTCATGTATTTGGAGAAACAGTTTTCCTCTTCCCTTGATGTTCTCCTTCGTGTGTCTCTGTTTCGGCAAAGATGACTGGATTTCTTCTCCCGGCCAGCATCGCAGAGATAACCCTGACGAAGCTCTTCGTCAGATCCCTTCATGGAATATGAACCGCTTGGCTTTTGCTTCATCTTAATGGCGTCCTTTTGACCGGGCAGAATTATCCCATC
>JAJJWW010017983.1:0-141907 GCA_023531295.1 Papaver armeniacum | reverse complement strand
CGGAAGTTAATTTGGAGTAGCTAGTACGTAGCGGATTAATACGATTGTTCAACGGACTAGGTCCCGAGGTTTTTTCGCATTTGCGGTTTCCTCGTTAACAAAATTTCCGGTGTACGTGTTATTTCTATTCCGCATTATATTTGTTTATGTAATTGAAATATCACAGGTTGTGCGTTGTTCAATCAATTAGAATATCTGACATTTTGGTTGTTGATTTAAATTGATTGACACTTGGATATTGATCTTTGGTACCATCCAAGTTATCTCTCTTTGATAAAGACTCGCAGATTTCTATTTGCTTGAATAAAGATCAAATCGAGAGATTGAGATATAAACTTTTTGATATACTTCTTATCTAGATTGAGTCTGAGTGTCTAGTTGATTCTCTAGAAAGTATATTGGAGTTTGTCCATACAGATTGCTGAGCGAAATATTGGGTGTGGTTGTTGTACCCCCGCTTTTTCAATTGGTATCAGAGCAGGCAAACACATTAAAGACCTTATAAGTTTGTGTTTGTAGCGATCTAATTATGGACAAATCTATCTCTAATAACGTACTGTTCATAGATAACTTGAGATGATTTTCAAAGCTTGGATTCACTTGGAGAGGATCACACATCTAGGTCGGTATCTAAATATTCTCTTAATGTAAAACTGTTGAAGTCTGGAAACACGCCTAGAAGAACAGCTTGGATGAACTTTACGATGAAGGTGATTCGAGACATTGATAGAGATGTTGATGAGGAAGTCTCGAGTATGTGAAGGTTTTGAATTCATTAGAAAAGAAGATGATAACAACTTCTCATGTGACTCCTCTTGACTCCTCTCATCGAGAAAACAAGAAATTGAGAAGATGTTACGCAGATGTTTATGTTTCGAATCGTTCTGAATGAATCGATCCTCAAGGATTCTGAGGAAAACCTACGTATGAAGTCACTTGAATGTGATAATCTTCTTCAAAAGTACTTTTCGTTGGAAGAGAAACTTAAATCGAAGCAGGTTTAACTCTCAACAAATCAGTTTTGATGATTAGAGAAAGCGCTTTTCTCGCTCGAGAAAACGTTTTGAGGCTGATTTAGTTTTGCTCTTGATAAAATCAAGATGTTGGAAGATGACTTGAAAAGGTTCAATACTAGTCAAGCAAATTAACCACTATGCTAGAAGCAAGTAAAAATCATCGTGATACGAGGATTGGGCTATAAGGAATAGATGCTCCAAGTATTAGCAAAGAGGGTAAAATTTGTCAAGGCTAGTGATTCTTCTCAACAAAAAGGTTTCACTGATGGCAAAAGTGAAATACCTTCACCATGAGTTAAGGTTCAAAAGAGCAAAATATATCAACCTCCAAAATCAGACACAGGATCGAGGTAAGAACATTCCTTATGTTTGCCACTATTGCGAAATAAAGGTCACTGGAAAGGAGATGTCGTTTCTGTATAAGGAATGAGAGACTTCATGATGTTCTTGTTTGGGCATCACAAGAAGTTGTGAAACCAAGATCATATGTTAAGACTCGTCCCTTAACGTTACAGGTTGTAACTGTCCAACCTTTAGGGAAAGGAATCAGTCTTTGTGATTTTCCTAGTTTTCCTATAAATGCATACGAATCCTTTTCACAATCGTAATGGTTATCAAAAGGATAACTTGTAAAGACAAGATCCGTGCTCTAGTTGGAGAAAGACTAACTTGCAAAAGAATAATTCAATCCAATTCTCTTCCACAGAAATCTAGAAGAGAGTAATGGGAAAAAGGTTAAGTTGTTCCTAAACGCACTCGAAGTGGATACCAAAGAGAGTCGATGATGATTTGAATGTGAAAAGGAACGATTTTCCCCCGAAAATTCCATGACTATGGAGAAGGCAAGTATCCATGATGTTGTAACTTAACAAGTTCTTTGGAAAGATGGACTTGGATGTGAAAGGTTCTAAAGCGATCCCTTCCATGATAATCAAAAGATACTTATGGTGATCAAGACATTGTTCACCTCGACATAACTTGACTGTGTTAAAAGTGCATCCTCACCAAGGAATTCCCTGCTATGTATACGGTTAGGGAAGCACGAGAATTGGGGCACACAGATTATGTTCGGTAAGGCTGTAGAATTCGATTCGATTCTTCTAAAAGGTATGTCTATAAACTTGAGCAAGATTTGTGTTTTCATTTGCTTAGAATACTTATAATGATCTTGCTTATAGTTCATTTCTACCTAACTTGATCTTGTGTTTAAGGTTCTTAAGTGTTTAGGTCTGAAAATAGTAGTTCGGGATGTTTGGACTTCATGGTACATATACTTAAGTGTGCATACCATCATTTAAAACCAAAATCCGAGGGTCTAAGTACGCATACCCGTTTGCATACTGCTTCAGGTCACGAAAAATTCGTTTGCAAACACGTATGCATAATTTACCAGAGACGCGATATCTCGGTAAACTTGTTTTGGCTTCTTCTTCCTCGTCACGAACTCGGAATGACCTCATTCTTTTAAATTCTCTTCATATTTGAATTCTCTTCAAAATGGAGATGATAATTCTTGAATTTGGATGAGTTAAGATTGGTCTTTGTCCTGTCTCTTGTTTTTGAGTGATGTGCCTTGGTTTCGTCGCACTTGTTCCGCTTCTTTTGGACTTGGGCACTTGGATTCTGGAGTACTCCTCTTAAACTTATTTGTAGCTTTTACAAGAATGATGTTGGTGAATCAAAAAGAAGAAAGTTCAAGAATGAGTGGTAGTACGCATTAATATGGGATTCTTGAATGTTCACAATCATTTTATGTGAACTATGGTGCATGGTCGTTAATGACTTTGTATGTTCTTCTTTGTTAAGAAAATCTTTTTATACGCCTTTGGTAGCTACTCTTGGTGTAAATACGGGCGAAAAAGATTGATTCTACCCTATAAGGACAAATCATCTTATATGTGGATTACGAGTTTGTCTTGATGCCTAGGAAACTTCTTATGAGAATTTATTCTTATTTTTGAGAAGGATTACTAGAGTTTGGAATAGCCATTATTGTGATTACACATAGCTATGTCCAGCGTTTTTATCTTCATGTTTTTAGGTTTATTTGTTTAAATTCTAAAATGTTTGGAAGATAATTTTTGCGGTATTAATCTTTATGGTTTTATATATTGCAAATTGTCATGGGATATGTGTGTTTGCGTCTGTGAACTGTCATTATTGTCCCATACCTTGTCAAAAAGTAAAGTATTTCGTATGTCGATATGCATGTATTGATAAAAGAATGAATGGACTTTTGACAAATACAAAAGCGTTAAGCCTATATTGTCAATTTTGATGGAAGATAGGTTAAAATCTTTTGTTTACAAGGATTATGTCTATTGTATGTCGTTATGCAAATAGTGATGGAAAATAGAATGAATCCTTGTGTATTCCGATAATTGATCTTCCCGATCCATATTTTATGTATTCTTTTTGAGGGTTCCATAAGGTGTCTTATGATGAGCTCTATCGGCCGAGTCATTGTTTTAGCTTAGTTGTTGCTCCGTGAGGTACTTTATGTCGAGCATGACCAATTAAAATGATTACTTTTGTGATTAGTTTGGATTTGTATTCCGATTAGATTAATTATGGGATCTCTTGTGATTAATCTAATTGAGTATTTTTTGAGTCTCCATAAGTTCACTTATGTTGAGCATTTAATTAAATTAATCATGGGTTCTCTTGTGGTTAATTTAATTGAGTATTTTGGATTCAAATTCATACACATGTATGTGATTTGTTATGTCCAAATAAATCCTTCTTTTCTCTTGAAATTAAGGTCGCTCTTGTTGTTCTTTCGGGAATGACATATTATGGGGGAAAGTTCTTTTGAACTTATGCTTAATTGCCAAATCTTTGTGGGGAGTGCGGGCGTGGAATATTATAGGGGTTGTCTTGTATCTTTAAACTCCTTGATGAATGCATTTAGCTTGACTTTATGATTGCATCTAAATAAGATGATATGTGTTTCTTTCTTTTGGTCATGAAATGTCTCTTTCGGAAATTTCATTAGGATCCCGTTCTTGTACCTTTGCCAATTTTATTGACAAAAAGGGGAGAATTAATATGTAGTTCACACTACAAATACATATGGTTTTCGGATCATTATGTAAAGGGAGTGGTTTCCATGTGAGATGGAGTATTGACAAAGGGGAGTGATACATATCACCATAGTATTGTTGTTGAAGTTGTGATACAATTGGACTTTGACGTTGTGTAATGATACTATGACACTTTGTATAACAATGATTGAGAACTCTTGTTTTCTTGTTGTTATAGCTACAGATTTTCAACAACGATGATGCTAAACTTACAACCTTTGGGATCATTGGAGTACTTGGAAGTGACGAAGATTTGAGTAATGTTGAAGATTAGGCATGTGGAATAGGAGCTACAAAAGTTAATTTATTTATTTTGTATTCCATATGTATTAATAGTTTTGTCACTAAAATTGACAAGGGGAGATTGTTAGAGCATTACTCGGTCGAACTCGCATGCGTTGCTATCTCAACCATGTTTGTCAATGTTAGTGATCAAAACTATAAGTCTTGATTTCTATCCTATTATAGCTAAAGGTCTCGGACTAGGATAGAAAGTGTAGTTGAGCTCAAGACTTCGATGGCAATCATCATACAAGACGAAGGACTACTCAAGGAACTGGTGAAACTTCATCGACTAAAGGTATGTGGAAACTTGAACTTATGTGTCACTCAAAAGTCTATTTACTCTATCTCCTATTCTTGAGACAACAGTCGTTTTGATATATAGACTTTCATTATACACATTTGCTATTTCGAAGTGAGTTTAACTCGCCTTTATCTATTTCTCGAAATATGTGTTGGTAAGCTTTTCGCTTTGCCAATTCATCTTTACCTAGTGACGAATGTCATGTTATATTTCAATCACTTTGAAAATTGCTCGGCGAAAAATGATGATCTGTGAATAACGGCTATATAACGTTCTCTGAGAATGTTTCAATGATTGAAATGAGAGTTTAGATTACATAACCATTGGTAGGATATAAGCATTGTTGTGGAAACACATATATGTATAAGTCCTTATTCCTTGAACCAAAGTTTGCGAACTTGTTGATCAAGAGAAACGTAATGTGGCGTGAGCCAAGTCATGAATCAGGCGGAAGTTCTCGACCCAGAATTTATAGCGCCTGTTTGTGAACTCCTTCCGTGAGCTTAAGTCCGCGAACTTGAGTAGGTTATATCTAAAATCGGTTGTTCTTGAACTCATGTTTAGATAAACTAAGGAATGCTTTTGCAAACCGTGGCTATAAAATTCATGAACTGATTCAAGTGAATCAAACCGTTTTTGCTTGATTGTGTCTTGTGTAGTTACATAAAATTTAAGCAATTGAACAACTCTCTAACTAGTTCATTTGAGTCATTTGAACTAGTTATGGTGAAGAAGAATATGGTTGATATGAAATTGCTCATATGGCTAACCATTTGGTTAACTATTGTTGAACCAACAAATGTCAATGTTTGGGAACGGTTACATAAACCCAAAATTGGACATTTCGTTTGTGTGTAACAAGCTAAGGTTTTGATCCAACGGTTGAGAAATATTAACTTGAATCTAATCAGGTTTTCATCTAACGGTGAATATTGAATGCTTTGTTACCAAGCTAACATTGATTGCAAACCTTGATTTGAAAGACTATATAAGGGAGAACTCTAGCAACTGGGAAACCTAATCCCCACACCTTTCGTGTGATACTAGTTGCATAAGCTAAAGTTGATTCTCTTTTAACCTTGGGTTTTCTTCTCAAAACCAGGTTAACGACTTAAAAAATTCATTGGGATTGTGAAGCGGGGCCAGATACTACTTTTCTTGTAGTTGTGTGATCGATCTTGTTGTTTTTATCATACGAGTACAATTGAAATAATTGGCTTGAGATTTATATCTCCGATAGGAAAGATAGAAAAAAATCACAAACACTTCGTCTCATCGTTTGTGATTCCGCAATATCTTTTTGCGCTGCGTCGATTAAGATTATTGTGAGGTGATTGATAATACTAGGCTGTTCTTCGGAAATATAAGTCCTAAGTTATCAATTGGTTCCTGTTCACCTTGATTTATCAAATGACGGAACAAAAACTCGTAGGTATATTCGTGGGAGGCCAGTTTATCTATTACCTTAGACTTTTATGTGTGATAGATTTGTTTATTGAAGTCTTGACTTTGGGTCGTAGCAACTCTTAGTTGTGGGTGAGATCGGCTAAGGGAATCAAGTACGTAGCATCTGCTGGGATCGGGAGACGTAGGAGCATAAATCGTACCTTGGATCGGTGTGAGATTGGTAGGTGTTCAACTACGGTCCCGGACCAAAGTTAATTTGGAGTAGGCTAGTGTCAGAGCGGCTTAATACGAAGTGTGAGTTACGCATTTGCGGTTTCCTTGTTAACAAAATTAGGGTATGCAGGTTATTTCTATTCCACATTATATTTGTTTATATAATTGAAAATATCACGAAAGTTGTGCGTTGTTCAATCAATTAGAATATCCGACCTTTTGGTTGTTGATTTAAATTGATTGACACTTGGATATTGATCTTTGGTACCATCCAAGTTATCTCTCTTTGATAAAGACTCACAGATTTCTATTTGCTTGAGTAAAGATTAAATCTAGAGATTGAGATATAAACTTTTTGATATACTTTTTATCTAGATCTAGTCTGACTGTTTAGTTGATTCTCTAGAAAGTATATTGGAGTTTGTCCATACAGATTGCTAAGCGAAATATTGGGTGTGGTTGATGTACCCCGCTTTTTGCAATTGGTATCGGAAGCGACAAACACATTAAAGACCTTATAAGTCTGTGTTTGTAGCGATCTGATTATGGACGAGTCTATCTCTAATAACGTACCTGTTCATAGATTACCAGATGATTTTCAAAACTTGGATTCACCGGAGAGGACTGTCATATCTAGGTTAGTATCTAGACATTCTCTTAATGTAAAACCTGTTGAAGTCTGGGAAACACGCCTAAAAGAACAGTTGGATGAACTTTCTGATGAAGGTGATTCAGACATTGATAGAGATGTTGATGAGGAAGTCTCTGAGTATGTGAATGTTTTGAATTCGTTAAAAAGGAAGAAGATGGCAACTTATCATGTCACTCCTCATCTGACTCCTCTCTGTCGAGAAAACAACAAATTGAGAAGATGTTACGCAAGTGTTTATGTTTCGAATCGTTCTCACGAATCGATCCTCAAGGATTCTGAGGAAAACCTACGTATGAAGTCACTTGAATGTGATAATCCTCTTCAAAAGTACTTTTCGTTGGAAGAGAAACTTGCAGAATTTGAAGCAAGGTTTAACTCTCAACAAATTAGTTTTGATGACAGAGAAAGCGCTTTTCTCGCTCGAGAAACACGTTTTGAGGTTGATTTAGCTGCTGCTATTGATAAAATCAAGATGTTGGAAGATGACTTGAAAAGGTTCAATACTAGTTCAAGCAAATTAACCACTATTCTAGGAGCAAGTAAAAATCATCGTGATACACGAGGATTGGGCTATAAGGGAATAGATGCTCCAAGTATTCGCAAAGAGGTAAAATTTATCAAGGCTAGTGATTCTTATCAACAAAAGGTTTCCACTGATGGCAAAAGTGAAATACCTTCACCGGCAGTTAAGGTTCAAAAGAGCAAAATATATCAACCTCCAAAATCAGCACACACGGATCGAGGTAAGAACATTCCTTATGTTTGCCACTATTAAGTAAAATAAAGTTCACCCGGAAAGGAGATGTCTTTTCGTATAAGGAATGGGAAACTTCATGATGTTCTTGTTTGGGCATCGAAATTGTGAAACAAAGATCATATGTTAAGACTGAGTCCCCTTAACGCTATTACTGGGTTGTAATTGTCCAACCTTTAGGGCAAGGAATCAGTGCTGTGATTTTCCTAGTTTTTCCTATAAACGTCATACAAATCCTTTTCACAATCGTAATGGTTATCAAAAGGATAACTTCGTCAAGACAAAGACAAGATCCGATGCTCCCAGTTGGAGAAAGACTAACTTGCAAAAGAATAGTCAATCCAATTCTATTCTGAGAAATCTAAAAGAGAATAATGGGAAAAAGGTTCCGGTTGTTCCTAAACGCACTCAGAATTGGATACCAATGAAAGTCAATGATGATTTGAGTGTGAAAAGGAACGATCTTCCAGAAAATTCCATGATTGTGTAGAAGGCAGTATTCATGATGTTGGAACTTAACAGGTTCTTTGGAAAGATGGACTTGGATGTGAAAGGTTCTAAAAGCGATCTCTTTCATGATAATCCAAAAGACACTTGTGGTGAGCAAGACATTGTTCACCTCAACACAACTTGATTGTGTTAAAAGTGCATCCTCACCAAGGACTGCCCTGCTATGTATACGGTGAGGAAAGCACGAGAATTGGGGCACACAGATTATGTTCGGTAAGGCTGTAGAATTCGATTTGATTCTTTTAAAAAGGTATGTCTATAAACTTGAGCAAGATTTGTAATTTCATTTTCTTAGAATACTTATAATGATCTTGCTTATAGTTCATTTCTACCTAACTTGATTTGTGTTTAAGGTTCTTAAGTGTTTAGGTTTGAAAATAGTAGATCGGGATGTTAGGACTTCATGGTACACATACCATATGTGCATACCATCATTTAAAACCAAAATCCAGGGGTCTAAGTACTCATACCTATTTGCATACTGCTCCAGGTCACAAAAATTCATTTGCAAACCCGTATGCATACTAACCTGTAGCATAGGTTCTGCAGTGAATTCAACTGCCCCAGTACTCCATTTATCTACTTGTTTACAACTTTATTTGCATTCTTATTTAATCTCTGAAATCATCTTAGTCGTATCGACAAACCTCCGTTTTGAAACCCTTTTCGTATTTAAATCAGTAACAGTAGAACCTTATAAGTTTAGTTTCACCAATCCAACTCCCCGTAGGATCGACCCGTATTTGCTTCTATCTATATTCTAGACACCATGCGCTTGCGGTATATAATCGTAGGTTTCTAAATCCTATCAAGTTTTTGGCACCGCTGCCGGGGATTTGGCAAACCGTGTAATAGATTTTTAGGTTCTGTTTTGCTAGTTTATAAATAGGATTGTACATAGTCTATGTTTTCTTATTAAAAAAAAAATCCAAAAAAGAGTTGTTGGTACTGATTTTACTATTTGTGCTCTTGTTCTTATTTTTCTTTAGTTTTCATTTCATTATAGCGATATTATTTAGTTAATCCAGTACCTTGTTTGTATATATTGCCAGTAGTTGCTGATTTTCTTTTTCTTTTTCTTTCTTGAGTCCAAACTTTGTTTGTCTTGTATCTTTTGGCTTTTGCATTTCATATAGATTTTGTTTGTCCTGTTGCTTTTAGATTTTTGTTTAGCTTGCCTTTGTCTTGTTTGTTTTCATATCATATAGTCAATCTTAGTTATATAAATATCCGTAGAATCGGTTGCTTTTGTATTTTGTCCTGTATCTATTGGTATTGCATAGATTATATATATAGACTGCATAATAGCTCAGTTAATTGTGGTTCATAGCATATGTACATAATATCTTAGCTTTTCACATTTCCGTTATTTGGTTTTTATGTCTTTAGCTTAACTTAATGCTAGTCTATTGTACTCTATAGCTTTTGGCCATTTTCATTTGTCTGTACAAAGTAACATCTTATTAGTTTGCTTTTCCCACTTATAGCTTGTCTGTAGATACTAAGTTGTACATAATCCTTGTCAGGTAGTTTTGGGGTTTTTCTTAGTCATTTTCTTTGTGTCATTTGGGCAGCTTAACTTTGTTATTTTGAAGCGTGTAACCGTGCTTGTTTTTCAATACCATTTAGAATTCTAGGAGTCCATCTCCTATTGTAGGTCGGTGCTAAAATTTGTGAAGTAGTTTAAAATGCCTCTTTTGATTTTACATTTCAGTTAGATTTCTTTGATATGTAGCTTTTGTTAGTTTAATTCTTCTTTGACCTGTAGCTAGTATTTTTTTATTTTATTTTTGAATTATTTATATCCTGTCGAATTTTTTATAGCCAATAGGTGCATAGTCTGTTGTTTTAGTAGAGATTTTATTTTTTATGTAGCTGTTGATGGGTGAAAACTACTCCTGCAGAATTTGGTAATTTGGGGTGTGGATGAGGAATGAATCTAAACCCTAAACAAATGCACTTCTTAGCGATGAGTGCTTGTAGATTCGAGAGATCAATCTGTGCAAGTCCAGGCTAAACCAAGAAATGGCCGTTCCAGACTTGTTTCGGTCATAAAGTGAAGGAGATGGGGTTGATCTTAGGGAGGGAAGCGAAGAAGGTGTTGAGATTGTGAAGGTGTTGGCTTGCTTATGACTTGTAACAGAAAAATGAGCAGGCTTACGGTTAATGTAAGGAGGCTCTAGGTGTTGATTTTCTGTCTCGTTTTCCCCTTGTTTTTGGAAATAGGGCGGAGAACCTATTTATACAAGTCATTTGAGCCTCATTCACGTCTCTCGTGGGAAGTGGAGGTAGTGGAATGATGGAGTAGTGGAGTTGTGTGTCGGTGATACACGACCAGTCTTGCCCACTTCTCCTGTTCATCTCTAACCGCCCATGACTTCCTAACACGTTCTTGTGATGGCGCGTTGCACGTTGCACGCTGTAAACCGCCAGACCAATACCCCGAGTATGTGACATGATTGATGTCCGGAATATGGATCGTGGATCCACGAAAGATAGCATGTAATCTTTGAATTGAATAACTGCGTTATTCGAAAAGTCGATACTTGTGAAGTATCGTGTGTATTTTATGCGGTCTGCCGCATTGTGGTGTGGTAAAGTGATGGGTAATGACTCCTCACTAACCAAATAACTCCCCGACCGAGGGTTATATAACCAAGGCTGGTGAAGTTTAACGGATGAGATGATGTTTGAGACACTCATCCGTGGCCAGATTAATGAATCTAGGGTTTTTGAAGAGGTGTGCAAGCATCACTCTTGACTTGGTCAAAACCAAGCATGGGAAGGATTTTGGAGAGGGCCGACCATACATGCGTGTTAACGGCATGATGGTGTAGGCGCCCGTATTAGTTCCCTCATGAAAGCGCGATCTGGGCCACTCAATTTGACCGGAAAAGAGGAGTGGTTGAGATCGGTTTGCGGCGAATCTCTTACCGCAAAGGGAATTGGCAACCGCGTGATATTCCGCACACGTTCCAAGACAACCGTCCTTGGTCGGTCACTCTAGCGTGTAGGTGGTAGGCTGGTGTTCACGCCCATGTCTCACCGATCCATGAAAACGTGATCTAAGCCCCTCGGTCGTCGGGTGAAGTTGAGTGGTCAAGATTAGTTTGCAATCCGGGAGGTGTAACCACACAAGTTTGACGGGCATTTTGGGGTTAACCGGGCATGATATGCCTTGGCCGACCGCATGAGGAGCTAGATGGGCCACGGTGGTCATCTTTGGTATAACCTGACACCTTAATCTAATCTGTGACCCTCCATTTGTGCGGAGAAGATGGACGCGCGTGATGGCTTGAACCTAATTTTGGCTTTCAAAGCCGTGCGACCATGCTCTTTTAGGCGGACGAATTTGTTGTAACCAATCATGGTTGGTTTTTGCCAGGTGGTCAAGTGTGTAGGCGGTCACATGGTGATTGTGTCGACATGCTCAGGGCCCTTTGAGTCTACATCTACACCCTCCATCTATACCTGCGAAGATGGATGGTTGAGACCGTTTTGCGGCACATGTAATATGCCGCAGACCCCTAATTTAGGGTTTTAGTCCATAATGCTTGGTATGGACGATTTCTTGGCAAGCGAAGGCCAATGGTCGACCATGCGGGGGTCGGCTGTGTGTATTCCATACCCGCTTGGGGGTGATGGAATTGATGCAGGGTCATCCAATCATGCTTGTGGAGTTGGATGACCGCGATCGAATCATATCCGGACCGATATGGTCGGTCTTGGGATGCTCAATCGGAGCTAGTATAACACAGAGAGGGGCTCAATCGGGCTAGTATAACACACCGAGAGGGGCTCGGGCTAGTATAACACACCGAGAATCGGCACATGCGGGTATTTCGTACATGGTTTCATTATAGTGCTTGGAGGTTCGTGTTACTGCGCCAAGAGTAACACTCGGTCGTCATGCCACAGCGATAATGAGTACCGGAAATACAAGGCGATATGAAATTCACGAAGAAGGGATTGTTGCCACATGCTCCAACTGGAGGAATTTCATGTATTCACGAGAATGGGATTGTTGCTACATGCTCCATTCTTGGTGAATTAAGTGAGGGAGTATCAACACTTTATAAATGGCTTTATCTTTTATAAGATGTCGGCGCATGAGTTTTAGGTTATTTACAAATTTAACCTTAAACGAAAATCCACCATCAACATTAAGTCCCCCGCCTAGCACATAATGGTTACACTATTGTATGGTAGGCATGAGATGGTGACATACGAAATGACCAAGCTAGAGTGAATACATATTTAGGATAGTTTCACATTGTCGGGCGTTTCCACAGGCTGGTTGGTCTTGATTAAGGATCGAAGGAAGCGAGGACTTGATCCGGGTGAGTCGCTTTAGTTCCTCTTGTACATGTATGAGCTCAGTCGCTCCTTGGGTGTACTTCCTTAGTTATACGGCTTTCCTCGGGTATATTTGATAAGCCTCGTCGATTGTTATCCCGAATTAGTAGCCTTCATAGGTAGTAAGTAGAGACTTCTTTTCCTTACGGGATTACGTCGACTTGTGAGATTATAAAGAATCATCTCAACGTGGTCGTTTATTCTATATCCCAGTATCTCGAGTCTTTCTCGATTTTACGATTAAGCGATCAATTGACTTGATTTTTTTTTTTTTTGTGCGTGTGCATAACCTCCTCTCCTTTGTAGTTTGCCATGGAAGCGGTGGACAATCATTACATTTGCTTCCCGGAAAGAAGTTTTGAAGTTGACAAGCCCGAGAGCCATGCACACAAAGAAGTAATGGCTAAGATCGATCTCCCACTTCGCGAAGTCGGCCGCTATACGAGGGATGCCTATCTCACATCTTTGCATTGTCGGAGGGCGTATTTGTGCACTTTCGAGCCTGCAATTGACATGGAGGAACGGTGGAGGCGCGAGAAACGTTGCGAGACGCTAGTAAGCGCAAGGCGGAGAGATTTGCAGCGCGGTTGAAGAGGCGGAGAGTCGAGCATAAACGACCACCGAATGAAGACAAGTGTGATTACCCGATCCGGGGACGGGCGTGATAATCCTTGATTACGATCTGAGCACGAACTTCGAACATTCGAGGGCAATTTGCGTGGCCCCTGGTGTTGCTATGCCCTTTGATGCTCCTGCTGATGATGTTGGGATGGAGTGCGCTGCTGCTGCCGTGGGGATGCCCGATGTAGAAGTTGAGGGAGATCCGGAGGGAGGTGCATCGACAGGTGATGGAGAAGAAACCAACGGTGGTGTTGGCGAGGCCGGTTCTCTTGATGATTAAAACCTCTTTTATTTTGTTTTTCTTTCCAAGTATATTACGTATGCTCGAACATCTTCCTTGTACTCGGTGGCGGCTGAGTTCAAGGTTTTTCTTCCCTTTGATTATTTGAATAAAGTTTTCCTTTACAATCCTTTGCCAAGATCATAAATAGAACCTTCTCGGGCGCGAGGAGCGCCTTCACATGTAATCCTTAGTGATAAAAGAAGTTATACTATAATGGAATATCCACGGACCTGTGATGCAATATCTTCCCAGCTTTCTTTGGGCAAATGGCTCAAATCATTTTCCGCACACGTTTTGTTTCCTTCTTCCCGTGAGATGTTTGCTTAGGGTTTTCCTTCTTGCTCCGAGTGGACCGATTTAAGTGACTCAGGAATTTGTGTTTTTTAGGAGTAAAGAGGTTCTCAGATGAAAATAATGCTTCAATTGAAAATTAAAAATTGGAAATTGAAACCCTAACTATGAATGCAAGTATTGTGATGCGTGTCGTAGGTGCAATCAAATTAATTCAAAATTTCCACTCAATTAAAAATAATATAATGGAAGTCAAGTTCGTTCCCACGAGGAGCAAGAGATCTTAGTTGTAAAAGTTGTCACGAAAGGGGGTGTAAAAGCAAAATAAAAATAAACAAAGCAATTAAAATCGAAAGTTGAAAGATGAAAACAATAAGAGAGAAGATCAAGGAATCCTTCTTCGTTACGAAACAATGATTAAAGTTATGTTCTTTTCTACTTGTTATTAGTCACATGATTATCACCAACCGTAGGATAGCGAGTCCGCTTAGCTAGCCCCAAAATCCCTAATTTCACTGAGTAACAGTCCGCTTAGTTATCGATTCTATTCAAAAGAACCACCTTGAGGTCCGCACAAGATGTAATTCCCGACATGCATTAAGATCTATGAATTTAGGTTTAGTACTAGTAGTTAAACTCGGTTCGCTTGGTTCACTTTCTAGCGTTGTTTCTACACACAATTGCTCCACGGAATCCCTCCGCAAGGTCTCGTGTTTTCTACTTGTGTAAAGTGTCGAGAACTATTACGTATTCCCTAACTTATACTAGATATAGATCAATTAACAAATCAATTTAGCGTGCACTCCAAACAATCTATCAATCAATCATGAATGTCTTTAAGATCACTCCTATTAGTAAAAACAATCGATAATCATGTGAAAAATCTCAAGATAGAATTTGAAAACAAAAACTCAAATCATGTTAAGAACTAGGAATTCATCCTCAATCAAAAAGAAATTTAGCTACTCATGTTTTTGAAATTCACACAAATAATAATAATTAAAAGAAGAAGTTTCAAATTCACACAAGTAATTAAAAAGAAAAATCTTAGAAAAGCAAGCAAAAACACAAGTGATGTGTGTGTAGAGAGGTGTGTAGAAGTTGTAGAAAACTTCTCTATTTATAGGCTTCAATATTCTCCATGTCTTCTAAGGATTAGAATCCTTTTCCTTTTGCAATTCAATTTCCAAATCAAGCTTTTCTCAACTCTTCCACCTTCTCTTTCCAAATTTGAGTCCAATTCTCCATCCAATTCCTAGCCCAAGTCTTCATACCCATGAGAGAAGTCCATAGAAAGTTCTGGAATTTTGCTCACCGGAAAACTGGGATTATGGCCGGAATTTGGCCGGAAAAGTCGCCGCCGGCCACCTGGAAATTTCTCCGTCGAGAGAATATTCGACGGAATATTCCGTTAGTCCTCCGTTAGGACTAACGGTCAAACGGGTCAACCGTCGGTCAACCGTCGATCCAACAATCAACGTAGAAGAGAGTCGACCAATGAGTCGGCCAATCGACTCGGTCTTAGTCACCGAGTCACCGAGTTATCCCTAGCGAGTCACCGATTCGACTCGGGCGAATCGGCTTAGGCCATTTCATAGCTTGCACAGGCGAGCATCCGCAGCCCATGTTGGCCCTCAATTGCAAACACTCGTAGCTTTTAATCGATTGTCCGTCATGCTGCCAATTTCACAAACCCCTTTAGCAGAACCCAGACCTGCAATTGAACCAGGACACTACCTCCACAAATCCCCTGAGCTCAACACCTCAGGCAAACCACCAGCTCTGGCC
Source organism: Papaver armeniacum (assembly GCA_023531295.1). Classification (NCBI taxonomy): domain Eukaryota; kingdom Viridiplantae; phylum Streptophyta; class Magnoliopsida; order Ranunculales; family Papaveraceae; genus Papaver; species Papaver armeniacum. The sequence continues at coordinate 126,347 of JAJJWW010017983.1, read as the reverse complement.
TGAATTGGTCCACTGAGCCATTCTGCTTCAATTCCAGCAGCACCAGACACCTGCACTATAAATCACTGTCACAGCACTCCACTACCTCAAGCTCTTATTCATAGTTTCAAGGTCATGAGCTCCAACACCTACAACCCTAACTGAATTACCATTCCACCTGATATGCTTCTCCTCTGCTAAGTGCACCAAAACCGCACTATTTGGCATTCAACCCAGGGCGGACTCCTTTGCCTCAACACCACCAATGCCTTACTCTCCATCTCTTCTCTCTGCAGCTCCATCAACACCACCCAGGCTAAGCCAGCAGCACAACACCACCTGATCTTCAGCCCAGCCGCTTGCAAATCCACCTTACAGCCTGCCTCTCTCTAGCAATCCAACACCAGCTTCACACTGGCAACATCAACCTGCACCAGCTCAGGCCACCAGTACAGCACAACTCAAGCCAGGCTGCAATTCAATCCCAGGCTAGTGCCACAACTCTTCTTCCCTGTGACAAAAATACAAATCACCACCAACACCATTGCTAACATATTGGCAGCCCTGCGTCAGATGCCTAGCTCTGCTCATCGCCTTCAGCTGCTCCATTTGGCTCTAGCTGCTTCCATTACACCTGAAGCTCAATTCCACCTCACTGAAACACAGCATGAACCCCACTCTCCTAAACTCAACAGATTCAACATCTCAGATCAGCTTAGATTCACAATGCCACAGGACCCATTAAATTTAATTCCATTCTGCTCATAACAGCAACAGCTTCTTTCCCTGACTTGTGCAACACAATTAACTCAAAACCCATTCAATCTACAGCTGCATACCACCTCCATCTGCTTACTCGAACCCATTCCTTACCACCAACAGCACCACACTCCTCTGTTGTTCTTCATCTAATCCCAAATTCTCGATTCTATTGTCTCGATTCAACAACACAATCTCATACCCATTAATTTCTTCTCAACAGCGACTTCGATTCCATCTTGACATCACAGAGTCATCAATTCTACGGCATATTTCTCGATTTCAACTCAAGATGGCCATCATCCTTATCTTCTCGAACAAACCCGATCTCAGTTCTATGAATCACAGAAAAAACCCAATTCTTCCTCTCTATCGAGCCAATCAATACCACCATTAATCGGAGCAACTCGGACTCATTTCTTCATCTTAATTCTCAATCCCACAGCAACATCAAACCCTAATTCTCAGTCTGATTTCGATTGCTTTTCTCTCTCAATTCAACAGCTACACAATCCATTCGAACTCATCTCTGTTCTTAACTTGATTTCAGCTCCAAATCATCATCAATCACTCTCTTCTCTCGGTTTTCACTCAGCGGCAGTCATGGTTTTTTCTCACTTTCAGGTGTAGGAAAAATAACGAGTGAATGATTGAGAAAGAGAAATTTCTTCTCGATTTAGGGTTAGATACATTTGGATAATGACACCTGGTAACACTTGATAAGGGATAACCAATTACATCCCCTTAACCTTGGCTGGGCTGCTACTAGTATACTTCAAAAAGAGAGTTGCCCCTTAACCTTGGCTGGGCTTCATATAGTATTCCCTCCTTCGTGAAATGACAATTTTACCCTTTTGCTCAAATTGAGTGATTTCTTCTTCTTTTCCTCCGTGCGACTCCAAAGTAACTATAAAACTCAAAACAAGCGTAAAATACATAATTTACAAGAAAAATAGCAAAGAAAGCATAAACTACTAGATAGTAAATTAGGTGTATTCTACACCTATCAAATTCCCCCACACTTAGACTTTGCTAGTCCTCGAGCAAATCAAACTAAAAACTCACAACTTCAAAGCGTTCAAGCGTCACAAGCATCCAAAGAGCTATGAGGACATAAAATTTCTGCATGCATGCTAGTAATAAGAAGTTAGAAATACCAAAGAACATATTCTCATTCTTAAATGTTGAGTGAGAAATAACCACACCATAATGAGAGAATGCGTGTTTGAGAAACGATCAATAAGCATTTCGCCTCGACTTGACCTCACCAACAGGATTTTATGATAATTGCACTCAAAAAGACAGCTTTTCTATGGTTCTCACATGTGTGCAGGTAGGAATGAAGGGAGAATTCCTGCGACACGTTGAATGGTGGGAAGGACATCTTCCGAAATTTTGAAAAACCCACATCTTTTAATATTTTGAAAAAACCATTTTTCTGACGATCTCTAAGAAAGAAAATCAACCATATTTATCGAGGATGAGATTACTTACTTACCTTCACATCCGATTGCCAATTATGATAACACCACTCTCACGGCATCCAATAGAAACGTCTTCCGCTCCTTATCTTGATCTTCTTCGTTCCTCGGTTTCAACTATTGATGATAAACCCTTGAATTTCATAAATCCTTAACAATTTGTAACCCTTTTTACCTTAAATATCCTTGTCGCTTGAAACTTCCTTATAAATTTTCCTTCCCCACGGCTTATTAATATTTCTCTTGTCTTTTTTTTTTTTTTTTTTTTTTTTTTTAAATTCACAAGAGAAATTAAATACAAAAATAAACCATGGCCGTGGGAGAAGTATTTTACCGCTTGATTCTTCACAACTTGTATCGTCTTGAAATCATAAACTTTCAAAAATTCTCACCTTTTAATTTTCTTCGCTTTCATAAATAAGTCTTCATACTTGAATATAAAATTACCTCATTGTAGTGTAAGTCTTCAACATATATGTAAAATCCGCTCTTTGTATGTTGCTTTACTTGAATTTGAAATTTGCTCTTTTTCTCGTTAGTTGCTTGTAAACCTTAAACTTTTCCAACTTTCCTTGTAGATTTTGATGTCGCTCCTTGTTGATGATGAATGTGTTTCTATGGATCCGTTGTTGTCGAGAGAGAGAATGGTGCTAATCTGCAAATCGAACTATAAGAAGGAAGCTTTCATCCATAGACGTCACCCTCATGATTGACAAAATTAGCACTCAAGAGATCAAAGAGTAGTGCTTCTAGTGGTGGGAAGTTGGGTAGCTCACCATTCTACCCGGAATTTACGTACGGTGACACACACTCAAAAGAAGCTCTTTAGTAGATAGAAAATTTCTGGTCGGTGCCTCACATGATATGAATACGGGTAGTCTCCACTAATGATTGATCGGCAACTCTAATAACGCATTTCTCCTGCACCAAATTCGCATCACCGGCATGATTAAATCCATTATTTAACACTCTAACAAACAAGAAATCCGAATGTAGTTCTCTAACATTTCCAAGTTCAATTATGTCGGTCAAAAACTCTATGTAAACATACCTAGAAATATGCTAGGGACTCTAAAATCTTTAAAAGTTGGAATTTTTAAGTAAAACTCTTTTTTTTTTTTTTAAAATTTTTCATTTTTTTGTAATTTTTGTTTTAAAAACATGCTTAACCACTCCCCACACTTAAACCTTACATTGTCCTCAATGTAATTGAATCCTCTAGTAAAGTCAAGGTGGGAAATTTTAACATGATAAGAAACAAGAAAAAAAAAAAAATAATAAAAAGCAAACGGATAAGAAATACAAAACCGATGGGTTGCCTCCCATTAAGCGCTTGTTTTAAAGTCGACGGCCCGACTTAGCTCTTGCGGCACATTACTCCTCCGGAGGAGTACATCTTGAAGTCAATTACGTCCACATGCTCCGTTGGAAAGTTTTCATAATATGGTTTTAACCTATGGCCGTTGACTTTCAATTGTTGTCTGTTTTTCGCTAACAATATCAAGCTGCACCATGAGCATAAACATTAGTAACAACAAATGGTCCCACCCAGCGGGACTTAAGCTTTCCCGAAATAAACGTAAAGCAGTATTAAATAAAAGAACTTTTTGCCCCACAACAAAACTTTTCCATGAAATCATCTTGTCATGAAAAAGCTTAGTCTTTTCCTTGTAAATCAAGGCACTCTCGTAAGCATCATTACGTATCTCCTCTAACTCATGTAGTTGTAACTTCCTTTGTTTCCCAGCTTCATCATACTCCATGTTGAATTTCTTTATCGCCCAATAAGCCTTATGTTCAAGTTCAACCTAAGATGACAAGCCTTGCCATAAACCAACCTATATGGAGACATACCAATCGGTGTCTTATACGCCGTTCTATACGCCCAAAGTGCATCATTGAGCTTAAAGCTCCAATCTTTCCTTGTGGTATTCACCGTTTTCTCAAGAATGGACTTAATCTCACGATTCGAAATTTCCGCTTGTCCACTAGTTTGTGGATGATAAGGCGTACCAATTTTGTGTGTTATGTTGTACTTCTTGAGGAGAGCGTGGAAAGCCTTCTTGAAATGTGAGCCTCCATCGCTTATCACCACTCTTGGTGTTCCATGCCTATTAAAAATGTTTTCCCTTACAAAATCACAAACAACTTGAGAGTCATTAGTCTTGGTGGCTCTAGCTTCCACCCATTTCGAAACATAATCAACGGCAAGAAGTATATAAAAATTCCCATTCGAATTGACAAAAGGTCCCATAAAATCAATACCCCACACATCAAAAATCTCAACGGCGAGAATTGGTGTGAGTGGCATTTGATTTCGAGCACCTAGATTGCCCGTTCGTTGACATCTATCACACGATTTACAAAAAACATATGAATCTTCAAACAAGGTGGGCCAATAAAATCCACTCTCGAGAACTTTGAGAGCGGTGCGCTTAGATCCAAAATGGCCACCACATGCAAAAGTGTGGCAAAAGGAGAGAATGGATTGAAATTCGGAATTAGGCACGCACCTTCGCATTATTTGATCTACGCCATATTTCCATAAGTATGGTTCATCCCACACATATTGCTTTGCGACCTTCTTAAGTTTCATCTTTTGGAAATTAGACATTGAACTAGGTACTTTCCTTGTCACCAAGTAATTCACTATATCCGCATACCAAGGTGTTGATTCGTCCATGGAGAAAAGTTGTTCGTCCGGAAAGCGGTCATGTAATGGAAGCTCTTCTTGAGACATAACAAGTCTACTAAGATGATCCGCAACGGTATTCTCCACACCCCTCTTATCACGAATTTCTATGTCGAACTCTTGTAACAATAGGATCCACCGGATTAATCTTGGCTTAGCTTCTTTCTTCTTTATTAAGTGTCTTAGTGCGGCATGATCGGAATACACAATAACCTTTGTACCCACCAAGTATGATCGAAATTTTTCCAAAGCAAAAACTATAGCCAATAACTCCTTTTCCGTGGTAGAATAATTGATTTGTGCATCATTAAGGGTCCTAGATGCATAATAGATAACATGGGACAACTTGTCCACCCTTTGACCCAAAACGGCTCCAACCGCATAATCACTAGCATCACACATTAATTCAAATGGAAGATTCCAATCCGGTGATTTGATAATCGGCGCACTTGTCAACATCTCCTTTAATTTGTCAAAAGCATCCTCGCATTCCTTGTTGAAGTTGAAAGGTACCTCCTTTTGTAATAACTTGCACATCGGCATGGAGATTTTGGAGAAATCCTTGATAAACCGCCTATAGAAACCTGCATGACCAAGAAAAGAACGGATCTCCCTCACCGAAGTGGGATATTGTAAGTTCCTTATTAAATCTATCTTTGACTTGTCCACTTCGAGCCCTCGAGAGGACACAATGTGACCAAGTACTATGCCGTGGTTTACCATAAAGTGACATTTCTCCCAATTAAGGACAAGGTTTGTGTCTATGCATCGTTTAAGAATTAGTTCAAGGTTATTTAAACAACCATCAAAAGAATTGCCATAAACACTAAAGTCATCCATAAATACCTCGATGATGCGCTCCACATAATCCGAGAATATACTCACCATGCATCTTTGAAAAGTAGCCAGGCGCATTGCAAAGACCAAACGGCATCCGTCTATATGCAAACGTTCCAAACGGACAAGTGAAAGTGGTTTTCTCTTGGTCCTCCGGTGCAATAACAATTTGGTTGTATCCCGAATAACCATCCAAGAAGCAATAATAAGAATGCCCCGCTAACCGCTCCAACATTTGATCAATGAAAGGTAAAGGAAAGTGATCCTTGCGGGTTGCGGAATTAAGCTTTCTATAATCAATGCACACTCTCCATCCGGTTTGAACTCTTGTAGGAACAAGTTCATCGTCTTGATTTCGAACAACCGTGACCCCGGATTTCTTTGGTACCACTTGAACCGGACTTACCCACTTGCTATCGGAAATTGGGTAGATTACCCCCACACTTAGCAATTTGAGTATCTCTTTTTCACAACCTCCATCATAGGAGGATTTAGCCGACGTTGAGCATCACGTCACCGGCTTCACGTTCTCTTCCATTAGAATCCTATGCATGCACATGGATGGACTAATACCTTTGATGTCCGCAATTGTCCACCCAATAGCCGTTTTGTGCTCTTTCAAGACTCTAAGCAAACGGTCTTCTTGTCAGCAGCGTGAGGTTCTTAGAAATAATCACCGGAAGCTCATCTCCATCTCCCAAGAAAGCATACTTCAAATGGTCCGGAAGTGGCTTCAATTCTAGTTTGGGTGCCTTCACAATAGATGGTACAAGTACTTCATCATTCACGGGTAAAGAAATATAAGAAACATCACCCTTTTTAGCTTCTTGCAATGTCGCCAAAGCACCACATATCTCCACCAATTCCTTGGAGATTTCAACATCAAGTTAGACAAACCATGGACGTCCAATTCAATGCTCTTTTGCAACACCACATCAAGTTCATCCTCTTGGTTCAATTCCACCATTTGTTGCGCTAATGAATCAACCACATCAATGGAGTAAACGGAATGCACATCACTTTGGTAGCGCATGGCTTCAAATATGTTAAAGTGTATTATCTCCTTGTCGAATTCCATAGTGAGTGTACCCTTATCAACATCAATCTTCGTCTTTGCGGTCTTCATGAATGGCCTCCCAAGAAGTAAAGAAGTAGATGATCGGTTCTCATTGTTGTCCATATCCACCACAAAGAAGTCCACCGGAAAAATAAGCTCATTTACTTGCACTAGCACGTCTTCTACAAGCCCCTTAGGATATATGTTAGACTTGTTTGCCAATTGGATAATAACTCTCGTCTCTTTCAAAGGTCCAAGATTCAAGGAGTCATAAATTTCCTAGACATCACACTAATGGAAGCTCCCAAATCAAGTAAAGCATGTTCAAACCTTTGTTTACCAATAGTAATTGGCACCGTGAAACCACCGGGATCCGTGCACTTTGTAGGCATCTTCTTGATAGCATAGCCGACGACTCTCATGACTTTAGTAATTTCATTATCAAGCAACCTATCCTTCTTGATGCATAATTCCTTCATGAACTTGGCATATCTTGGAATTGTCTTGATAGCCTCAATGAATGGGATGTTGATTTCAATCTTCTTAAAGATATCCATAAGTGCCTTGTCTTGAGCTTCTTTCTTGGATTTAGCAAAACGACTAGGAAAAGGAGGTGGAGTAGTGAAAGTAGAAACCGGTTCCTTGGATTGATCGGTTGGGGTTGAATTCTCCTTTGGTGCGGTTTCCTCCTTGTCATTGACTACCTCTTTACTAACTTCCTCATGATGACTTGGACCCTCTACTTGCCTTCCACTTCTTAAAGTAACCGCATTAACATTCTCTCTTGGATTCACCAATGGTTGTGAAGGAAGTTTTGTGGAAACTTGAGATTTCAATAAATTCACATCGGTCGCCAATTGTCCCATTTGAGTATGTAAATCCTTGATAGCCGAATCGGTCTTTTGTTGATTTTGTTGAAACAATGACGTAATACCTTGCAAACCTTGCATCATGACATTAAGCTTATCATCAATTGAAGATCCTTGTTCTTTCACTTGAGGTTGGAATTGTTGATAACCACCTTGTTGTTGAGGTTGGAAACGTGATTGTTGAAAACCTCCTTGTTGCGCATATGGATTAGGAGCCGCCGCTTGCGTGTTTGCATAACTAAAGTTGGGATGATCCTTCCAACCGGGATTATAGGTATTGGAGTATGGATCGTACCTTGGCCTTTGATTTGGATATAAAGCATTCACTTGTTCGGTCTCACCATCCTAATAATTACCGCGGCCATCCTTTGCATCATAATCTCCATGTTACTTATCCTTTGATCAAGATGTGATGAATCACTTACTTCATGCACTCGCATAACCATTGGTTCATCCCTTGTGTAGAATTGTTGCGAGTTTTGACACCATACTTTCAATCAACTCTCTAGCTTCGGTCAAAGTCTTGTTCATTAGTGCACCACCACCCAAGGGCGTCAAGAAGAGACCTATCACTTGTGTGAAGAGCTTCATAGAAGTATTGGAGTATCATAACATCGCTAAATTGATGGTGTGGACAGCTTGCCACCAACCTCTTGTATCGCTCCCAACATTCATACAATGATTCTCCCACTTGTTGTTTCAATCCACAAATCTCCTTGCGAATTTGAGTAGCTTTGGATGCGGGAAAATATCTCTCGAGGAAAATTTTCTTCATCCCATTCCATGTTGTGATACTTAGGAAGGCAAATAATATAACCATTCCTTAGCATTACCCGCCAAAGAAAACGGAAAGCTTTCAACATTGCTCCATCCGCATCGGTTTAGGTGGAAGCATAGCCATAACTATGGCGTAGAAGTCCATAAGATGTTTGTTTGGGTCCTCATTCACCATGCCATGGAACTTTGGTAACTCTCTAATCAACCCCGGCTTGATTTCGAAGGTTGAGTTAGTTTGGATACACCATTGTTGTGTATCAAGCCTGTGAAGCTAGGTCCTTCATTGTACGATCAGCCATTGTTTCTTCCTCTTTGTCCGAATCACTTGATGAAGAAGGAGGAAGTGGAGTGTTAATCGCTCGAATGAAATCCTTTAGTTGAGTCTTGGGATCGAAGACGTATTGGACTCGGTCTACCTCCTTTAAGCATTCACCAAAGGTATAACACACTCAAACAAGATTCTCACAAACTAAGTTAGATACGGTAAAGAATCTAACAAAGCAAAAAAAAATAAAAACAACTAAAAAATCGCTTGTTGCTCCCGGCAGTACTAAAAAAATTGATGCGTGTCGTAGGTGCAATCAAATTAATTCAAAATTTCCACTCAATTAAAAATAATATAATGGAAGTCAAGTTCGTTCCCACGAGCAAGAGATCTTAGTTGTAAAAGTTGTCACGAAAGGGGGTGTAAAAAGCAAAATAAAAATAAACAAAGCAATTAAAATCGAAAGTTGAAAGATGAAAACAATAAGAGAGAGAAGATCAAGGAATCCTTCTTCGTTACGAAACAATGATTAAAGTTATGTTCTTTTCTACTTGTTATTAGTCACAGATTATCACCAACCGTAGGATAGCAGGTCCGCTTAGCTAGCCCCAAAATCCCTAATTTCACCGAGAATAGTGGTCCGCTTAGTTATCGATTCTATTCAAAAGAACCACCTTGAGGTCCGCACAAGATGTAATTCCCGAATGCATTAAGATCTATGAATTTAGGTTTAGTACTAGTAGTTAAACTCGGTTCGCTTGGTTCACTTTCTAGCGTTGTTTCTACACACAATTGCTCCACGGAATCCCTCATGCAGGTCTCGTGTTTTCTACTTGTGTAAAGTGTCGAGAACTATTACGTATTCCCTAACTTATACTAGATATAGATCAATTAACAAATCAATTTAGCGTGCACTCCAAACAATCTATCAATCAATCATGAATGTCTTTAAGATCACTCCTATTAGTAAAAACAATCGATAATCATGTGAAAAATCTCAAGATAGAATTTGAAAACAAAAACTCAAATCATGTTAAGAACTAGGAATTCATCCTCAATCAAAAAGAAATTTAGCTACTCATGTTTTTGAAATTCACACAAATAATAATAATTAAAAGAAGAATTTTCAAATTCACACAAGTAATTAAAAAGAAAAATCTTAGAAAAGCAAGCAAAACCACAAGTGATGTGTGTGTAGAGGGTGTGTAGAAGTTGTAGAAAACTTCTCTATTTATAGGCTTCAATATTCTCCATGTCTTCCCAAGTTAGAATCCTTTTCCTTTTGCAATTCAATTTCCAAATCAAGCTTTTCTCAACTCTTCCACCTTCTCTTTCCAAATTTGAGTCCAATTCTCCATCCAATTCCTAGCCCAAGTCTTCATACCCATGAGAGAAGTCCATAGAAAGTTACGGAATTTTGCTCATGGAAAAAGCGGGATTATGGCCTAATTTGGCGGGAAAATCATGCCGCCGGCCACCTGGAAATTTCTCCGTCGAGAGAATATTCGACGGAATATTCCGTTAGTCCTCCGTTAGGACTAACGGTCAAGCGAATCGTCAGCAAATCAGGTCAACCGTCGGTCAACAATCAACGTAACGTAGAGAGAGTCGACCAATGAGTCGGCTGGTCGACTCGGTCTTAGTCGGCCGAGTCACTTGAGTTATCCTAGCGAGTCACCGATTCGACTCGAATCGGAATCAGCTAGGCCATTTCATAGCTTGCGCGAGCCAAGCATCCGCCACCATGTTGGCCCTCAATTGCAAACACTCTGAGCTTTAATCGGTGCAAGTCATGCTGCAAATTTCACAAACCCCTTTAGCGGAACCCGGACACAGCAATTGAACCCCGTTACACTACCTCCACAAATCCCCACAGCTCAACACCTCGGGCAAACCACCGGCTCCGGCCCGAGGTGGTCCACTGAGCCATTCTCGCTTCAATTCCAAAGCACATGGACACCTGCACTATAAATCATGCATCCTGACACTCCCACTACCTCAAGCTCTTATTCATAGTTTCAAGGTCATGAGCTCCAACACCTACAACCCTAACTGAATTACCATTCCACCTGATATGCTTCTCCTCTGCTAAGTGCACCAAAACTGCACTATTTGGCATTCAACCCAGGGCCCGACTCCTTTGCCTCAACACCACCAATGCCTTACTCTCCATCTCTTCTCTCTGCAGCTCCATCAACACCACCCAGGCTAAGCCAGCAGCACAACACCACCTGATCTTGACCCAGTGCTGCAAATCCACCTTCATCGCCTCTCTCTAGCAATCCAACACCAGCACGGCAACATCAACTGCACCAGCTCGGGCCACCAGATGCAGACAACTCAAGCCAGGTTCACTTTGCAATTCAATCCCAATTAGTGCCACAACTCTTCTTCCCTGTGACAAAAATACAAATCACCACCAACACCATTGCTAACATATTGGCAGCCCTGCGTCAGATGCCTAGCTCTGCTCATCGCCTTCAGCTGCTCCATTTGGCTCTAGCTGCTTCCATTACACCTGAAGCTCAATTCCACCTCACTGAAGCACAGCATGAACCCCACTCTCCTAAACTCAACAGATTCAACATCTCAGATCAGCTTAGATTCACAATGCCACAGGACCCATTAAATTTAATTCCATTCTGCTCATAACAGCAACAGCTTCTTTCCCTGACTTGTGCAACACAATTAACTCAAAACCCATTCAATCTACAGTTGCATACCACCTCCATCTGCTTACTCGAACCCATTCCTTACCACCAACAGCACCACACTCCTCTGTTGTTCTTCATCTAATCCCAGCTCTGTCTCCGATTCAACACAATCTCAGACCCATTAATTTCTTCTCAACAGCGACTTCGATTCCATCTTGACATCACAGAGTCATCAATTCTACGGCATATTTCTCGATTTCAACTCAAGATGGCCATCATCCTTATCTTCTCGAACAAACCCGATCTCAGTTCTATGAATCACAGCAAAAACCCAATTCTTCCTCTCTATCGAGCCAATCAATACCACCATTAATCGAACAACTCGGACTCATTTCTTCATCTTAATTCTCAATCCCACAGAACATCAAACCCTAATTCTCGGTCGATTTTGATTGCTTTTCTCTCTCAATTCAACAACTACACAATCCATTCGAACTCATCTCTCGTTCTTAACTTGATTTCGGCTCCAAATCATCATCAATCACTCTCTTCTGTCGGTTTTCACTCAGCGGCAGTCATGGTTTTTTTCTCACTTTCAGGTGTAGGAAAAATAACGAGTGAATGATTGACAAAGAGAAATTTCTTCTCGATTTAGGGTTAGATACATTTGGATAATGACACCTGGTAACACTTGATAAGGGATAACCAATTCACCCCTTAACCTTGGTCAATACTACTAGTATACTTCAAAAGAGAGTTGCCCCTTAACCTTGGCTGGGCTTCATATAGTATTCCTCCTTCGTGAAATGACAATTTTACCCTTTTGCTCAAATTGAGTGATTTCTTCTTCTTTTCCTCCGTGCGACTCCAAAGTAACTATAAAACTCAAAACAAGCGTAAAATACATAATTTACAAGAAAAATAGCAAAGAAAGCATAAACTACTAGATAGTAAATTAGGTGTATTCTACACCTATCATATTGCAATCATTTTTCCTGGAGGAATTACAAATATGATATGGAATTGTAAAAGGAAATACGCTTGGAAAAAATAGCACGGCGTTTTAAGGTGTACGGGATCTTTGTGAAGTGGCGGCCAAACATCTTAAGTTCGGTGGGGTTTGAGCCATCGTGAGTGAATTGTTATGCCCTCCGGTTTATCGGCGTTGATGAGCTTGCGGTAGCCGCCTAAGATAACATCTCGCTACCGGGTATGGTTCATCTTCTCTTTTCGGTGGGTGAGTCGGGTGGAGTAGTCATCTTCACCGTCACACTTCCAACATTGAACGTAGTCATCTTTGTCACCAAGTCTCCAATTCCAAATGGGTTTGGCCGCGCAATACTTGGACTTTAGCTTTGTCGTCTTTGACCAAAAACAGCTTCCACGCTCTTGATAAAACGCTTGAAAGGGGGCCTCCCATTCACATCTCTTAGCCGGGGTTGGTTTGTTGATTGGAGTCAGTCCCCAGGACTTGTCAGAATGAGGAGCGGTAGTCTGCAAAGAGAGTTGCGTGATGAGACTTACTTGAGATCGGAACCTTTTAATGTATGCGAACGAGCTTTCTCCGGAAGTTGTGTCATATTGGCAAGTTCTTTGGTGCGGCAGCGAGCAGTCGAGGAGATCCGAAGGCGTGTTGGAGATTCTTTCGGTGTCGAAACCGGTAGAGGACAGACTTCCAGTATGGCTTTGTTATCATGCATCCAAGAGCTCCCTAGGATCATGTCGTAGTTGGGATGATTTTTGATTATGTAGAACTTTGCTTGCGTCGAGGCATTACCCAATTTGACTTCAAGATCGATGTATCCATATGTATCTCTCGAGCTCTCTGTAAATCTTCAATCGCGAGTTGGGTGACGAGTAGCTTCACTTAGAAATCTTTGCCGCTCTCAAGGTCTTGGCGGTGATGATGTTAAGTTCGGAAGCCGTATCGATTAACACGTTGTCGAACTCAACGTTTCTCAAACGAGTGACAGTTAGAAGTCCCAGTTTCCAATGCTCGTGTCCTTCGAGAAAGATCTGGGGGTTCCTGGACTGCCGCCGGATGCGACGTCTACGACACAACGTGGTTGATGGAGCAAATATATCTTGACGCTGTCCCTTGGAGAAGTACAAGATTTCACATATGTGCTCCATCATAGATTGCACGGTCTTGCGAACAGAATCCCCAGAAATCATGCAGTTCCTAATAGGTAGGGGGTCTCTGTGAACACCTTCGTTTCCAAGCTGGAGCTCGCTTGTCTCTACCTTTTCCCCGAATATTTGTTTCAACCCATTCAATCTTTGGTTGGATGATGGACGAACTGTGGTAGCAACAATATTTGGGATCTTCCATTTCTTCCTCGGTCGGAGGACGTCGATAGGGGGTAGCTTTACGGCGTCGTCTTGGACCCACGCTTCCAAGAGCTCTATTACTTCATTCATGGGAAAAGGAAAACCCGTGTCTTTAGTGTTTTGTGCGGGAGTTTTGTCTGTTCCTTTTTCGAGACGAAGTCTTGTGTCTGGGAATGTTCGCTTTGTTTGTGGCTCACATGAAGCTTTCCTTTTCTCTCCTCCGCCCACCACGCTTACTGAGAAGGACCGGTGTTGTATTGCTTGTTCGTGAGACGCTTTGCTTCCTCGATTTTCATGGGAATCTTCACTCCGAACAACTCGGGGTTCTTTCTAGCAGCCTGCGGTGCGATTGTTCTTTGAGCGTTTTGCGGCTTCGTGGAGTTCGGAGAACGTTTGAAAACCCGTTCTCTAACGGAGCGCGGTATATGGGTATCATCCCATTGATGCATGATTCCACCAATTGCCGTTCGGTGACATTTGGGTCGTGACAATCCAGTGCTTGAGTCCCGAATCTTTTAACGAAGTCGTTGGGATGCTCATTGTTCCGCCGGAGAATTCTTCCAGTGTCAGCGTGATTTGTTCGGATACGAAGAAATACTTCTGTAGAAAGCACGACCATCTCGCTCCAATTGGATATCTTTGTTAGGCGCAATGTTATTGTACCAGTGTATGCCCTCCCCGTAAGTGATTTTGAGAATTCTTTTAGGCGTAAAACATGATTGTATTCATGTTCCCCAAGGCTTCAAGAATCGAGAAATGTGTTCACGAGCATTACCGGTTCTTGTCGTAGAGGAGAACTCTGGGAGAGGTGTAACCTCTTGGAAGAGGGATTATTGCATATCTTGAGGGTATGGCGGTTGGTGTTGGTGCGCATCGATCGATTTCCTTTGCTTCGGCTGCGGAGGAGTCGTTCCGGATCCTCACGTGTGATGAAGTTGGGTGGCTGGTCCCTTTCTCTCGAGCATTCGGGAGCAAGCACGAACTCCCTCACTCATGTGGGTCCGAGTGGAAACGCTTGCTCGGGTGAATTGAAGGCATCTCTTGTTGTCTCCAAATATCGACATGAATCCTGCGGTAATCGTTCGAGTCAAGGTCTTGAGGAAAGTGAGTACCTCTTTACGGGTTGCGGCCATGTCTGTTTGAGTCCCGGCAAGAACTTCCTGTTTCTCCATCAAGTCCGAAATGGTAATAGACGGTGGTCCTCCTCTTGCGCCTCCCGGCTCCTCGTCCCGATGGGGGAGTGAAAGTTGATGCCACAGTGACTACTCTTGAGGCGTTACACTTGAGGAGATGCCGGGATTTGCGGGCTGCTCGCTCGTGATGGGAGGAGTTATTCCTCTTGGAATATCTGTGCTACGCTAGTCTTTGGTGGTAGAAGTGACGGCTCCACGAGATGTGTTGACCACGGTAGCTCCACCGACAGGTACTTCAACACCGTTATTGTTATCCACACCGGCTCCATCGAATTGATTCTTTGACCAGGACCTTAATTCCACCATAATGAATTTTGATTGAATTGATTCTAAGATCTACCCTTTTGAACGACGAAATTGAATTTCGGAGAAATTGACTTTACGGACCGAGAGATTAATCTCCCACTTGTGGTCGCCAATTGTTGATGGGTGAAAACTACTCCTGAGAATTTGGTAATTTGGGGTGTGGATGAGGAATGAATCTAAACCCTAAACAAATGCATCGCGCGATGAGTGCTTGTAGATTCGAGAGATCAATCTGTGCAAGTCCGGCCTAAACCAAGAAATGGCCGTTCCGGACTTGTTTCGGTCACAAAGTGAAGGAGATGGGGTTGATCTTAGGGAGGAAGCGAAGAAGGTGTTGAGATTGTGAAGGTGTTGGCTTGCTTATGACTTGTAGCGAGAAAAATGAGCGAGGCTTACGGTTAATGTAAGGAGGCTCTAGGTGTTGATTTTCTGTCTCGTTTTTCCCTTGTTTTTGGAAATAGGGCGGAGAACCTATTTATACAAGTCATTTGAGCCTCATTCACGTCTCTCGTGGGAAGTGGAGGTAGTGGAATGATGGAGTAGTGAAGTTGTGTGTCGGTGATACACGACCAGTCTTGCCCACTTCTCTGTTCATCTCTAACCGCCCATGACTTCCTAACACGTTCTTGTGATGGCGCATTGCACGCAGCGAAACCGCCGTGGACCAATACCCCGGTATGTATCCCCCAGTTTGTGACATGATTGATGTCTGGAATATGGATCGTGGATCCACGAAAGATAGCATGTAATGCTGAATTGAATAACTGCGTTATTCGAAAGTCGATACTTGTGAAGTATCGTGTGTATTTTATGCGAGTGCCGCATTGTGGTGTGGTAAAGTGATGGGTAATGACTCCTCACTAACCAAATAACTCACGACCGGGGTTATATAACCAAGGCTGGTGAAGTTTAACGGATGAGATGATGTTTGAGACACTCATCTGTGGCCGTTAATGAATACTAGGGTTTTTGAAGAGGTGTGCAAGCATCACTCTTGACTTAGTCAAAACCAAGCATGGGAAGGATTTTGGAGAGGGCCAGGCCATACATGCGTGTTGACGGCATGATGGTGTAGGCGCCTGTATTAGTTCCCTCATGAAAGCGCGATCTGGGCCACTCAATTTGGCCGGCAAAGAGGAGTGGTTGAGATCGGTTTGCGGCAAATCTCTTACCACAAAGGAATTGGTAACCGCGTGATATTCCCGCACGTTCCAAGATAACCGTCCTTGGTCGGTCACTCTAGCGTGTAGGTGGTAGGTGGTGTTCACGCCCATGTCTCACCGTCCCATGAAACGTGATCTAAGCCCTCAATTCGTCGGTGAAGTTGAGTGGTCAAGATTAGTTTGCAATGCGGGAGGTGTAACCACACAAGTTTGACGGGCGTTTTGGGGTTAACCGGGCATGATATGCCTTGGCCGACCGCATGAGGAGCTAGATGGGCCCACGGTGGTCATGCTTTGGTATAACCGGACACTGCTTAATCTAATCTGTGACCCTCCATTCGTCTTAGGAGAAGATGGACGCGCGTGATGGCTTGAACCCTAATTTTGGCTTTCAAAGCCGTGCGACCATGCTCTTTTAGGCGGGCCAATTTGTTGTAACCAATCATGGTTGGTTTTGACCGATTGGTCAAGTGTGTAGGCGGTCACATGGTGATTGTGTCGACATGCTCCGGGCCCTTTGAGTCTACATCTACACCCTCCATCTATACCCGCGAAGATGGAGGGTTGAGACCGTTTTGCGGCACATGTAATATGCCGCAAACCCTAATTTAGGGTTTTTCCGTCCATAATGCTTGGTATGGACGATTTCTTGGCAAGCGAAGGCCAATGGTCGACCATGCGGGGTCGGCTGTGTGTATTCCATACACGCTTGGGGGTGATGGAATTGATGCGGGGTCATCAATCATGCTTGTGGAGTTGGATGATGCGATCGAATCATATCCGGACCCCGTATGGTCGGTCTGATGCTCAATCGGGCTAGTATAACACACCGAGAGGGGCTCAATCGGGCTAGTATAACACACCGAGAGGGCTCGGGCTAGTATAACACACGAGAATCGGCACATGCGGGTATTTCGTACATGGTTTCATTATAGTGCTTGGAGGTTCGTGTTACTCAGTAAGAGTAACACTCGGTCGTCATGCCACACCGATAATGAGTAATCGGAAATACAAGGCTGATATGAAATTCACGAGGAAGGGATTGTTGCCACATGCTCCAACACGGAGGAATTTCATGTATTCACGAGAATGGGATTGTTGCTACATGCTCCATTCTTGGTGAATTAAGTGAGGGAGTATCCAACACTTTATAAATGGCTTTATCTTTTATAAGATGTCAGCGCATGAGTTTTCCGGTTATTTACAAATTTAACCTTAAACGAAAATCCACCATCAACAGTAGCCTTTGTATTTCGCATTTCACTTAGGAATTTTGTCCTGTAGCTTTTAAGCATTTAAATTTTTCATTTTTGTTCACTTAAAGCTTGTCTGTAGTAGAATATGTACTAGTGCAATCTGTAGTTTTTTTTTTTTTCTTCTTCTTCGTAGCTTTTGTTTTCCCATTTCATTTCCATTCAATTAGCTGCATCTCGTCGTGTTTTTCCTTTTTAGCCGTTTAAATTGTATCTGTTGTGAATATATACTGTAATAGATCATAAATAATTTGCTGATAGTTGCATTACTCAGTAGCATCCCGTGTTTAAACTCATTTTAGTTTATCTTTGTGTAGTGTCTTCGCAATCTGTAGCTTTTCAACATTTGCATCAAATAATTTTTCTTTCAGTAGAATCTTGTCTGTAGTAAACATTCAGGTAATTAGGTTGTAGCACAGAGTCTCATTGCTTAATAATCATTTTCCTTTTTAACTTAGTTTGGTCATAGTTCAATATAGGCTGTAATATCATTTAGTCATTTCATTTTTTTCTTTACATAAGTGCATCATTTTGTTTTATTTTTTTGTAGCTTGTCCGTGATTTGAACACTATTATTGGTTAGTTGGAGTATATAGTCTAGTATAGGTTAAGGCGTAGCTTCACATAGTGCTAGTAGTATTTCACTTTTAGACCATAAGTCATCCATGTTTTGTAACATATCATTTCATATGTAGTTAGTGTTCCATTTTTGTCTTTGTTAGTGGCGTGAGGTTACGAATCTATGTTCCTTTATTGTTAGTGTTTCCATAAATTTTGTCATCGACTCTTAACTTCCCACAATCTTTAGTGCCATTTGAATGTTTTAAGGTGCATCATAGAATTTTGCATTTCCGCTAGTGTATATATGTCTTTCTTTTATTTGCACACTTCTGGGTACTGAACGGTTTTCTTGAGCTTATCAGGTACTCACCAAGCTGCTGTACTAGCCAAAGGATAGAAGAAAATGAAGGCACATCTGCACCGCCCTCGTAGCATGTCGCGGGAATTGTATGTAGTTAGAGAAACTGCCACACAAAGGTGAGAATAAAGAGATTCAAAAGAAAAGAGGGAACATTCAGTTCCAAATAGTTTTCTGCCGGATGCGCACCGAAGGTAAGTTTTTTGAACTTTACAACAAAATGACGTCTTTGCCTTTGTAATTGCTTGGCCTGAATGGTTTAATCATTGGTTTAACAACTGAGCTTCATACTTTGTTAACAAATACGAGTTGGCCTCTCGTTAGTTAACCATATATTGCTATAATACAGTTGAAATCCATTTTAGGATTGATAGACCTCGAAGCTCTGCCATTGTTTATGCTTTCTTTGCTATTTTTCTTGTAAATTATGTATTTTACGCTTGTTTTGAGTTTTATAGCTACTATGGAGTCGCACGGAGGAAAGAAGAAGAAATCACCCAATTTGAGCAAAAGGGCAAAATTGTCATTTCATGGGCAAACACTATCTGGAGCCCAGCCAAGGTTAAGGGGCAACTCTCTTTTGGAGGAGTACTAAAGCCGGGCCCGCAGAGGTTAAGGGGTTGTCATTCAGGTACCCCTTATCATTTGTTAAAGGGTGTAATTATCCCTGGGGTGGATAAATCCAACCCAATCTATAACCCTAAATTGAGAAGAGTAATCTTCTCAATCATTTCCATTCATTTCACCTAAAATTGAGAAACAATGGCTGCTACTGTCCGAGTGATTGAAAGTAAGGAGAGATTAAATCAAGAACAGATCGAGAAATTAAAGATGGTGGTGTTGTTGAGAAGCAAAGCAGTCAAATGGAAATGAAATTGGAAGTTAGGGTTTGCTGTTTCTGTGAAACAGATGAAGATGGAGATGCTGCTATGTCGAGATTGGTGGTTCGAAGTGATAAGAAAAGTGGGTTTGTCTCAGAAACTGCAGTCGAAGGTCTTTGTTGATTTCATTGAATGGATAAATTAGGGTTTTGTTGAAATCGAGAAGAAGAGAACAGGGACGAGAGGAATTAATGGGTATGACTCGGTTGAAGTCGTGAACAAGCTATGGAGATGACGAGGGGAGAAGATGAACGATGATGGAGAAATTGAACCAAGGATGGTGATGGTGGTATACGAGATGGGTTATTAAAGGGGTTTCCTTTCTGAGTCCAATTGGTGGTCGCGATGAGGAGAAAAAGATAGTCTGTTGGTTGAACATGAGATACGGATGGGGGTTTGATGGAGTCTGCTTTGTGTTGTGAATGATCTGCTTTGGTTTACGAGGAACGATGGATTGAATTGTGAAGAGTGAGATGCTTGAGAAGAATTCGAGACATCGAAGTGGGTTATATGTATTGAACTGTGGTTGATTGAACTGAAAGAATTATTGATGGGATTCTGGTAAGAAGAGCAAATGGGTTTGTGGCTTTGCTGGAATACAAGAGTTGGAGTATGTTGCTGACAATACAATGGGTTAGAGAGAACAAAGAAAGAATAAGCTGTTGAAATGATGTTGCAGTTTCAGTTGGCAGTTAAATGGGTAAGCAGCTGCAATTGGAGATGAATAAATAAGGTTGCTGCTATAGTTTGATTGAGTACTGTGCGGCATTGCGGTGAGAAGATGGAAGTGGTGGTCTTCTTTATTACAAGGAATGAATGCTTATAGCTAGATGTATGCCTAGGAATTGTGCAGGAATTGAAGACGAGATCGGCTGAACTTGGCACGAAAGCCACAGAAACCAACGAGACTCAATGGGATTTACGCTCCGGCCAGTCAACTCGGGCCGTGATGAACCGTCCAACTTAGTGACTAAGATTTACTTAGACGATTCGGACTCTGCGACTCAGTGACTCCTCCTTCCCTTGACCCGGTTGACTAACGGTTTGACTTTGTTTGACCGTTAACTTGGACTGATGTCGTGACGGAATATTCCGTCAGCGGAGAAGAAGATTCCTGCCAAATTCCGGCCATAATACCAGCTTTCCGGCGACCAAAATTACGGATTTTTGTGTGGATTCTTCTCATGGGTGTGAAGACTTGGACTTGGAATTGGGTGGAGAATTTGGCTCAAATTTGGAAAGAGAAGATGGAAGATGAGAAAGACTTGAATTTGGAAATTGAATTATTATGGAATGAGGATTTTATTCCTTGGAAGATTTGGAGAACATTGAAGCCTATAAGTAGAGAAGTTCTCTACACACTTTTAGACATCTTTACACACCTCTCTACACACACAACACTTGTGTTTTTGCTTGCTTTTGAAAATTCTTCTTTTTAATTATTTGTGTGAACTTTAAAAATTCTCCTTTTAATTATTTTGTGTGAATTTCAAAAACATGAGTAGCTAATTTTATTATTGATTGAGGATGAATTCCTAGTTCTTAATACATGATTTGAGTTTTGTTTCAATTCTATCTTGAAGTTTTTCACATGATTATCGTTTGTTTTTACTAATAGGAATGTTTATTCATTCATGATTGATTGATAGATTGTTTAGAGTGCACGCTAAATTGATTTGTTAGTTTAATCTAAATCTAGTATAAGTTAGGGAATAAGTAATCGTTCTCGACACTTTACACGGAGTAGAAAACACGAGACCTTGCGGAGGGATTCCGTGGAGCGATTGTGTGTAAAAAACAACGCTAGAAAGTGGACCAAGCGAACCGAGTTTAACTACTAGTACTAAACCTAAATTCATAGATCTTAATGCATTCGGGGAATTACATCTTGTAAGCGAACCTCAAGGTGGTTCTTTTGAATAGAATCGATAACTAAAGCGGACTTGTTACTCGGTGAAATAAGGGATTTTGGGGCTAGCTAAGCGGACCTGCTATCCTACGGTTGGTGATAATCTGTGACTAATAACAAGTAGAAAAGAACATAACTTGATTCATTGTTTTGCAACGAAGAAGGATTCCTTGATCTTATCTCTCTTATTGCTTTCAACTTTATCTTTTAATTGCTTTGTTTATTTTCTTTCGCTTTTTACACCCCCTTTTGTGACAATTTTTACAACTAGAATCTCTTGCTCCTCGTGGGAACGAACTTGACTTCCATTATATTATTTTTAATTGAGTGGAAATAAGATATTAATTTGATTGCACCTACGACACGCATCAAATTTTGGCGCCCCTGGGAGCGACGAATGATTTTAGTTGTTTTTATTTTTCTTTTTGGTTTATTCTTGCTTTGTTAGATTCTATCTAGTATCTAACTTAGTTTACGAGAATCTTATTTGGTGCTCGGTTTTCCATGTATGGTGGACAAGAGCAAGCATATTACAACAATCAATACTGATTTTCAACCTCAACATTATGGCAACTTCCAACCATCCTTAGGATACAATCAAAACCAATCTTTTGGCTATGATCAAATTCCTACAGAACCTTATGGATATTCTCATACATATCAACAACCTTATGACGGGTATGTAAGTGGACAATCACAAGGATGGGAGGATAGTTTTGTTTATCATCAGAAATTCTCTAGTTTTGCGAGATAAGATGTCTGCCATGATTGGGGATCTTCAACAAAAGTTGCAAGAATCACTACAAGATCAGCAACCCTATGTTTGGGAGGAACCACGTCGAGACGGCATTGCTAAAGAACGAGGAGACATGGATCAATACAAGGAGGATAGGGATAAAGAAGTATTTTGCTATCAAAGCAATAATTATTCTAATGTGCCTATGGTGTGTAGTGAATATTTGATCGATGATTATGTTGGAAAAGGCCAACCTTTGGAGACTTTTGAAGACGCTAGTGTAGCTTACTCGAGCCTTGATCTTAATAATGATCAAGCACCTATTCAAAAGGTAGAGCTTGAGGAAGATGCAATTAGTGCTTGGAAAAAATTCCTTAGGGAAAGATATGAGTCCGCGGAAGTGTATGAGCGTTGCAACAATGAGGAAGTTATTCCAACTCCGGATCATAATAACGATCCTTCGCCTATTCAAAAGGAGGAGATTGGGTGTGACTTACCTATTGTTATAAACGGTGTAACACCTGCACAAGAAGATCTTACAATTTATACCGACGAAAATCATTTTAGTGAATGGCCCGATTCCGATGATGAGAATGTTGAAGAGATGATGCTAGAGGATGAAACCAAATTCATTGATTTTGTGGAAGACCCAATTGAACTTGCCAATGATTATAATGATGCCGAGACTTTGGTTAAGGTAGACAATAACGACGATTGGTTGCAAGATTCGATAGAGGACCACGATATACAAGAGGTAAGTAATTCACATGAATTCTCTAAGGATGAAGAGGATTCCGCAAAACAAGAGATTGTGCAAGGTTTGTCTAACCCTTTGCCTATTGATTCTTCTCCTTTACCTCCTATTGGTTTGAATGTATGTGCTTCGAAAGTATTTTTGAATGATTTTGTTTCTAAATATCCACCATTGGAAACGCTTGATGCTAACACCATGCAGGTTTGCCAAGAGGAACACATGGAAATTCCCAATTCTATGTTCTTTATACACTTCCGAGTGCGGACGAGAATAAGTGTGGGGGAAATTTCTATCGAGCGATAATTCCACTATTGTTTTCTTGTGCTAATATTTGTATGGAGTTATTGTTTTCAAAACAGGTATTATGGGTGGATCCCCAAATTTTCCGATTGTTAGTATATGGGGAGTGAATCTTACAAGAGCTAAGTCGGGCCGTCGACTTTAAAACAAGCGCTTAATGGGAGGCAACCCATAAGTTTTGTATTTCTTATCTTTTTGCTTTTTGTTATTTATTTTTCTTGTTTCTTATCATGTTAAAATTTCCCACCTTGACTTTACTAGGAGGATTCAATTACATTGAGGACAATGTAAGGTTTAAGTGTGGGGGAGTGGTTAAGCATGTATTTAATTAAAAAATTTTACAAAAAAATTAAAAATTAAAAAAAAAAGTTTTACATAAAACTTCAACTTTTAGAGATTTTAGAGTCCTAGCATACTTCTAGGTATGTTTACATAGAGATTTTGACCGACATAATTGAACTTGGAAATGTTAGGGAACTACATTCGGATTTCTTGCTTGTTAGAGTGTTAAATAATGGATTTAATCATGCCGGTGATGCGAATTTGGTGCGGGGAGAAATGCATTATTAGAGTTGATGATCAATCATTAGTGGAGACTACCGTATTCATATCATGTGAGGCACCAGACCAGAAATTTTTTTCCATTTACTAAAGAGCTTTCTTTTGAGTGTGTGTCACCGTACGTAAATTCGGGTAGAATGGTGAGCTACCCAACCTCCCACCAATAGAAGCACTACTCTTTGATCTCTTGAGTGCTAATTTTGTCAATCATAAGGGTGACGTCTATAGATGAAAGCCTCCTTCTTGTAGTTCGATTTGCAGTTAGCACCATTCTCTCCACAACAACGGATCCATAGAACATCATCATAATCAACAAGGAGCGACATCAAAATCTACAAGGAAAGTTGGAAAAGTTCAAGGTTTACAAGCAACTGAACGAGAAAAAGAGCAAATTTCATATTCAAGTAAAGCAACATACAAATGAGCGGATTTTACATATATGTTGAGGACTTACAATACAATGAGGTAATTTTATATCCAAGTATAAAGACTTATTCACAAGAGCGAAGAAAATAAAAAGGTGAGAATTGTTGAAGTTTATGATTTAGAGACGATCCAAGTTGTGAAGAATCAAGCGGTAAAATACTTCTCCCACGGCCACGGTTTGTTTTATTTCTCTTTCTAAAAAAAAATAATAATAAAAAAAAAAATAAGAGAAATATTTGTTTTGTTAATAAGCCGTGGGGAAGGAAAATATATAAGGAAGTTTCAAGCGACAAGGATTTAAGGTAAAAAGAGTTACAAATTGTTAAGGATTTATGAAATTCGAGAGTTTATCATCAATAGTTGAAACCGAAGACGAAGACCAAGAAGATCAAGACGAGGAGCGGAAGACGTTTCTATTGGATGCCATGAGAGTGGTGTTATCATAATTGGCGATCGGATGTGAAGGTGAGTAAGTAATCTCATCCTCGATAATAGTGGTTGATTTCCTTTCTTAGAGATCGTCAGAAAAATGGTTTTTCAAAATATTAAAAGATGTCGGTTTTTAAAATATTTCGGAAGTTGTCCTTCCCACTATTCAACGTGTCGCAGGATTTCTCTCTTCATTCCTACCTGCACACATGTGAGAACCATAAAAAAGCCGTTTTTTTTAGTGCAATTATCATAAAATCCTTTTTGGTGAGGCAGAAGTCGAGGCGAAATGCTTATTGATCGTTTCTCAAACACGCGTTCTCTCATTATGGTGTGGTTATTTCTCACTCAACATTTAAGAATGAGAATATGTTCTTTAGTATTTCTAACTTCTTATTACTACCATGCAGAAACTCTATGTCCTCATAGCTCTTTGGATGCTTGGGACGCTTGAACGCTTTGAAGTTGTGAGTTTTTAGTTTGATTTGCTCGAGGACTAGCAAAGTCTAAGTGTGCGGGAATTTGATAGGGTGTAGAATACATCCTATTTACTATCTATTGTTTATGCTTTCTTTGCTATTTTTCTTGTAAATTATGTATTTTACGCTTGTTTTGAGTTTTATAGCTACTATGGAGTCGCACGGAGGAAAAGAAGAAGAAATCACCCAATTTGAGCAAAAGGGCAAAATTGTCATTTCATGGGCAAACACTATCTGGAGCCCAGCCAAGGTTAAGGGGCAACTCTCTTTTGGAGGAGTACTAAAGCCGGGCCCGCAGAGGTTAAGGGGTTGTCATTCTGTACCCTTATCATTTGTTAAAGGGTGTAATTATCCCGGGTGGATAAATCCAACCCAATCTATAACCCTAAATTGAGAAGAGTAATCTTCTCAATCATTTCCATTCATTTCACCTAAAATTGAGAAACAATGGTCTGCTCTTTGTCAGAGTGATTGAAAGTAAGGAGAGATTAAATCAAGAACAGATCGAGAAATTAAAGATGGTGGTGTTGTTGAGAAGCAAAGCGATCAAATGGAAATGAAATTGGAAGTTAGGGTTTCTTGTTTACGGAAACAGATGAAGATGGAGATGCTGCTATGTCGAGATTGGTGGTTCGAAGTGATAAGAAAAGTGGGTTTGTCTCAGAAACTGCAGTCGAAGGTGCTGTTGATTTCTGTTGAATGGATAAATTAGGGTTTTGTTGAAATCTGAGAAGAAGAGAACAGGGACGAGAGGAATTAATGGGTATGACTCAGTTGAAGTCGTGAACAGAAGCTATGGAGATGACAGGGAGAAGATGAACCTGATGATGGAGAAATTGAACCAAGGATGGTGATGGTGGTATCTGAGATGGGTTATTCTGCAAGGGGGTTTCCTTACGAGTCCAATTGGTGGTCGCGATGAGGAGAAAAGATAGTCTGTTGGTTGAACATGAGATACGAGATGGGGTTTGATGGAGTCTGTTGGTGTTGTGAATGATCTGTTGGTTTACGAGGAACGATGGATTGAATTGTGAAGAGTGAGATCTTTGAGAAGAATTCGAGACATCGAAGTGGGTTATATGTATTGAACTGTGGTTGATTGAACTGAAAGAATTATTGATGGGATTCTGGTAAGAAGAGCAAATGGGTTTGGCTTTGCTGGAATACAAGAGTTGGAGTCTGTTGCTGACAATACAATGGGTTAGAGAGAACAAAGAAAGAAGAAGTTGTTGAAATGATGTTGCAGTTTCAGTTGGCAGTTAAATGGGTAAGCAGCTGCAATTGGAGATGAATAAATAAGGTTGCTGCTATAGTTTGATTGAGTATGAATGTCGGCATTGCAAAATGAAAAGATGGAAGTGGTGGTGTCTTCTATTACAAGGAATGAATGCTTATAGCTAGATGTATGCCTAGGAATTGTGCAGGAATTGAAGACAGATCGGCCTGAACTTGGCCTGAGAAAGCCCTGAAACAAACGAGACTCGGCCGGATTTCTGCTCCAGCGAGTCAACTCAGACCGGCGATGAACCGATTCAGCTCAGTGACTAAGATTTACTTAGACGATTCAGACTCTGCTGACTCAGTTGACTCCTCCTTCCCTTGACCCAGTTGACTAACGGTTTGACCTGTTTGACCGTTAACTTGGACGGTGCCGTGACGGAATATTCCGTCGGCGGAGAAGAAGATTCCTAGTCGGGATTCCAGCCAAATTCCTACCATAATACCGGCTTTTCCCACGACCAAAATTACGGATTTTTGTGTGGATTCTTCTCATGGGTGTGAAGACTTGGACTTGGAATTGGATGGAGAATTTGGCTCAAATTTGGAAAGAGAAGATGGAAGATGAGAAAGACTTGAATTTGGAAATTGAATTATTATGGAATGAGGATTCTATTCCTTCGAAGATTTGGAGAACATTGAAGCCTATAAGTAGAGAAGTTCTATACACACTTTTAGACATCTTTACACACCTCTCTACACACACAACACTTGTGTTTTTGCTTGCTTTTGAAAATTCTTCTTTTTAATTATTTGTGTGAACTTTAAAAATTCTCCTTTTAATTATTTTGTGTGAATTTCAAAAACATGAGTAGCTAATTTTATTATTGATTGAGGATGAATTCCTAGTTCTTAATACATGATTTGAGTTTTGTTTCAATTCTATCTTGAAGTTTTTCACATGATTATCGTTTGTTTTTACTAATAGGAATGTTTATTCATTCATGATTGATTGATAGATTGTTTAGAGTGCACGCTAAATTGATTTGTTAGTTTAATCTAAATCTAGTATAAGTTAGGGAATAAGTAATCGTTCTCGACACTTTACACAAGTAGAAAACACGAGACCTTGCGGAGGGATTCCGTGGAGCGATTGTGTGTAAAAACAACGCTAGAAAGTGGACCAAGCGAACCGAGTTTAACTACTAGTACTAAACCTAAATTCATAGATCTTAATGCATTCAACGGAATTACATCTTGTAAGAGAACCTCAAGGTGGTTCTTTTGAATAGAATCTGATAACTAAGCGGACTTGTTACTCGGTGAAATAAGGGATTTTGGGGCTAGCTAAGCGTACACTTTTATCCTACGGTTGGTGATAATCTGTGACTAATAACAAGTAGAAAAGAACATAACTTGATTCATTGTTTTGCAACGAAGAAGGATTCCTTGATCTTATCTCTCTTATTGCTTTCAACTTTATCTTTTAATTGCTTTGTTTATTTTCTTTCGCTTTTTACACCCCCCTTTTGTGACAATTTTTACAGCTAGAATCTCTTGCTCCTCGTGGGAACGAACTTGACTTCCATTATATTATTTTTAATTGAGTGGAAATAAGATATTAATTTGATTGCACCTACGACACGCATCAGTAAACGAGTAGAATAGAGACACTATGGTTTTTAATAGGAAATTGCATTCTTGTTACGATGATGATGGTAATAATGATTTCATGTTAGAAGAACATGTTTTTTCTGAAAATATTCTTATGGAATCTTATGTTTCTGAGACATTAGACTCCATTGCTCAGCGTTTCGATTTTCTTATTCGTAACACCGAATTTTTGAATGATGTGGCTACGACTTTGGGCTTGTATAATTGTTCTGTGAAAAGAGCATGACGCAAAGTTTGTATCCGACTTAGGGAAAGTTGAATTCTCTGTTGACACTAATGATTTTATGCATGGATATAAATCTATGTGTCGATTCCCCGCCTAGCTCGCAATATCTTTTGCTTCTTCGATTCCCGAATTGGGGCTTGTTAATTTATTCAATGAACATGAGCATGATCTTATACTTGTTTCGACTTAGGAGAGTTGAATCGTGTAATGATATAGATGAAAATAACTTAGACAGATCGATTCCCTGCTAAGTCACAACATGATTGTCTTAATGTCGACCAAGAGGTTGTCAAACCCACTTTGTGGACAGCTCCAAGCCTCTGGTTAGATCTGTGTGCTTCTCAAGTCCTGTTGGACCATTTTGCAGCGAAGTATAATGTCTTTAAGGAGCCACAATTGTAATGTGTATCTCTGCCTGTTCCTAACAATGTCCACTTTGAACTAGATCTTGTGCATGATGCACCTCTAAAATTTCTAGACTTTGTGCCCAAAAGCATATCTATTGAAAAATCTAGGTTTGCGGGTAGCTCATCTTGTCTGGCAGCCTCACTTAAATTTCTGTCCTGTTATAAACCTGTGAGGCTACCAAAATCTCTCGCATCTGATCTTTTGGGTTGATCCTCAACTCTTTAGATTGTTGGTTTATGGTGAATTATCTTTGTATATAATCCAGTAGGTTCAAATCTCTATTTTGAGTCAGTTTGATTTTTTTTCTATATATAAATGTGTTAATCCAATGTGATTTCAGCTGAGTTCCTATTGGGTTCTAGCATTGAATAATAGAGTTCAAAACTTGCTTTCGCCGACATCCGGTAATCTCTTTCCTTTTCCTCTACTCAACATGGTTCTCTTGGTATGTTGTAGTATAATTTTTTTATCCTTTGAAACATCAAGGACAATGTTTAGTTTAGGTTTGGGGGTGAAGAGTAGATACCTTGACTGTCACTGTGTCTATCATTGAAACTGAACTCTGCCATGTTAAAAAAAAATAAAAAAAAAATGAATAACTTGTTGAGCTCATCTACCTTTTTTTTGTGGTGTCTGCATATGTAATATCTTAGGATTCTTAATCTAGATGACAAGGCACCACTTGGTTCTAGCAAAATTCACATGTGATAAAAAACTTGCACATGCACGATCTACCAATACATGTATAGTGTCGGGCCGCAGGTGTTTCATCGGTTAAGTAGACTGCCAATCATTTTAGAATACTGAATGAGACTTGACTAACTTGTTCTTTGGTTGAATGGGATAAAAGTTGGAGGATACATTAAGAAACGCAACCATTGAATTTGACCGGGTACATCGAAAAGGGCTACCTCTTGCTAAGAGTCATGTAATTTTTCTTTTTCTTCATAAGTCAAAAGTGTTATTATTATATTGTTCTTGTTCTCTTGACGTATTTCATCAGTTGAAAAAAAAAATCAGAAAAAAAAAGAAAAAAGGTAAAAATTCAGAAAAACAAAAGAAAAACAAAAAAAAACAAAAAAAATAGATAAATAATTGATAAAGGAGTCCATTGTGTTATGTTTCAAATGTTAGTCAATGTTTCTCTCTTGCCTCGAAAATAAGAGAGTAGTCGATGTAAATTAGAGTCATGTTTTGTTATATGTTGTAAATAGTATTGTAATGAGCAAGGGAGGGTGTAAGCCATCGATGTACAACGCGGGTAAACTGAAATATCACCAACTCTTAGGTGAACATTCACAATTCTCGTAAAGCCAGACAGCTAGCTTGGCTTTGAATTCGGATTCTTAGCTAAAAACTATCTCTTGGTAATTGGCGTCATAACTTCCCGATCATTCTCAATATATGTGTAGATACACTTTACACTCTTATCGCTTGTCCTTAGTTGTTCCAGTGCTAGAATCGTGCCTTTGAAAGCTAGATTGACAGATCCATTTTGTCACGAGCTTAAACTCGAAATACATGTGTCACACATCATACAAAGTGAGCTCTCTTTGACCTAGAACTTTGTGGGTATGTTCTAAGCAAACCCTCACGAGACTTCAATTCGTCCACTAGGGACACTTAGTGGTTTAAAAGGCTTATTGCATTCGCTAAATACAATCGAGAGATCAACGACAGTGGTGTAGCTAGGATTTTCTTAGTTTTTTTTTTTCTTATTTACTCGAGGTCGAGCAAAATTCAGGTTTGGGGGTGTG
This sequence comes from Papaver armeniacum, assembly GCA_023531295.1. NCBI lineage: Eukaryota > Viridiplantae > Streptophyta > Magnoliopsida > Ranunculales > Papaveraceae > Papaver > Papaver armeniacum. Next base: position 96,054 of record JAJJWW010017983.1, on the reverse strand, counting down.
ATAAGTGTCTGAAAATGCATATTTCTATGTCATTTTGTTGGCATAGAAATATGGATTTTAAGAGGAACATTTTATGCCAAATTATGGATTTTACTTTTTTGTAGTATAATTGCTTTATCTAATTTAACTTGTGATTTTAGGTAGTTAAATAAAGCTTGGAAATATGGAGAAACAAAAGGAGAAGAGAATTGGTGGTCAGAGGCAGAAAGCAAGAGCTTCGCGGAATAGCTGGGAGAAGTGTAGAAGAAATGTCGTGCAAAATACAGTTGTAATTGGCTTGCGCTCATGATGCCATCCACTTGCAGTTCCTCTTACAGTCTGTTTGCATAGTTCTTAGTAGCAGAAGTGGGATTGATGCTTAAAAGAAAAAGTGGGCTTGATAGAAGAAGTAAACCCAGGGCCTGACCCGTTTCTGTACCCGTTTCATCAAATTCGCTCAACACAAATTCGCCTCCCCATTTCTCCCCGAAACACCTTCACTACCGTAAAACCTAGTTCATTTCTCACCATTACCTTTGATGACAATGAACCACTTTCATCTCCTCCTTCCCCACCTCTCGTATACTGTTTCCCATACCATCTCTGTGTGAACCCATACCCCCATCTACCATATTCACCAAACCTCTACAAATCTACCTTTTCTCTTTCCCATTTCACAGTACTATTTGCTTTCTTTGTTGTCTGTATCCTGTTGAGCTACTTTTGAAGCTACAAATTGGTTCACTTCTTTTGACAAGAGAATCGGGTATGGGAGGTCAATCTCTGAATTATGTTGAGACAATTCAAGGAGTTAATTGCAACAAGGGAAAAAAAGAAATCTGAAATTGTTGGAGTGAAGTATAAGTTGCCGTATGAAATCAATCGAAGACTCCCTCAATTGCAGCATGTTATGTGACGTCAATGGAGTGGTTGAAGGCAGTGGAGTGTATTTCAGCTGTATTTGGTGAGTGATCGATATCTCAATCCCTAATTTCAATCACTTATTTCAGCTGTAACTGTGGAGATATTAAAAACCCAATTTATGGTGAAATTGATGTATAAATAGAGATGGGTCTGTATGCCCGGATTATCCGGTGCACCTAGCTGTAGTTATGTTTGTTTTCAGTATTTTCATCATGTTTTAATTTAACAACTAGGGTTTAGATGAAACCCTTAATCTATTGCTAGTTTGATTCATGTTTTCGATATTGTTCTTGTTGTGCTTAAAATGATATAGGAATGGTCTAATCATTGTGTCACAGTATGTTTTCTATGCAACATAGGTAGTTAGAATAACCATGTATTGTGCTTCAACTCATGCTTTTATGCTTAATTCGATCTGTGATTAGTTGTGTTGTAATAAGACAGCTAATGCTAGGGATTGATTACCTTAGTTGATATTAGATCATCCATTTAAGAATACCCTGTATAAACGACGAACTACAATCCTGACCGGTGTCCATTACAAGGGACAAGAGCATTATTGAGACTGAATCAACGTAGCATAGGTTAAGCGGTGAATTCGACTGCCCTAGTACTCCATTTATCTACTTGTTTACAACTTTATTTGCATTCTTAGTTAATCTCTGCAATCATCTTAGTCGTATCGACAAACCTCCGTTTTGAAACCCTTTTCGTATTTAAATCAGTAATAGTAGAACCTTATAAGTTTAGTTTCACCAATCCAACTCCCCGTAGGATCGACCCGTATTTGCCTCTATCTATATTCTACACACCGTGTGCTTATGTGTATATAATCGTAGGTTTCTAAATCATACCAAGTTTTTGGCGCCGCTGCCAGGGATTTGGCAAACGGTGTAGTAGATTTTTAGGTTCTGTTTTGCTAGTTTATAAATAGGATTGTACATAGTCTATGTTTTCTTATTAAAAAAAAATCCAAAAAGAGTTGTTGGCATTGATTTTACTATCTGTGCTAGTGTTCTTATTTTTCTTTAGTTTTTATTTCATTCTAACGATACTATTTAGTTAATCCAGTACCTTGTTTGTATATATTGCCAGTAGTTGCTGATTTTCTTTTTCTTTTTCTTTCTTGAGTCCAAACTTTGTTTGTCTTGTATCTTTTGGCTTTTGCATTTCATATAGATTTTGTTTGTCCCGTTGCTTTAAGATTTTTGTTTAGCTTGTCTTTGTCTTGTTTGTTTTCATATCATATAGTCAATCTTAGTTATATAAATATCCGTAGGATCTGTTGCTTTTGTATTTTGTCCTGTATCTATTGGTATTACATAGATTATTATATATATAGACTGCATAATAGCTCAGTTACTTGTGGTTCATAGCTTATGTACATAATATCTTAGCTTTTCACATTTCCGTTATTTGATTTTTATGTCTTTAGCTTAACTTAATGCTAGTCTAGTGTACTCTATAGCTTTTGATCATTTCATTTGTCTGTACAAAGTAACATCTTATTAGTTTTCTTTTCCCACTTATAGCTTGTCTGTAGATACTAAGTTGTACATAATCCTTGTCAGGTAGTTTTGGGGTTTGCTTAGTCATTTTCTTTGTGTCATTTGGAACACTTAACTTTGCTATTTTGAGCAGTGTAACCCGTGCTTGTTTTTCAATACCATTTAGAAGTCTAGGAGTCCATCTCCTATTGTAGGTCGGTGCAAAAATTTGTGAAGTAGTTTAAAAAGCCTCTTTTGATTTTACATTTCAGTTAAATTTCTTTGATCTCGTAGCTTTTGTTAGTTTAATTCTTCTTTGAACTCGTAGCTAGTATTTTTTTTATTTTAATTTTGAATTATTTATATCCTGTCGAATTTTTTATAGCCAATAGGTGCATAGTCTGTTGTTTTAGTAGAGATTTTATTTTTTATGTAGCCTTTGTATTTCGTTTTCACTTAGGAATTTTGTCCCGTAGCTTTTAAGCATTTGAATTTTTCATTTTTGTCCACTTAAAGCTTGTCTGTAGTAAAATATGTACTAGTGCAATCTGTATTATTTTTTTTCGTAGCTTTTGTTTTCTCATTTCATTTCCATTCAATTAGCTGCATCTCGTCGTGTTTTTCCTTTTTATCCGTTTAAATTGTATCTGTTGTGAATATATACTGTAATAGATCATAAATAATTTGCTGATAGTTGCATTACTCAGTAGTATCCCATGTTTAAACTCATTTTAGTTTATCTTTGTGTAGTGTCTTTGCAATCTGTAGCTTTTCAACATTTGCATCAAATTATTTTTCTTTCAGTAGAATCTTGTCAGTAGTAAACATTCAGGTAATTAGGTTGTAACACATAGTCGTATTGGTTAATAATCATTTTCCTTTTTAACTTAGTTTGGTCATAGTTCAATATAGGCTGTAACATCATTTAGTCATTTCATTTTTTTCTGTACATAAGTGCATCATTTTGTTTTATTTTATGTAGCTTGTTGATGCGTGTCGTAACCACAACAAATTAATTAATACTTTACTACCTAATTAACAAGTAATATAGGGTAGTCAAGGTCGATCCCACGAGGAGCAAGAGATTCTAGTTGTAAAAATTGTCACGAAAAGGGGGGTGTAAAAAGCAAAAGAAAATAAACAAAGCAATTAAAAGATAAAGTTGAAAGCAATAAGAGAGACGAGATCAAGGAATCCTTCTTCGTTGCGAAACAATGATTAAAGTTATGTTCTTTTCTACTTGTTATTAGTCACAGATTATCACCAACCGTAGGATAGCAGTGCACGCTTAGCTAGCCCCAAAATCCCTAATTTCACCGAGTAAAGGTCCGCTTAGTTATCGATTCTATTCAAAAAACCACCTTGAGGTCCGCTTACAAGATGTAATTCCCCGAATGCATTAAGATTTATGAATTTAGGTTTAGTACTAGTAGTTAAACTCTTGGTTCGCTTGGTTCACTTTCTAGCGTTGTTTCTACACACAATTGCTCCACGGAATCCCTCCGCAAGGTCTCGTGTTTTCTACTTGTGTAAAGTGTCGCAGAACGATTACTTATTCCCTAACTTATACTAGATTTAGATTAAACTAACAAATCAATTTAGCATGCATTCTAAACAATCTATCAATCAATCATGAATGTCATTAAGATCATTCCTATTAGTAAAAACAAACGATAATCATGTGAAAACTTCAAGATAGAATTAAAAACAAAAACTCAAATCATATTAAGAACTAGGAATTCATCCTCAATCAATAAAATTAGCTACTCATGTTAAAGAGTTCACACAAAGAATAAGGAAGAGAGAATTGTTGTGTAGAGATGTGTGTAGAAGTTGTAGAAAACTTCTCTATTTATAGGCTTCAATATTCTCCAAATCTAAGGAATAGAATCCTTTTCCTTTTGCAATTCAATTTCCAAATCCAAGCTTTTCTCAACTCTTCCACCTTCTCTTTCCAAATTTGAGTCCAATTCTCCATCCATTCCTAGCCCAAGTCTTCACACCCATGAGAGAAGTCCATAGAAAATTATGGATTTTTTGCTCGCTGGAGAAAATCGGGATTGTGGTCGGAATCCCAGGAATTGTCGCCGCCGACCACCCGAAAATTCTTCTCACCCATGGAATATTCCGTTTAGATTCATTATATATAACGGTTGACTAACGGTCCTTAACATTGACCGGGTCAAGGTCTAAGTCACCGAATCGAACCGAGTCGACTAGCTAACTCACCGACTGGTCCTAGCCAGTGCCATCGTGCACAAAGCCAAAATCTATGTTGCACCAAGATGGTGCATCACCATTTCATCCTGCCCATAATGGCAAGACCTCACGCCCGCTAATTCACTGCTCCCAATCTGCAGCTTGTACCTCAAATTGACAAAGAAGAATAATCAATCTTCTCTCAGATCTCATACAAAGAATTGCCCCATTTCAGTTCAAAGACAAACATCAACTCTTCACTAATTTCTTCTTCATTTCCCTGTTGAACAACCATCTCCATAACCTGCAAATGCACAATTCACACAAACCCTGGTTCATCTCCATTGCAGGCAATAGCATCACCTCAAACCACTAGAGCTGCTATTCCCTTGAACATACTCTTTGGACCAAAACTTCACAGCAGCCATTCTTAACTGCAATACAGACCACCATACCACCTTCAAACACCAAAAACCGCCATTGCCGATTTCAAACACAAATAACAACACCATGACAGACCGAACTCAACCTCGAACCATCTCGCAATTTCTTGTGATATGACCACCAAAGCTACACACCATTCTCACACTTGCACTGAGCCAACTACACACTCTCTACACAGTGCCATACTTTGTGCACTGCACTGCACTTCTGCACACAACCAAACTGCAGCTCCATTCACAGCTCATAATCCCTGCAACAGCTTCTTGAACTCTCAGTAAACATCCACCAGTTCATTCCTCCTCATGCTAGTACTGCCTCAACAGCCTCAAAACCCTGTTAAACCTCAAGCCATCTCTCAGGACCACATGCCGCTGCAATCTTACATTCAACTCCAGCCCAAACCAACAATCCAGACCTTAGTTCCTTAGGCCACCTGCAATTCTATCACATGCCTAGGCTTCACCACTGCAAAACACCATCCATTTCAGCCTCACTTACCACTCATTCTACTCATCCACCCCCTGAGCTACCATCAATTCACATCCCTGTACCTCATTGTACACACCCATTCAATCTCATGATCAACAGCAGCATCTCATTCCCTGTGTTGTTCTTGCCCAAATACAACTAGCAGCACCAATTCTGACTATGCCATGTAACCTGCACTTGCAATTCCAGTGACCAATTACACCACCAACACTGACAAAATAATGGCTGTACCACCACAAATTCAGCCTTCATTCATCTTGCAATCTCCATATTTTGCCCTGAGCCACTGCAATTCATTCATCTAAGGCCATTGTACACCAGCTCAAGGGATTCCTTTCTAGTGCCAGCACACTCCACTTCAATTAGCCACAGCTGCACCATGATCTCTTCCCCATCTGAACTTGCCTGCAGCACCACCACAAGACCCTAAGTTACCTGTTCTTGGCTACAGCAGCAGAAACCCCTAATTCCAATTCTTCCTCTCCATCTTAACAACAGTATCAGCCAACCCAATTCTCAGACCAACTCATACTTGGTTCAATTTATCTTCTCTTTGCATATCAATCTCTATATCTTACTCGAATCAACAGAGGCAAACCCATTTAATTTCTGCTCAATTTGACTCAACAGCATCGCGTCATCCCCTTCATTATTCTTTTAACAAACTCACTCTTCTTCTCGTTTCACAAATACCGAATCGATTGCAACCCCAACTCGACCTCATACCCATCTAAGCTTTTTCATCGTCTCTTCCAGATCGAACCCCATCTCTTAAATCATCCTCTCGATCGATCTACAGCAGCTTCAAACCCTTTAGCTATAAGCCCATCTTTGATTCATCCTCTCTGCTCACTCTGTTCTCGATTTCTTCTCAATTTCTTGACAAATTAACTAAAACCATGGTCGCTTCTTCAGTGAATGAATGATTGAGAGATGGTTCTCTCGATTTCAAGTTTTAGGTTTTAATTACACGGATCCGGGTCGGGTTTGGATCCTGGATATAAGCCATGGATAGGACCGACCCAATTGGATGCTACCAAAGATGACCATCCTCCTGGATAAGGGCTACCCAGTGTTAATAACACCCACTCGCTGATTGATAAGGGGTACCCTGAATGAGAGCCCCTTAACCACTACCGGGCTCCTGGATAGTGTTCGCCCGTAAAATGACCTTTTTGCCCTTTTGACTTAAATTGGGTGATTTCTTCTTCTTTTCCTCCGTGCGACTCCAAAGTAGCTATAAAACTCAAAACAAGCGTAAAATACATAATTTACAAGAAAAATAGCAAAGAAAGCATAAACTACTAGATAGTAAATTAGGTGTATTCTACACCTATCACTTGTCTATAGTTGAACACTATTATTGGTTAGTTGGAGTATATAGTCTAGTATAGGTTAAGGCGTAGCTTCACATAGTGCTGGTAGTATTTCACTTTTAGACCATAAGTCATCCATGTTTTGTAACATATCATTTCATATGTAGTTAGTGTTCCATTTTTGTCTTTGTTAGTGGCATTAGGTTCTGAATCTATGTTCCTTTATTGTTAGTGTTTCCATAAATTTTGTCATCAGCTCTTAACTTCCCACAATCTTTAGTGCCATTTGAATGTTTTAAGGTGCATCATAGAATTTTGCATTTCCGTTATATATGTCTTTCTTTTATTTGCACACTACGGGTACTGAACGGTTTTCTTGAGCTTAATAGGTACTCACCAAGCTGCTGTACAAGCCAAAGGATAGAAGAAAATGAAGGCACATCTGCACTGCCTACTGTAGCATGTCGCAGGAATTGTATGTAGTTAGAGAAACTGCCACACAAAGGTGAGAACAAAGAGATTCAAAAGAAAAGAGGGAACATTCAGTTCCGAATAGTTTTCTCCTGGATGCGCACCGAGGTAAGTTTCTTGAACTTTACAACAAAATGACGTCTTTGCCTTTGTAATTGCTTAGCTCGAATGGTTTAATCATTGGTTTAACAACTGAGCTTCATACTTTGTTAACAAATACGAGTTGGCCTCTCGTTAGTTAACCATATATTTATTGCTATAATCCGATTGAAATCCAGTTTAGGATTGATAGACCTCGAAGCTCTGCCATTGTTACATCAGCAACATAGTAAAAAATTAGTTATTGTCATTTTTCTTTACTAGTAATAATTGTGTTTAGTCTATTGTGTTTGTTGTTTAGTTTTACTGGTTTGTATACATTCTTATATGCATCTTTCTGTTTAGAATTTTTTAGTAGCATTTAGAATATATTCGTTTCATTTTATTTCTAAAAAAAAAAAAAAAAAAAGATGTCTGGATTTTGGACTGGTGTTAGGGATGAGAGATCATTTCATAAATCTATTAGAGAACTTACACAAGAGCATGATTCACATTATGATAATCCCATAGACCAAGGTTTTAATAACTTTAGGGAATATTACGAACCTTTTCAAGGTCCCGGGCTACAATATATATACCCTAATTGTTATCGACACAAGTACCAGTCACCACCATGGGATGTTGAACAATTTTGTACTCCCTTGAGCCCTTGTATGCAATATGTGATGGAAAATATCAAACTCATTGAACAAAATAATGCTAGATTCGAATTGCAAGCATTGTATGATAATCCATATAACAACACATCTGAATTTCCCTTCGGTAGTGGACCTCATGCACAACCATGTACTGAATATCCATATGAAATGAGGATATCCACTATTGAAGACTCTCCTTCCATAGAACAACTTAATATGATTCTTAAAATGAACCTTACTCATTTACAAAATGAAGAAAGGAAGGAAATTCATAATGCGATGTTTGTTTGTCCTAATGAAGTAAATTTTGAAAATAGTGTTTATGTTTATACTCAGGAAATTAATATTGAATATGAACCTAATGTAGAGGTAAACGAGTGGAATAAAGACGCTATGGTTTTGAATAGGAAATTGCATTCTTGTTACGATGATGATGATAATAATGATTTAATGTTAGAAGAACATGTTTTTTCTGAAAATATTCTTATGAAATCTTTTGTTTCTGAGACATTAGACTCCATTGTTGTTGCTTCTGATTTTCTTATTCGTAACACTGAATTTTTGAATGATGTGGCAACTGACTTAGGGCTTGTACAATTGTACTGTGAAGAAGAGCATGACGCAAAGTTTGTATCCGACTTAGGGAAAGTTGAATTCTCTGTTGACACTAATGATTTTATGCATGAATAAAAATCTTTTGTGTCTGATTCCCTGCCTAGGTCGCAATATGTTGCTTCTTCTGATTCTGAATTGGGGCTTGTTAATTTATTTAATGAACATGAGCATGATCTTATACCTGTTTCTGACTTAGGGAGAGTTGAATCGTGTAATGATATAGATGAAAAATAACTTAGACAGATCTGATTCCCTACTTAAGTCACAACATGATTGTCTTAATGTCGACCAAGAGGTTGTCAAACCCACTTTGTGGACATCTCCAAGCCTTGGGTTAGATCCATGTGCTTCTCAAGTCCTGTTGGACCATTTTGCAGCGAAGTATAATATCTTTAAGGAGCCACAGTTGTAATGTGTATCTCTGCCTGTTCCTAACAATGTCCACTTTGAACTAGACCTTGTGCATGATGCACCTCTAAAATTGCTAGACTTTGTGCCCAAAAGCATATCTATTGAAAAATCTAGGTTTGCGGGTAGCTCATCTTGTTTGGCAGCCTCACTTAAATTTCTGTCATGTTATAAATGTGTGAGGCTACCAAAATCTCTGCATACAGTCTTTTGGGTTGATCGGTCCTCAACTCTTTAGATTGTTGGTTTATGGTGAATTATCTTTGTATATAATCTAATAGGTTCAAATCTCTATTTTGAGTCAGTTTGATTTTTTTTTCTATATATAATTGTGCTAATCCAATGTGATTTCAGCTGAGTTCCTGTTGGGTTCTAGCATTGAATAATAGAGTTCAAAACTTGCTTTCGCCGACATCCGGTAATCTCTTTCCTTTTCCTCTACTCAACATGGTTCTCTTGGTATGTTGTAAAATAATTTTTTATCTTTTGAAACATCGAGGATAATGTTTAGTTTAGGTTTGGGGGTAAATAGTAGATACCTTGACTGTCACTGTGCCTATCATTGAAACTGAACTCTGCCATGTTAAAAAAAAATAAAAATAAAAATAAATGAATAACTTGTTGAGCTCATCTACCTTGATTTGTGGTGTCTGCATATGTAATATCTTAGGATTCTAAATCTAGATGACAAGGCACCACTTTGGTTCTAGCACAATTCACATGTGATAAAAAACTTGCACATGCACGATCTACCAATACATGTATAGCATCGGGCCGCATGTGTTTCATCGGTTAAGTAGACTGCCAATCATTTTAGAATACTGAATGAGACTTGACTAGCTTGTTCTTTGGTTGGATGGGATAAAAGTTGGAGGATACATTAAGAAACGCAACCATTGAATTTGACCGGGTACATCGAAAAGGGCTACCTCTTGCTAAGAGTCATGTAATTTTTCTTTTTCTTCATAAGTCAAAAGTGTTATTATTATATTGTTCTTGTTCTCTTGAAGTATTTCATCAGTTGAAAAAAAAAATCAGAAAAAAAAAAGAAAAAAGGTAAAAATTCAGAAAAACAAAAGAAAAACAAAAAAAATAGATAAATAATTTATAAAGGAGTCCATTGTGTTATGTTTCAAATGTTAGTCAATGTTTCTCTCTTGCCTCAAAAATAAGAGAGTAGTCGATGTAAATTAGAGTCATGTTTTGTTATATGTTGTAAATAGTATTGTAATAAGCAAGGGAGGGTATAAGCCATCGATGTACAAAGCGGGTAAACTGAAAGATCACCAACTCTTAGGTGAACATTCACAATTCTCGTAAAGCCAGCCAACTAGGTTGGCTTTGAATTCGGTTCTTAGCTAAAAACTATCTCTTGGTAATTGGCAGTCATAACTTCTGATCATTCTCAATATATGTGTAGATACACTTTACACTCTTATCAGTTGTCCTTAGTTGTTCCAGTGCTAGAATCGTGCCTTTGAAAGCTAGATTGACAGATCCATTTTGTTGTGAGCTTAAACTGAAATACATGTGTCACACATCATACAAAGTGAGCTCTCTTTTGACCTAGAACTTTGTGGGTATGTTCTAAGCAAACCCTCACGAGACTTCAACTCGTCCACTAGGGACACTTAGTGGTTTAAAAGGCTTATTGCATTCGCTAAATGCAATCGAGAGACCAGCGACAGTGGTGTAGCTAGTATTTTCTTAGTTCTTTTTTCCTTTATTTACTCGAGGTCGAGCAAAATTCAGGTTTGGGGGTGTGATAAGTGTCTGAAAATGCATATTTCTATGTCATTTTGTTGGCGTTAATCCCTTCTCATGTGCTTTAACTACACATTTTATGCCAAATTATGGATTTTACTCTTTTGTAGTATAATTGCTTTATCTAATTTAACTTGTGATTTTAGGTAGTTAAATAAAGCTTGGAAATATGGAGAAACAAAAGGAGCAGAGAATTGGTGGTCAGAGGCAGAAAGCAAGAGCTTCTTGGAATGGCTGGGAGAAGTGTAAAAGAAATGTCGTGCAAAAGATAGTTGCAATCGGATTGCGCTCATGATGCCATCCACTTGTAGTTCCTCTTACAGCCTGTTTGCATATTGCTTAGAAGAAGAAGTGGGATTGATGCTTAAAAGAAGAAGTGGGCTTGATAGAAGAAGTAAACCCAGGGCCTGACCCGTTTCTGTACCCGTTTCATCAAATTCGCTCAACACAAATTCGCCTCCCCATTTCTCCCCAAAACACCTTCACTACCAGAAAACCTAGTTCATTTCTCACCATTACCTTTGATGACAACAGAACCACTTTCATCTCCTCCTTCCCCACCTCTGTGTACTCTTTCCCATACCATCTCTGTGTGAACCCATACCCCCATCTACCACATCCACCAAACCTCTACAAATCTACCTTTTCTCTTTCCCATTTCACAGTACTATTTGCTTTCTTTGTTGTCTGTATCCTGTTGAGCTACTTTTGAAGCTACAAATTGGTTCACTTCTTTTGACAAGAGAATCGGGTATGAGAGGTCAATCTCTGAATTATGTTGAGACAATTCAAGGAGTTAATTGCAACAAGGGAAGAAAAGAAATCTGAAATTGTTGGAGTGAATTATAAGTTGCCGTATGAAATCAATCGAAGACTCCCCCAATTGCAGCATGTTATGTGACGTCAATGGAGTGGTTGAAGGCAGTGGAGTGTATTTCAGCTGTATTTGGTGAGTGATCGATATCTCAATCCCTAATTTCAATCACTAATTTCAGCTGTAACTGTGGAGATATTAAAAACCCAATTTATGGTGAAATTGATGTATAAATAGAGATGTGTCTTTTAATGATGTAAAAAGGCATACCTGGATTAGCTGGTGCACCTAGTTTGTAGTTATGTTTGTTTTCGATATTTTCATCATGTTTTAATTTAACAACTAGGGTTTAGATGAAACCCTTAATCTATTGCTAGTTTGATTCATGTTTTCGATATTGTTCTTGTTGTGCTTAAAATGATATATGAATGGTCTAATCATTGTGTCACAGTATATTGCTTTCACCATTTGTTTGCTATGCAACATAGGTAGTTAGAATAACCCTGTATTGTGCTCCAACTCATGCTTCAATGCTTAATTCGATCTGTGATTAGTTGTGCTGTAAGAAGACAACTAATGCTAGGGATTGATTACCTGAGTTGATATTAGATCATCCATTTAAGAATACCCTGGATAAACGGCGGACTACAATCCTGACCGGTGTCCATTACAAGGGACAAGAGCATTATTGAGACTGAATCGACGTAGCATAGGTTAAGCGATGAATTCGACTGCCCTAGTACGTACTCCATTTATCTACTTGTTTACAACTTTATTTGCATTCTTAGTTAGTCTCTGCAATCATCTTAGTTGTATAGACAAACCTCCGTTTTGAAACCCTTTTCGTATTTAAATCAGTAATAGTAGAACCTTATAAGTTTAGTTTCACCAATCCAACTCCCGTAGGATCGACCCGCATTTGCCTCTATCTATATTCTAGACACCAAGCGCTATGTGTATATAATCGTAGGTTTCTAAATCCTACCATTTAGTGGAACATTTTCTTGGTGCAACTTCAAAAACTTGCACTTCCCTCTTACAATTTTCAATCTTCTTAAAACTCCCACATATCTTAGAAACAACAGCTTCAAGTTTTGCATCGCAAAAAAGTGTGATCGCCTTTTCAGCCATTTCACCAACAATAAACTAAAAAATTGAAATATATTTTAGAAGAGAAAATTCAAGAGAAGTGAATTTTGGTGTGAGGAATTGTTTGAAAATGATGGTAATTTATAGAGGTAAAAAGTGAATTTTGAATTAAAAAAAAAACTACTCTTTGGCGTTTTTGCTACAAACGCCAATGTTCTAAGTTCTATCACCCCGTTTGTGCTTTAAGCGCTGGCGCTTGTTCTTCCAACGCCGACGCTTTTTCTTCGAATGCTAGCGTGTGTCGTAAGCTCTGACGCTTAATGATCAACCGCCCAATGCTTTACCAATTACCATAGTGGAAAAACTTGTTTGGCCATCCACCTGGCTCAACAAAAGTTTTCATCTGACCATTACCATAGGAATTGCCCTAACACAACTTATTTTTACAAATAATACAATCGATAACCACAAAGGGATTGGGGCACAACTTTTTGCGCGGCTACCAACAAGTTTCTTGTAAAAACTTTTCGTTTCTTTTTTTCAATAAATAATACATATTTCTTCAAAAAAAAAAAAAAACAACCACAATAATAAAACAACACATAGTTATTACAAAAGAAAAAAATACAAGTATTATCTGCTCTCAAATTCAAACCCCTGAAATTCGATATAAATAATGATAAAGAAATAAGATGAACATTCTAAAATTACGAATTTTTTTATATATTTAATCGATGGTTGTGTGTCCCGACGAATTTTTAAGCCAATATTTGCATTCAACGCGAATCCGTTGAATACCACAAACAGCACCTGCATCCAATCCATTAATGCCCGAATCGGACGCCCATCGGTAAAAAAACTGATGAGCTGGATTGGATCTGCGGATTCGGTCCCAAATGCTCAGTCCCAGCTTGTACCTGGGCAAGTTTTAAGCAAGCCAATCGCCACAATCACATATAGGCCAATCCGTAATTCTTTAGTCATCTTAGACCTCATTTAGTCATTTTCGTACACTCACCCAAAACCCTAGCCCAAACATCCATATAAAAACCTAAATCTCATTTCCTCCCATCTCCTCTCTCTTTAAACTTTCAGTATCAGCGTCTCTCGCCCTCAAAGATCTTTTAGGTTTCATAGATCCATGGCAACCACTGAATCGGTTCAGTGTTTCGGTCGTAAGAAAACAGCAGTAGCAGTAACTCACTGTAAGAAAGGAAAGGGATTAATCAAGATTAATGGATGTCCAATCGAATTAGTTGAACCAGAAATCCTTCGTTACAAAGCTTTTGAACCAGTTCTTTTGCTAGGTCGTCAGAAATTTGCTGGTGTTGATATGAGAATTAGAGTTCGTGGTGGTGGACATACATCACAGATTTATGCAATCAGACAAAGTATTGCAAAAGCTTTAGTTGCTTATTATCAGAAATTTGTTGATGAACAGGCTAAGAAAGAGATTAAAGATATCCTTGTTAGGTACGATAGAACTCTTCTTGTTGCTGATCCAAGACGTTGTGAACCTAAGAAGTTTGGTGGTCGTGGTGCTCGTGCTCGTTTCCAGAAGTCTTACCGTTAAGAGAGGGATCGTCTATGTCAAGGAAGAAGGAAGAAAATCACCGAGGTTTTTGGTACCATTTCTTGTTATAATTTCTTACATTTCGGAATGTTATATACTATCCATGATTTTTTCTTAGAATTTTGGATGAATTTTAGTAGTTTTATTTGGTTAAAGTGAAATGCCAAGGTTCTGGTACTATGGATTTAAAGGAATCTTGTTACTTAATTATCATGGATATGGATGTTTGTTTCTGTTTTTTTGATTTGCCCCATTTTACTAAATTCCTGTGATTTTTCTATGTTCTTAGAAATGCTCATGCTTGGTTGAGGTTCTGCATTTTGCAGTTAGAATTGAGTTATGGCCCTTTTGGGTGAGTCTAGCAGTAATCAGTTAGACGAATTGTTCTTATAACATCTGGTCAGCCCTCAGCTCAGTTGGTAAACCTTGACATGAAAAGAGATTAACCAAGTCATTAGCACCGTGCTTTTGGATGTCGCATACAACAATGCAATGCTATAAGAAGTTGTATTTACAACTCAAGTTGGCCTTTTGTTATTTTTGTCCTTCTTACATTGAGTGAATGAGTCTTTATTCAGCTATAAACTGTTAGTGGATTAAGTGTGCTCCTCTTCTTCTGATATGTTGATCCACTTTAGTGTACTGTTTGTTGTTTTGCTCAAGATTACTTGGTATGCATGTCTCAGCGATGACTTAAGTTCCCTCTGATAATTTATAATTTATTTATAGTCCTGTAAGTAACCATCTGTTAGGTGTACATTCGTTAGTTTACCTATACATATGTTCCTGCATATCTAGCTTCTCAACATCAATAGTTGCAGGCAAGCTTAAGCTTGTGTAGGGGTCTGTATTCAGTGCACGTATCTTAGATTTTGAGCTATCCAAAACAACTTTTCTCAAAGTTAAATGAATTTTTAGCTATCAGATAATGACATGATCATGATTTTGAAGCTGGTGGTCTGGAAGTGTTGTGTGAAAGGATGAGTAAGTTGGGTGTGGGACTTGGCTCTGCCATTTTACAAAAACAGTTCAGTGCTGATTTGATTCGATATTTGTCTTTTGATTGGCAATTAAGAGAGTAAGAAGAGGGTTTAGGTAAAAAATCCTAGGACTGCAGCTGCAGGTACGACAATCAATGTTGGTTGACTAGCCCCCTTTCTTGTAAGAAATTGAGTGTCTTAGCCTCGTAACCTTGCAGCCACCGGTTCTTTTTTCCTCATGTGTTATAAAATTCATTGTAAGAGAGCACCTTTTACTTAAGGTGACTTTAAGCATGTAGGAGCGTACTATGCAATACGTTTTGTGTCCCTGTACAGCTTCTGGTCAAGTGGATCACCACAACTAAGCAAGATGTGCAAGAATAGCTTTCATATTTGACAGTCTGGTTTTGTTAAATTGGTGTTATTTG
This sequence comes from Papaver armeniacum, assembly GCA_023531295.1. Lineage (NCBI taxonomy): Eukaryota > Viridiplantae > Streptophyta > Magnoliopsida > Ranunculales > Papaveraceae > Papaver > Papaver armeniacum. Next base: position 80,337 of record JAJJWW010017983.1, on the reverse strand, counting down.
TATGATTAGTATTTACCAGTAGTTCCTGTTATTTGTTAGAACAATGAGTGTCTTAGCCTCGTAACCATGACTGAGCAAGGTGTGCGAGATTAGCTTTTATACTTGACAGTCTACTTTTGTTAACTTGGGTGTTATTTGTATGATTGAAATTTACCAATAGTTCCTGCTAGATATGTGAATGTATTATAGAGGGATTGTGGTGTTTGTTTATTCTTTGTTATTTGGAATTTGAAAATTGGAAGAACTTCTCAACTCCTCTCTGGAATGACATAATTCTGGTCAGGAACTTGAGATATATGCAGAGGTACTGACCACATTAGACACTACATGACACTAGATCCTGTATTTGGATATGTTTTTATACCTGAAATTTTCATGAATCTGCTTCAGAACTACCAGCGGAAATAATGGTTTTTAGAACTAGCAGTTGAAGGATTTATAGATGTTTAAACTTCCTCCGGTCATAAGGTATAGGAGGTGATCTGAAATAATAGTGCCTGCTCAAGCACACTACCCTGGTAGTGGTCTCGTTGTTCCTTTATTTCTTCAATTCCGACAATTGTGACCTGGGTTGACATTTTCTTAGTGCCTCAATCCATGTCTTTCATTTAGACCAAATAATAGCAAGATATAATGTCTTTCAGGTTTAGGTATACCAATCTTTGAATAGAAAGGTGATAGTAGGTCTAATGGTTGAACTAATCTCTTATTTAAACAAATTTTGTGTTGATTAAGTAAAGATTTTCCATTTCATATTAATATATTTATTACAATCAAATAGTACAAAGGGAAAAAGAAAGGATGACTTTGAAAGAAAAACAGGTGGGGAATTGGATTAGTTTATCCAAGCATCCCATGATACATTTCTCCATAATTGATCACAACTGAAATAAAAAGAGGATATTTTTCATTAAAAAAAAAGTTTCGATTTAGAAAATCGGGTCAACCCGAATAATAAGTAGGTGGGTTGTTGGTAGTACTGTAGGAGTGGGTGGTGGTGGGTGAACGAATGATGAAACGACTTGAGTGGAATTAACTGACACGGCGACAAAGAGTGATTCCATCACCAACAGGAAGTTGGCAAATCTCAATTCTAGGATCAGCTGCAAGAGCCTTGTTAAGCTCAATAACAAAGTCTCTGTAGTATCGGACATATTTGCGCATAGGAGCATCAGCTGGTGCAACAACTGATCCGTTCCATAGGGTGTTGTCATAACCGATGACACCACCGATTTTCACCAAGTCGATTAATCTCTTGTGGTAGTTAATGTAGTTGTCTTTATCGGCATCGACGAAGATGAAATCATATGATCCGTGGAACTTCTTCTGCAATTTTATTATGTTTGTTCAGTTCTAGATTTCTAAAAACATTGTGAATAATTAAAAAAAAAAAAGTTATATTGAGCAATCAAGTAAGTTTGTTAACTTACGTCTTCGACCATTTGATCAAGAACAGGCATAGCAGGACCTTCTCTGAATTCAATCTTGTGGGCAACTCCAGCCTTTTGAATTACTGGAAGACCCAATTCATAGTTCTCTTTGTTGATGTCCATTGCCAATATCTAAATTTTGTACATAATATGCATTTAGTATGAATCCGATTTTCCTCCAAAAAAAAGTAATCATTTTGTAGCAAAAATAGAAACACTAGTAGTTATACCTTTCCATCCTCTGGAAGAGCAAGAGCGGTAGCGAGAAGAGAGTAACCAGTGTAAACACCAATTTCCATGGTGTTCTTGGCATTGATGAGTTTAAGAAGCATGTTCAAAAACTGTCCTTCATCGGCAGATGTGGTCATAATGTTCCTATTATCGCAACACAAAAGAAAAAAAACATCAACAAATCCATATAGAAAGCAAAGAACAAATTTGAAAACCTTTAGTTTTTTTGAAATCTTACCATGGATGGTTAGCTGTGATTTCTCTAAGCTCCTTCATGGATTCAGGTTCCCTTGGGTAAACACTAGTTTCAAGAATATACTGGTAAAGTTCATCACTTTGTAAAAGACTTTTGTGGCCAACTTCTTGATGTCTCAATGCTTGAGTAGTTGTTTGTTGCTCATCTTGGTTTGTAGCTGCCATTGTTAGTTTCTCTCTGACTTTCTTGGGACTTGTTGTGTCTGTTTTGTGAATTCTCAAAGACTTTGGGTTTTGCAAAGAATTGCAAATGATAAGCTTAACCTGAATTTGAAAGGAGAAGGAATTGGAGTATTTATGGTGTAGGATTATGGTAGTAGGAGTTGAGGTTTCATCCTCTGGCCAATTACCGGCCACCAACTATAGTTGGTGAATTCTATTCCTTCCTCCAGGAAGAATATGGTTGGCCTTCCTGATCAAAAAAAAAAAAAGGAATATGGTTGGCCCTATCAACTGTGGTCCTACTTACCAACCCCTTGATGCTGACATGGTTTCCACCTTCTTCCCTATACTTTCTTTTTTATCATTGTAGGAATGTTGTTGTGTGACGAGAAAATTCTAAAGTTAGGCCGAGATCAATGACCAAATCAAATATGGATAGTAAATCATTTTTTTTTTAGTTGGAATTAATTACCACTGGAACTCGCACTTCGGATAAAATAAATCACGGATTAACATTATCCATGGAAAAGTAGAATCAATAACATTCTTGCGTCGTGAAGCTGGTAAGAAATTAAGCATATTTTTCTAAAGATAGATTGGGGGGTTTTGGAAACAACTACACTTACGTAGCCATTGGGAAATCCACATCACGTAAAGTTTTTAGAGAAGCGAGCATTCATCGACAAAACAAGTAGTTGGGTTGAAGCTTAAACAAATTTTGCTTACATGTAAGTAATGTGATTAAGAAGTTTGGTTGATTAAACACAAAATTGGTTAAAAAGATCAAAATCAATAATTTCTGGGTGAAAAAGACATTTAGATTTTGATCTCGTTTAAATGACAAAATATATAAAAATTTATGTAAGTAATGAGGATGATTAATAATTTCTCGAACTCATTTTAAATGTGTTTAATCCTACTCATTTTCAAATTCTTTTTCTTATTTTTAATTTACATCAGGATGCATCCAGTTTCATCCTCACTATTTTTTAAGTTTAAGCCAGGATGAATCCAGTTTCATCATTGTTATTTTTTTTTGTTTCCATTTCACCCATAATAATTTTTACTCGTCCATTTGAACCATGTTTTAAATTTTTTTGAACAAATGACCCATTTTCCGTTGATTAAACTTCGTACATTAAGAAATTGACCTTATATATAGTTTGGATTTAAGATGTTAAAAAGGAAGGAATAAGTAGGTTAAGAATCTTGAGATGATTATTTGACTTTTTAGTTAATATTTGCATTTTTTTGACATAAATACTACTAGTATTTGGCTATTTGCTGTCTCTCTCATGACTCCTTATGCGTTCATACAGATATACGGGGACTTTTGCTGTAAGCAAATCATGGATATTTACTAAGGAGATGATGATAAGTGGTGGGGGCATGTCATTCTCTTGCATAATTGCTTGCTTTGGGTCAAATTCTTCTTCACCAACCACGACATGCAGTCTTACAATTCAACAACTTGCACCTTTTTTTCTAATCAGATAATTAAAGAAGGAAGAAATACTAAAAAGTAATACAACCAATCCTTACCTACCAAGCCGACTTCCTAGATCGGAGTCACCAAGAAAATTGGAATCGATTGACTCACTCAATCTCAAGAACAAGTCCATCTCAGGTAGCTATTTTAGCACACTTGCATTCTTTATGTCTCAACAGCAGTCGCACAATAGCAATTGCTGATTCAAAGTATAGGACTACTTCATCTTTAAAAAATGGAAAGAAAAAAAAAATCGCGTTAATGCTTCTTCTTGAGAAAAGAATCCAAGATTTTGATTTTCTTTTCAGCTATTCAAGTTTAAAATCTCGGTTCTTGGATTGTTTTGCAGTTTACAAAGGCCATTCCGGGTACATCACTTCTTGTTTAAAGTAAGAGCATCTGCAACCATACAGGCCAAAACGGCCAAGCTATAATTAGCTTTACTCATGGTTTTTGAGTTACTACGCTTATGGTTTTTGAGTGACTACGTTTGGGTGATTCTAGTATAGAGTTAGATGACATTTCTTTTTTTTTTTTGATACAAAAATAGAGTTAGATGACATTTCAAAAATAGAGTTAGATGACATTTCAAAAAAACAGTTAAGAAATCTTAGTCCCGCCTCCTACCAAATAAATTTGTTGGGCTGGGTTTTCAGTTTTAAACTGGCCATGGCCCACTCATGGGTTGTTGTCAGATGTAGATTTTAAGTGTGAACTCATGCCAGACTCAATTATAATGATTTTCATTATAATTTAAACTGAGCGGGAAGCGTAGCATGAGGCGTAATTTTAATTTGGTAAATGCCAAACTTCTACCAAATTATCTTGTTCCGCTGCAGTTGGGTTGAATGCCAAATTAGGTTGTTTTACAACATTGTGAGTGTTTTTGGGGATTAGAAATTTGAGGACAGTGAGTAAAGCTTTGTCGGCTAAATGTTTTCGACGCTACTCTGAGGAGAAAAACGCTCTTTGGAAGGAGATAGTCCAAGAGTAAACAAGTATTGATGCTAGTTTAACTTTCCAGGGATTACTAAACAACCTTATGGGAAAGGCATGTGGCAGGCTAATGTCAAGAATACTTATAAATTATGACTTTAAATGCCATGTAGATACTGTTAATAGAGGGAAAATGACTAGAGTTTGGCAGGATAGGTTGTTGAACAGCAAATGTAAGACAAGTTTGAAGTTCCATAGATTGTTATGTTGGGACTTGTAACAATGAAGCAACAAAAATTAGATAAGTCAAATTATAATGAAGTTACAGTGAACTTACACAATTAAACAAACAATTTGAAGGCAGATCCACCTACACAATAAATTGCCCTTAACTCAATAGTTCGCTGATACACCTCAAGAATGAGGATGTTATATCCCAGCAACAGAGATATATCCAGGGTAGCTGATCGATATAGATTGTATAAGCACAATACAGTCTACTCACTTTCTGAACTTCGAAACAAAGATAAAAGAAAATAAACGCGCAAATTAAGCACATGAAAGCGACAAGAGGTTGATAAGAGCGGGAAATAGTATCTTGATCTGGAACGATTTGGAAAGAAGAAATCATTTTTCTTTCATAGGCAAAGAAAATGAGTGAAATCAATGCAACATTTAAGGAAAATGAACCAATTATTATGTGCGAAATAAGCGGCACCAGTCGCATAAAACAAGTAAACACATGATGTTGCAACAATATTTTTGGTAAGAAATATATTTCCGTTGTTAGATGTACGCCCCCACTTAAGCTAATTCATTTGTAAAATATTAAAAAGCAAGATATATCTTGGTTGAACTCACTTCCACTCCCAAGCCAAAGCCCGGCACGATGTGTGTGATTTGGTGCAAAACACTACGCATGAGGAAAATAAGTGGTTACACCATAGTAGTCATTGTCCAGGCCCTCTCCCTCACACAAAAGTGTGTTGACCCATGAGTCATATTTGGATTTGTGAAAATCCTTAATTTTCCCTATGTGGGACTAAAGGTTGCTTTTCTTTAACAGTAAAATAATAATGAGCTAGTGACCTTAGTGGCCTATATGTCCTGAGATCAATTCCCACCAAGATAATAAAGAACATAAGTTAAAATCTCATTTTCTCCAACAATTACCCACATGAAAGAAATATCGATAAAAAAATAAAAATCATTAAGCGAGAAATACAATTATATGGAAAAAGTGTTCATGTTGTTTTGAACCTTTGCTTAACGAGAAATTATTGGAACTTGTTGATGGCCAACGAGTGTGACTTCTTGAGCTACCATCGTACACATGATATCTCCATAAGCGCTGCTAAGCTCATGTAGTTATGTCCATTTTGTCCCTGGACGTATCGCATTTATTAGAATGCTCCAAAGAATCATCTATATTCTCATAGGAAGCGACTCACTTCCACATTCAGATAGTGATTTTCGTCAAGAGTGTTTCACACTAAGACTTCTAAAAAGTTAACCTTCACATGCAGTCACATTATCACATCAACACCATAGGGAGGGACAAATACAGCAAATCAGTTGTCTCATTTGAAACCTTGATCTTGGGATCTCAAGTTAGCAATGTCGAGTGTCCTTCATAGAAAGTTTATTTCATGAGCTTAAGTCGCATCCCCTCGATGCAATACTAACTACCTGTTTGGAAATACCATTCATCAAAGGGCTGCGATATTATAGTTAGACTTCATAAACTCAATGGAAATAACGCCGATCGAGATTTGTTATTTCAGGGAGTTGTATCTTCTCGAATATGTATAGAATTCCCACTACAAACGATGTCTTTAACTCTAGGTATAACACTTTACTATTGCAATGTATAGACATAGGTGACACATGGCCTATACCAGAGACAAAAGTCTTCTGAAAAATCATCTTAGCAACTCGGCTTCCTCTCTTGCTTTATTGAACGTTATAAGCTCTGATTTCATAGTGTGTCGAACAATACATATCTTCTTAGAGGACTTCCAAGAAATAACTTACCCCCTAAATTGAAAACACACCCTCTCGAAGATTTAGACTTCTCTGAGTCAGTTGACCAGTTTGCATCACAAAAACCTCCAAGGATAAAGTACCTTTTGTAATTCAAACAAAAGTTCAAAGTGTATTTCAAGTACCTCAACACTTAATAAGTGCACCCCAAAGATCCTACCTCGAATTACAGATATACCTACTTAACCAACTCACAACATATGCAATATCTATTCTAGTACAGTTCATCAAATACACCAGACTTCCTATAAAACTCTTAAGTTTCAAGTTGTGAATCTCCATTATCATTATTCTTATTGAGTCCACGAGAAGGATCATGCTGAGCCCAAGTAGGTTTACAATCCAACTGATTATACTTTTTATGCACAAATTTAACATCATGATATTAACTAAGATTATAACCATTAGAGTTTCTTCTAATTTTCATCATGTTGATGGGTGAAAACGATTTGCTGGTTTTTGAGGAAAAGTGGAGAGACGAGCGGTTCCTTGATTGAGCAAATTTCCAGAACCTTTAGCAAACATATGCACTGCACGTGAGTGCTTTCAATCTGTAAGATTCCGGCCTAAACCAAGACAATGACCGTTCCAGTATCAATTCGGTCACAAAGAGGGATGAGGGTCGATCTGTAGGAGGGAAGCTAAAAAGTGTGTGCGATCAATGATGATCGAAGATTTGTGGATGTGTTGGAGACTTCTGCAAGTTTAGTGAACTGTTGAGTTCAGATAATATAAGTTATGATCGATTGAGTTCTTTTTGTTCAATCATGGTTTGATGAACTTATTTATATTTCCAAAATAGTAAACACATTGGTCTTCAGTAAGTGTGACGGTTGTAAAGGAGTGAAAGAGTGGGAAATAGTGGATAAACCAGTTCCACGTGCGTGGGAGAATTGGTTGATTGTTCATCCACTACTTTGCTAACTTATTCAAATGCTTGCAAGACTTACTCACATTTCTCGTCGTGGGTGTACACACGTCCGTAGGCCGCCAGACCAAAACCATAGTGAGTATCCTCCCACATGACATGATTGATGTCTCATGAATGTGGAGTCTCTAAGGAAGACGTGTATTTAGTTGGTCAATCATTGACTTGACTAGACCATGAGTCTTAGCCTTGATGAGTCGAGCATAATGGATGAATGTGGCATGCTCCGAGACTCATGAATTAAGCATAGTGTGTCCGTTTGGGACATGATAATGCACAAACATCAAGTCTCGATGAATTGTGGTGATTCATTTTACCATTTGAGGCAATAATGATGTTCTGATAATTTGGATCGACAAAGGTCCGATGGGATTGCTTAATCATGGACTTATTCTCGATAAGTCGAGCATTTGACAGAAATCGATGTTGTTGAGTTATGAGTTATGTTGAGTGCTCGTTCCTGATCTACTATGTCATGAATTGTCAAATGAAAAAGTAGGGATTAGAGTATAAGTGAATAATAGACGATCGGGTGTCCAACTGGATGATCGATGGACATACCATGAAACATTGGATGATCGTCCAAGTAGATAGTCGTACAAACGATAGTCCTCTCAGTACGGTCGAGAAATAAAAATGTTGGTAGCAGGACCGAACATTGAAAAATATTGACTGTTGAATCAATATAAAATTTATAGTAATTAATTGATGGCTCTATACTAGCAGGAGATCTGTCTAGGAGCATTATATTTATTTGAGAATCGAGGTATAAGATAGTAGAAGCATCATACTCGTTCTGAATTTTTTTTCTGCATAGTCAGGGAACACTTGCGACATCCTGAAGACTTTATTGCTTTATACTAGTGGTCTATCCATCTAGGAGTCGTCCAATCATTCTCGATTGTATACAGAAGTGAATACTGGAATTGCTCAGTGTAAATGATGAAATATGCATAATATTGAAAGCTCAACTGAGAGGCTTTAATGATTGCATATGCGTGTTGAAAAGACGAGGATACCCAAATATACCACAATCTTAAACTTTTCCACCTATAAGTCCTCTTACAGAAAGTGATTGTCTATGGACTGAGTCAAGACAATACAACGAATCGGTTCACACTTCGTGTGATCATCTATGGATACGAGATCGAAACAATACTAAAACAAGATAACTTGTGTGATTGACTATGGATACAAGATCGAGACAATACAACAACGAAGTATGATACTTCATAATAGGTTCGGACTTAACCAAACTCTATAGGATCACTATCAAGTAATACAGAGTTAACGTTTGTGTAATTTACTTTAAATTATAATAACAACAATTATAATTACGGAAAACAAAAGTAAATGACACATCAAGATTTTGTTAACGAGGAAACCGCAAATGCAGAAAAACTCTGGGACCTAGCCTAGAATTGAATACTCACAAAATTAAGCCGCTATACAAAATCAAACCAACTTCGTATAGTTGAGACCAAGCAACTAAACCTATAGTTCACCTAGTTTCTTCAGTATCCATGCGCTTCCGACATTCAATAAGTGCACGACTGGAACAATTCCTTTGGTTCGTATTCCAAACAAGAAAAGGAACAACAAATGCAGATTTATAACAACTCTATTCAATCTCAGTGATATGAGTTAGACAAATGCTCTTCTGTTTAGTCTAATAAACTCCTTTGTCGGGTTTAGATCTATCTATCCAACAACTACCAAAGTAGCAGAGTTTAGATTTTGCAATCAAAAATAGGATCTATCAAGATACTATATAATGATGCCGATCTACGCAACTAATCAATCAAATCTATCAAAGATAAACCGATTATAGTTGGATCCCAGTCGATCAAGTTTTGTGCACACCAAAGATTATGAACTCAATAAAGAAATCTTCTTTGTCTTCAAGTCTTCTTAAATCTCCAATAAACACCTGCACACCACAACTTGAATCTCTTGTGATCAATCACACACAGAACGGAGTCTGTTAACAATGTATTATCACAAGACGTCTTTAGATCTACAAACAGTTCTAAAGATACCGTCGACACTTCGATCTAGTTTGAGTGAATCTTATATCAGAAGAGAAGATTCTCAAGAATAAACAAACTAGGTGCAATCAAAGTTCAATCAAATCAAATCGAAAACTAATAACACTGCAATTATCTAGTTTCCTACCAACGGTACTCGTAGAGCTTCTTGATCCCACAGAAGTCTTTAAAAGAGCGGTCGTAAGAGATTTCGCCTAATTAGGGTACTTTCCTCTCCGAATAGACGTCTCCACCAAAGAACAACACAACAAGGTAGTTTTGTCGGCTCTTAGGATAGTTTGCTCGAAATGCAAACTTGGGTATTTATAGACCAAGGAAGTTTGGACACCAACGAATTTCCAAAACTGAAATATTATTAAGATATGCAATATATTTCCAATTCGGTTTTCATAATTCCTGGAAATGCTCTGTCCAATATTAACCGAAATCTCACTAGAAAATATCCAATTTGTTAGAGCTTAGCTTGTTTGAACCCACCAAGCGTTGGTATGTCAAGTTTGGTTGTCATATTTTAGTGAACCAAAACTCATTTAAAGAGTCGCTTGATTATGTACTAAAGTCAACTTCGTATAGGTTAGCTTGAAAGTATTAGGATATGAGACATTACAAGTATTACGTGAAGAATTGAAGAATGTGAAGAAGTAAGGAGCTACAACGACGACATCATCCTTCCACTTGAGGTTAGTAATATTTGACTTGAACTGTTTCATTCCCTAACGTATCTTTCAAGTCGTGCATATTGAAAACATAACTGCGAAGATATGAATGATTATACTCTAGTTAGACGCAATATTAAGGAATAAAATACAAAGTATAACGCTTATCTTTTGAACTTCGTATATAAGACATCGACATAATCGTTTGAATGCTATTGTGATTATGTATGGATATGAGGTGAAGATTTCATCCTAGGAAACAATGTTTTACATTCGTTTAAAGAAAGTACATTCATAAACTTGTTTTGTGAATCGAAAGGGAAATCGCTAGGCTTATTGGTATTGTTATTCATTGCATATCTTTTGAACTACCAATATGTGTGTTTAGTATAACCACTCATAACTTGTTTATGTTCTTGGTAAAACTATTCACAAGGCCTGAATTTTGTATTGGTATGACTTTTATTAGTGAAACCGATCTTAAGTAATCACCTGAGATGGTATGATCGATTTGTTGTAATTGGTATGACCAACTCTAGTCATTGGGGAACCGATCCTAGTAAGAGGTGCAACCGATCACAAAAGCGGAATCGATCCTTGTAAGGGGTGCAGCAAGTTTCTAGTTATTGGGAACCGATCCTATGAACATATGCAACATGTTTTTATTTATTGGAAACCGATCATATGGACATGTGCACCAAATACAAGTTAGATACCATATATATGTGGGAACCGATCCTAGTACCTAGTCAACCAACTTTTGGTAACTAGCGTGACTAATTCGAGTACCCACATGGAGGTAGAACCGAAACTTGTTTTGGTAAAACCGTGAAACCCATGTTTGGAGATTTGATAAGATAATCAATCACATAGTTCTTGGAAGTCAGATGAACCAATTCTAAACTTGTTTGGAAGTATGGAAAATCGGTTCCAAGATTGTAAGTATGAAAAAGGACTTACAAAGTAAAGATGTCGACATACTTTGAACATGTGCTGTAACGCTTATCTTTTATAGTTCAAAGGTATTCCTTAATAGCTAAAGGAGAATCCCGGATCGAAATAAATTGAGAATCTTTTAATTAAGTGTTTTAGGGTGAAATTGGTTTCTGCCGATTTTGGTAATTTTGGGTGTGTGGGTGAGAAACGAATTCAGACCCTAAACAATGTAATGCACGGGAGTACTTTAGATTCGAGAGATCAATCTGTACAAATCCGGCCTAAACCAAGAAATGGTCGTTCCAGACTTGTTTCAGTCACAAAGAGGAGGAGAATGGGTTGGTTTTGGGGAGGGAAGCGAAGAAAGTGTTGAGACCAGGTTGATTTTGGAAGAGTAGTGGTTTCACGACTTGTATCAGAAAATGGGAAGCTAACAGATGGAAGAGCTTAGCCAAATGTTTTTCTGACTGTTGTCTGATCCTTGACCCAACTTGTCCTTTGGTGGAAATAGGTAAGACCTATTTATACAAGTCGGAGTGAAACGTACTCTGGTCTCATTAAGGAACAGAATAATGGGTGAGTAAATGGGAGGAGGTGGTAACCGTTAACGCATGGAATTGATGTTCCATTAAAGAAAAGCGTTTCACCATTACTTCCCTATTTACTTAACCGCTTCATCCTTATTACATTTTCTTATTACGGTCGTAGTGTACGCGCACGCCAGTAAACCGCCAAACCAAAACCCAAAGAAGATCCCCGCTTGTGATTTGATGTCTCGAACGTTTTCGTGAAAACATGTAACATGGTTGTTGCCTGGCAAGTCGAGCTTGGGAGACTTTCTAGCTTGGTGACCTTCGACGGTCGAGATTTTGCATCTTAAGCGGAAAGGTAGTCGTTAATTGTTGCACGCTTCGTTTTTAATAGCCGTGTAGGGAAGGACAGCATGGTGGCGCGGCTAGGTTGGCATGCCGTGGGCATGGCATGCCTTGGCACGGTTTGGCGTGGCCAAACTTGGGTTTTTGGGACAGAGGTTACCATGTGTTGTCTGGTAACCTTGGATGGCTAGGATTTGATCCTGGGATTGAAGGGCGACCGTTGATTGTCGCACGCCTTCGTTTTAGTAGCCGCATAGGGAAGGCCAGCATGGTGGCGCGGCTAGGTTGGCATGCCTTGGCGCGGTTTGGGCGCGGCCAAACTAGGGTTTCGGGCCAAAGGTTACCACGCGTTGTCTGGTAACCTTGGATGGCTAGGATTCGATCCTGGATTGAAGGGCGACCGTTGATTGTCGCACGCCTTTGTTTTAGTAGCCTCATAGGGAAGGCCATCATGGTGGCACGGCTAGGTTGGCATGCCATTGGCATGGCATGCCTTGGCGCGGTTTGGGCGCGGCCAAACTAGGATTTTGGGTCAAAGGTTACCATGCGTTGTCTGGTAACCTTGGACGGCTAAGATTTGCTCCTGAGATTGAAGGGCGACCGTTGATGGCCGCACGCCTTCGTTTTAGAAACCCTAATTAGCGCCCTTTACTAGAACAACTGTAGAATTCTCGTACGGATTCGGATTTTGACGGTCCGCCCCTCAAATTGACCGCAAAAGAATTTCCTATCTCCACACAAAGGGATATTTAGGTTTTGAACTCGTTCGGGAGGTGAAATACAGCCCGACAGTAAAACTCAAGAAGAATTCAGGAGGGATGTTGCGGGCTCGATGAGGCATAGTTTAGGCGCGACCAAAATTAGGGTTTTGGCATGGGGCCAAACGTTACCATGCGTTGGCTGGCGACCTTGGACGGCTAAGCTTTGCATCTAAGGTGGAAGGGTGGCCGTTGATTGTTGCTCGCCATCGTTTTAGTGGCCGCATAGGGAAGGCCAGCGTGGTGGCGCGACAAGGTTGGCATGGCCAAACTTAGGATTTCGGGCCAAAGGTTACTATGCATTGTCTGGTAACCTTGGTTGGCTAGGATTTGATCCTGGGATTGAATGGGGACCGTTGATTGTCGCACGCCTTCGTTTTAGTAGCCGCATAGGGAAGGCCAGCATGGTGGCGCGGCTAGGTTGGCATGCCGTGGGCATGGCATGCCTTGGCGCGGTTTGGGCGTGGCCAACTTAGGATTTCGGCCAAAGGTTACCATGTTGTCTGTAACCTTGGTCGGCTAGATTTGATCCTTGGATTGAAGGGCGACCGTTGATTGTCGCACGCCTTCGTTTTTAGTAGCCGCATAGGGAAGGCCGGCATGGTATAATGGGGTCGCGGGTTTGGTATGTTGTTGGCACATGGTACGGCTAGCATGGATAGGGCCAAGGCAAGGTGCGTTTCGCTTGGCGAGGTGGGGCCAATGGTTTGGCATGCCGTTTGGCACATGGTGCGGCTAGCATGGCTAGGGCCAAGGCAAGGTGCGTTTGGCTTGGCGAGGTGGGGCCAATGGTTTGGCATGCCGTTTGGCACATGGTGCGGCTAGTATGGCTAGGGCCAATGCAAGGTGCGTTTGGCTTGGCGAGGTGGGGTCAATGGTTTGGCATGCCGTTTGGCACATGGTGCGGCTAGTATGGCTAGGGCCAAGGAAAGGTGCGTTTGTCTTGGCGAGGTGGGGCCAATGGTTTGGCATGCCGTTTGGCACATAATGTGGCTAACATGTCTAGGGGCCAAGGAAAGGTGCGTTTGGCTTGGCATGGTTTGCTATTGGCGCAGTAGTGCGGCTGGCATGGTTGGCATGCCTTGGCGCGGAGATGTGGCTGGCACGGTTTGCCATTGGCACAGTGGTGCGGCTGGCATGGTTGGCATGCCTTGGCGCGGTAGCATGAGGGTTTTGTACAGGTGATGTCAATCAATGTTATGGGTTCTGCCGTGGAACATGATACATAGGAAGAAAAAAGGTACCCTGGTAATTCTTACGTAAGCATGCTGATCGATTTGATAAATGTGTTAATGGTCATAATGACGTCATGCCAGATGTGCGGTTTTACGATTTTAACCCTAGGCTAAAAGCCACCATCAACATTAAGTCCCCTGCTTAGCTCGGAACGGGAGCATCGTTGCGAGGTAAGCATAAGATGGTGCCAGGCTAGGACAAGAAATTGAAACAAGTCGTGATAAGATGGTCCGGAAAGCCCGACTAACCTTTTCAAGAGGTAAAGAGAGTTTGCGCTTCCCGTGTTGGCGGCCTTGCATAAATTGTACTGGTGGTGCGAACCGTGATGTGGTGAGATGAAAATTGTTGGCTTAGTCTGGCTATGCATCACCTTGGTTGGGTCGGGGAACATCGTGCCGGCTGGCCGGCCCGAGTTATTGGTGTCGGTATGGTTTGGAAAGGGGCGCAGAGTGCGTCAAGCTTAGACTGGAGCCGTCAAGACGGTCGGCTTAGAATGGAGCCGTCAGTATTGGTCGGCTTGGAATGGAGCCGTCAGCATTGGTCGGATTGGAACGGAGCCGTCAGCATCGGTCGGCTTGGAACGGAGCCGTCATCATCGGTCGGCTTAGAATGGAGCCGTCAGCATTGGTCGGCTTAGAATGGACCCGTCAAGATCGGTCGGCTTAAATGGAGCCGTCGAAGATTGGTCGGCTTGGAATGGAGCCGCTTGTGTTGTGCGTCTTGGAGTGGAGCTATCTTGAGTTCCTCGGAAGGATGACGGCTGGTTTTAGTTTCGTGGGAAGGTGACGACGGCTTCGGAAGATAACAACTTGCTTGATTCCGTGGGAAGGTGACGACTAGCTTCGGAAGATAACAACTTGCTTCAGTTCCGTGGGATAATGACAACTTTGTCTAAATTAGGGTTTAGCATGCCGAACCCCTAATTAGTGCCCCTTACTAGAATCGTTGTAAAATTCTCGTACGAACTCGGATTTTGACGGTCCTCCCCTCCATTTTAATCGTAAAAGAATTTCCTATCTTCCCAAGCGAAAATATTTAGGTTTTGAGCTCGTTTAGGAGGTGAAAACGGCCCGACAGTGAAACTCAGGAAGCATTCAGGAGGGATGTTACGGGCCCGGGGTAGCATATTCGCGCCGAGTCATCTATTCCCGTTCATGGAGCAAGAAGGAAACTTTATTCTGTGCGAACTCTAGAAACTCCGTCCGTATGAAAATAGGTATTGACCTTCTTCAATTTTCTATTGCTCGTCCGGATCTGTGCTTTCGTCTACAGTGTCTCTCCAATGGATTCCAAAATTTACCAAACTCCGTTGCATTCTTGGGACGGATGGATGTGGTTGCGTTGTCGGCCCATCCTTGATTTTAGGTTGTTCAAGTGCTCGGACCTTCGATCACGATGACAAAGATCTTTGTGGATGCTTGTATGGTCGAAATCTTCCGGAGCCATTGGATGAAATAGATGAGTTGGGAGACGCTTCGTTGCCGACGTCTTTCGCTATCAAGTCTTCAAGGACTTTATTCCAAGAGACATCCTTTGAACCATCTTCGAATCTTGGACTATCGTATGGAATGGGATGCGGTGAGCAGTCCCCGATTATATTTCGTTAGATCGATGGCACGGCCGAACATGTGAATGTATCTCGTGGCGTGTTTTGGAGTCTTCGATGCACATTTACGGCTTCGTGTTGAGAAATTCCCATGGCTCGGAAAACTTCGACAAAGATGATTTTGAAATCGAAATAACCTGGTTGAGGGGAGTGAAAGCGTCCCATGTTGGTAGTCCCATTGTGTAGCATGCTTTCATTGCATCGCCTTGAATCCACGTCCACGGGATTTGATGCAAGCTTATTGTACTTTTCTGGATGCCACGCGTGGCTCCCTCTGTTTCTTCAGAAAAATATTTCATCCGCGTCTCCGGAGTTTTCTGATGAGTCTTTGATAGTGAAGGGATTCCGTGTAAATCCTTAGTCCCCAAGTATGGCTTTGTAGTGATTGCTGCTGCGATGAAGCTCTGTCCGGTGTCCACAAATGAGCGGTAATAGTTCTTGGTAGTAGATGTAATCAGACAAAATTACATTGTCGTTGGAACAAAGTAGGTTGGCCGGAATTGCATGGGGGGATAGATCAAAAGGTGGCCATGACTACGAAGATTGTCTGGCTTTGACCATAATCCTTGAGATGGTGAGTGTGCTGGCACGACCCTTTGCAGGAAGGAGTGGCGTTGAAGCGGCTTTGGCTCTTGGAGAGAACGTGGAGACTTAAAGAGCCAAACGTTGAATCTTCGCTTTCGGATCCTGGAGCAACTTATGGAGATAACACTGAAGTGGAGCGGCTACTCGAGCGAACGTTGAAGCGGAGCAGTTGCCGGAGGACGTGGAAGCGGAGCGGCTGTGTCAATCAGCGTGCTATGAAATTAAACACCCTTCACATGAACAGTGGTTAGGAGTCCCCTGTTTTATTTATCAATCGTACTTTTCCAGGAGAGGTTGGGGTTTTGGAACGGCATCCTCGCTGGAAACACTTGACTTTCTTGATGCAGTGCTGTTGAGGGATGGAAATATGTCTTGACGCTACGCCTTGGAGAAATATAGAATTTTACATAATTGTTTCATCACAGTTGCGACTTTGTGGGCGAAGTCCCCATCGTGCGGGTCCTGACGGAAGAGGGTATCTATGAACTCGGGAGGGTTCTTTGATCCCCTTTGCTTTCGATTTTGGAGAAGTCGTTCCTGATCTTTACGTGTGATGAATGCTGATCCCTTCTACTGGGTGTTTGTTTATGGGTGAAAACTACTCCTGTAGAATTTGGTAATTTGGGGTGTGGATGAGGAATGAATTTAAACCTTAAACAAATGCACTGCGCGGTGAGTGCT
This sequence comes from Papaver armeniacum, assembly GCA_023531295.1. Taxonomy (NCBI): domain Eukaryota; kingdom Viridiplantae; phylum Streptophyta; class Magnoliopsida; order Ranunculales; family Papaveraceae; genus Papaver; species Papaver armeniacum. The sequence goes on along the minus strand of JAJJWW010017983.1, from coordinate 63,482 downwards.
TGTAGATTCGAGAGATCAATACGTGCAAGTCCGGCTAAACCAAGAAATGGCCGTTCCGGACTTGTTTCGGTCACAAAGTGAAGGAGATGGGGTTGATCTTAGGGAGGGAAGCGAAGAAGGTGTTGAGATTGTGAAGGTGTTGGCTTGCTTATGACTTGTAAATGTAAAGGTGAGCAGGCTTGTGATTGATGCAAGCAAGCTCGGGTGTTGGAATACGTTTTGTATTAACACTTGGTTTTCTGTCTCAAATGTCTGGACTTGTGTTGTTGTTTGAAATAGGGCGGAGAACCTATTTATACAAGTCATTGAGCCTTATTCACGTCTCTCGTGGGAAGTGGAGGAAGTGGAGTGATGGAGTAGTGGAGTTATGCGTCGGTGCCACACGACCAGTCTTGCCCACTTCTCCTGTTCATCTCTAACCGTCCATGACTTCGACACGTTCTTGTGATGGCGCGTTGCACGCCAGTAAACCGCGCAGACCAATACCCCGATATGTATCCCCCAGTTTGTGACATGATTGATGTCTGGAATGTGTGTATCGTGGATCCACGAAAGATAGCATGTAATGCTGAATTGAATAACTCAAGTTATTCGGGAAGTCGATACTTGTGAAGTACCGTGTGTATTTTATGCAGTCGCATCATGGTGCGGTAAAGTGATGGGTAATGACGCCTCACTGACCAATTAACTCCTGACCAGGGTTGTATAACCAGGCTGGTGAAGTTGGACGGATGAGATGATCTTTGAGACACTCATCTGTGACCGTTAATGAAATTAGGGTTTTGAAGAGGCGCGCAAGCATCACTCTTCAGCTTGGTCGAAACCAAGCATGGGAAGGATTTCGGAGAGGACCGACCGGGCGTGCATGTAGCATGCCGATGTACACGTCCATGTCTCACTGTCCCATGAAGGTGCGATCTAGGTCACTCAATTTGACCGGCAAAGAGGAGTGGTTGAGATCGATTTTGCAATAGGAAATTGATGCCGCAAAAGGCCGCGCATCATGCTCTTTTCCGGCGCGTTCCAAGACGACCTAACTTGGCCTGGTCTTGGACGATTGGTTTGACGTGAAGATGGCAAGTCGGGTGTTCATGCCTATACCGAATATCCCATTAAAACATGATCCGAGCCACCCAAATCGTCCGGCGAAGTTGAGCGGTCAAGATCAATTTGTGGTTTGGGAGGCGTGGCCACGCTAGTTTGGGCGCACGTTTTGGATTAACCAGGCATGATATGCCTTGGCCGAACACATGAGGAGGTAGATGGTCCCACGGTGGTCATGCTTTGGTATGACCGGACTGCTTAATCTAACTCGTGACCCTCCATTCGTCTTGAGAAGATGGACGCGCGTGATGGCTTGAAACCCTAATTTTGACTTTCCAAAGCCGTGCGCCATCTCTTGTTTGGGTGACAATTTTGTCACGACCAACCATGGTTGGTTTTGACCGATTGGTCAAGTGTGTAGGCGGGCCACGGTGATCGTGTTGACATGCTCTGGGCCCTTTGAATCTACATCTACACCCTCCATCTATACCCGGCGAAGATGGATGGTTGAGACCGATTTGCAACACATGTAATATGCCGCAAACCCTAATTTAGGGTTTTCAAGTCCATAATGCTTGGTATGAACGGTTTCTTGGAAAGCTAGGCCAATGACCGACCATGCGGGGTCGGCCGTGGTATTCCATACCTGCTGGGGGTGATGGAATTGATGCGGGGTCATCCAATCATGCTTATGGAGTTGGATGATTGCGATCGGATCATATCCTGACCGATCGGTCGGTCCGGATGCTCAATCGGGCTAGTATAACACACCGAGAGGGGCTCAATCGGGCTAGTATAACCCACCGAGAGGGGCTCAATCGGGCTAGTATAACACACCGAGAGTCACCTGTACGGGTATTTCGTACATGGTTTCATTATAGTGCTTGGAGGTTCGTGTTACTCTGTAAGAGTAACACTCGATCGTCATGCCACACCGATAATGAGTACTGGAAATACAAGGCTGATATGAAATTCACAGGATGGGATTGTTGCTACATGCTCCAACTTGGAGGAATTTCATGTATTCACAGAATGGGATTGTTGCTACATGCTCCATTCTTGGTGAATTAAGTGAGGGAATATCCAACACTTATAAATGGCTTTATCTTTTACAAGATGTCAGCGCATGATTTTTCTGGTTTTTACAAATTTAACCTTAAACGAAAATCCACCATCAACATTAAGTCCCCTGCCTAGCACATAATGGTTACACTATTGTGTGGTAGGCATGAAATGGTGACATACATATATACTGAAATGACCAGGCTAAAGTAGATACATATTACCGGATAGTCGCGTTGCCACGGAACCGGTTGGTTCCGATTAAGGATGCGAAGGAAACAGGACTTGATCTGGTGAGTCGCTTGGTTCCTCTTGTACATATCCGAGCTCGCCGCTTCTTCGTGTACTTCTTTCATCATACACGGCTTTCCTCGGGTATATTCGATAAGCCTCGTCGATTGTTATCCCGAATAAGCGACCTTCAGGTGGCAAGTAAAGACTTCTTTTCCTTCTGGGATTCTGTCGACTTGTGAGATTATAAAGAATCATCTCACGTGGTCGTTTATTCTATATCTCAGGTACTGCTCTGATTTTCTGATTAACTGATCGATGGATTTGATGATCTCTTTTTTTTTTTTTGTGTGTGTGCTCATAACCTCCTCTCATTTGCAGTTTATCATGGAAGCGGTGGACGCTCATTCTGTTGCTTCCCTAAAAAGAAGTTTTGAAGTTGACAAGCCCGAAAACCATGCGCACGAAGAAGTAATGGCTAAGATCGATCTTCCACTTCGCGAAGTCGGTCGTGCTATACGAGGGATGTCTATCTCCCACCTTCGTATTGCCGGAGGGACGTATCCGTGCACTTTCACCGCGATCGACATGGAGGAGCGGTGGAGGCGCGAGGAAACGCTGCGAGACACTAGTAAGCGCAAGGGCAGAGAGATTTGGCCAAGCAGGTTGAAGAGGCGGAGAGTTGAGCATAAACGACCTCCGAGTGAAGACAAGTGTGATTACCCGATCCGGAGACGGCGTGATAATTCTTGATTCCGATACGGAGACGAACCCGAACATGTGAAAGCAATTTGCGCGGCCCCGGTGTTGCTATGCCCTTTGATGCTCCCCTGGTGATGTTGGGATGGAATGCGCGCTTCTTTGCGGAGATGTCGATGAAGAAGGCGAGGTAGATCCGAAGGGAGGTGCATCAACAGGTGATGGAGCAGACCGACGGCGGTGATGTGAGCGAGGCTAATCCTCTTGGCGACTAGAACCTCTTTTCTTCCTTTTTCCCTTTCCAAGTATATCCCGTACATTTGAATATCTTCCTTGTACTCGGTGGCGGCGAGTTCAAGGTTTTCTTCCACTTGATTGTTTGAATAAAGATTTTCTTTATAATCCTTTGTCAAGACTGGCAATGAACCTTCTTAGGCGCAAGGGTGCGCCTTCACATATAATCCTTAGTGATAAAAGAAGTAATACTATAATGGAATATCCACGGACTGTGCTCCACGATGCAAGATCTTCTTGGCTTTCTTTGGCTGCGAGATGGCTCAAATCATTTTCATTTTGTGCACACGTTCTATTTCCTTCTTCCCATGAGATGCTTGTTTAGGATTTCCTTTCTTGCTTAGTGTGTTGATTTAGGCCGACTCAGGGCTTTGTGTTTTTAGGGGTAGAGAGGTTCTCAGATGGAAATAATACTTCAATTAAATCGAGAATTGAAAATTAGAACCCTAACTGTGAATGCAAGTATTGCAATCATTTTCTGGAGGAATTACAAGTATGACATGAAATCGCAAAAAGGAAACACGCTGGAAAAATAGACAAATGTTTTAAAGAGTGGAGGATCTTTGGAAAGTGGTAGCACAAAGATCTTAAGTTCGGTAGGGTTTGAGCCATCGTGAGTGAATTGTTATGCCCTCTAGTTTATCGGCGTTGATGAGTTTGCAGTAGCCGCCTAGGATAACATCTGCTACCAGGTCCGGTTCATCTTCTCTTTCGGTAGGCGAGTCAGGTGGAGTGGTCATCTTCACCGTCACACTCCCAACATTGAACGTAGTCGCCTTCGTCACCAGGTCTCCAATTCCAAACGGGTTTGAGCGTGCAAATACTTGGACCTTCGTCTTATCGTCTTTGACCAAGACAGCCTCTACACTCTTGATAAAACGTTTGAAAGGGCCGGCTTCCCATTCACATATCTTAGTCGGGGTTGGTTCGTTGGTTGGAGTCAGTCCCCAGGACTTGTCAGAATAAGGGGCGGTAGGTTGTAAAGAAAGTTGCGTGGTGAGACTTACTTGACATCGGGACCTTTCAATGTATGCCGACAGGCTCTCCCCGGGAAGTTGTGTCATATCGGCATGTTGTTGGTGCGGCATCAAACAATCATCGGGGAGGTCCGTAAGGCGTGTTGGAGATTCTTTAGTGCAGAAACCGGTAGAGGACAGACTTCCAGTATGGCTTTGTTGTCCTGCATCCAAGAGCGCCCTAGGATCATGTCGTAGTCGGGATGGTCTTTGACTATGTAGAACTTTGCTTGTGTCGAGACATCACCCAATTTGACTTCAAGATCAATATATCCATGTGAATCTCTGAGTTCTCCTCCTGAATCTTTGACCACGTTGGGTGACGAGTAGTTTCACCTTCAAAATCTTTGCCGCTCTCAAGGTCTTGATGTAATGATGTTAAATTCGGAAGCCGTATCTATTAACATGCTATCGAACTTAACGTCCCTCAAACGAGTGACAGTTAGGAGTCCCCAGTTTCCCTTGCTTGCGTTTTTCAGGAAAGACTGGGGTTCTTGGACTGCTTGTGGATACAAGCGCCTACCTGACATAACGTGGTTGAGGGCTGTAAATATGTCTTACGCTGTCCTTTGGAGAAATACAAGATTTCACACATGTGCTCCATCATAGATTATGCGGTCTTGCGAGACGAGAATCCCCGAAATCATGCGGTTCTGATAGGTAGAGGTCTCTATGAACACCTTCGTTTCCCAGCGGGAGTTCCCCTGTCTCTACCTTTTCCACGAATATCTGTTTCCAACTTTGCAATCTTTGGTTGGATGATGGGCGAACCCAATGGTAGCAACAATATCCGGATCTGCCATTTCTTCTTCGGTTGGAGGACGTCGATGGGGGCGGCTTTACGGCGTCGTCTTGGATCCATGCTTCCAAGAGCTCTATCACTTCATTCATGGGAAAAGGAAAACCCGTGTCTTTAGTGTTTTGTGCAGAGTTTTGTCTGATCCTTTTCGAGACGAAGTCTTGTGTGCCGTGGGATGTCCGCTTGGTTTGTTGTTCCGTCACTTTGGAGATTTCCTTTTCTCTCCTCGCCCACTACACTCACACGAAGGACCGGTATTGTATTGCTTGTTAAGTAAGGCGCCCGCTCCCTTGACTTTCACGTGAATCTTCACTTGAACAACTCGGGTTCTTTCTAGTAGTGCCCGGTCTGCGATTGTTCTTTGAACGTTTTGCAGCTTCGTGAGTTCGAGAACGTTTGAAAGCCCGATTCTCTAACAGAGCGCGGTATATGGGTATCATCCCGTTGATGCATAACTCCACCAATTGTCGTTCGGTGGCGTTGGTCATGACAATCCAGCGCTTGAGTTCTCGAATCTTTTGACGAAGTCGTTAGGATGCTCGTTGTTCGTGAAGAATTCTTCCTAGATCTGAAAAGGTGATTTGTTGAGACACGAAGAAATACTTTGTAGAAAGCACCGACCATCTCGCTCCAGTTGGATATCTTTGTTAGGGCGCGATGTTGTTGTACCAGTGTACGCCCTCCCGTAAGTGATTTCGAGAATTCTTTCAGCGCAGAACATGATTGTATTCATGTTCCCCCAAGGATTCCAAGAATAGAGAGACATGTTCACGAGCATTACCGGTACCGTTGTAGAGGAGAAATGGGGAGAGGTGTAACCTCTTGGAAGAGGGATTCGTTGCATATCTTGAGGGTATGGAGGTTGGTGTTGATGTGCATCCGTCAGATTTCCTTTGCCTCGGCTTTGAAAGAGTCGTTCTAGATCCTCACGTGTGATGAAGTTGGTTGTCTGGTCCCTTTCTCTTGAACATTCAGGAGCAACACGAGCTTCTTCACTCATGTGGGTCCGTGGAAACGCCCGCTCCGGGTGAATTGAAGGCATTTCTTTTTGGCTCCAAAGATTGACGTGAATCTTGCGGCAATCGTTCAGTCAAGGTCTTGAGGAAAGTGAGTACCTCCTTCTGAGCTGCGGCCATATCTGTTTGAGTCTTAGCAAGAACTTCATATTTCTCCATAAAGTCTGCAATGGTAATAGACGGTGGTCCTCCTCTTGTGTCTCCGGCTCCTCGCCCCGATGAGGGAGTGAAAGTTGTTGCTCTGTGACCACTGGAGGCGTTACACTTGAGGAGATGCCGGGATTTGCGGCTGCTCCGGCTCACAGTGATGGGAGGCGTTACACATACGGGGTGTCTCTGCTCCGCTAGTGTTGGTGATAGAGGTAACGGCTCCTCGAGATGTGTTGGCTACGGTAGCTCATTTGGTGTACTTCGACACCAGGATTGTTACCCACACTAGTCCCATCAGAATTGATTGCTGATCCAGACCTTAATTCCACCATCTTGAAACGAATTGTTGATTGAATTGATTCTAAGATCTACCTTTTGAAATTGATAAAATTGAATCGGATTTGGAAGAAATTGACTTTACAACCGAGAGATTAACCTCCCACTGTGGTCGCCAATTGTTTATGGGTGAAAACTACTCTGTGAGAATTTGGTAATTTGGGGTGTGGATGAGGAATGAATTTAAACCTTAAACAAATGCATTTGCGCGGTGAGTGCTTGTAGATTCGAGAGATCAATCTGTGCAAGTCCGGCCTAAACCAAGAAATGGCCGTTCCAGGACTTGTTTCGGTCACAAAGTGAAGGAGATGGGGTTGATCTTAGGGAGGGAAGCGAAGAAGGTGTTGAGATTGTGAAGGTGTTGGCTTGATTATGACTTGTATGAAGGTGAGCAGGCTTGTGATTGATGCAAGCAAGCTCGGGGTGTTGGAATACGTTTTTGTATTAACACTTGGTTTTAAATGTCTCGTCTGGACTTGTGTTGTTATTTGAAATAGGGCGGAGAACCTATTTATACAAGTCATTGAGCCTTATTCACGTCTCGTGGGAAGTGGAGGAAGTGGAGTGATGGAGTAGTGGAGTTGTGCGTCGGTGCCACACGACCCGTCTTGCCCACTTCTCCCCGTTCATCTCTAACCCGTCCATGACTTCCTCGACACGTTCTTGTGATGGCGCGTTGCACGCTTCACGCCTGTAAACCACCGGACCAATACCCCAAAGTATGTATCCCCCGATTTATGACATGATTGATGTGCGGAATGTGTGGATCGTGGATCCACGAAAGATAGCATGTAATGCAATTGAATAACCTGCGTTATTCGGGAAGTTGATACTTGTGAAGTACCGTGTGTATTTTATGCGTACTGCATCATGGTGTGGTAAAGTGATAGGTAATGACGCCTCACCGACCAATTAACTCCCGACCGTGGTTGTATAACTGTGTCAGGTGAAGTTGGACGGATGAGATGATCTTTGAGACACTCATCTGCGATCGTTAATGAAATTAGGGTTTTGAAGAAGCGCAAGCATCACTCTTCGACTTGGTCGAAACCAAGCATGGGAAGGGATTTGGAGAGGACCGACCAGGGCGTGCATGTAGATAGCATCTTGGGTGTACACGTCCATGTCTCACTTTGTCCCATGAAGGTGCGATCTAGGCCACTCAATTTGACCGGCAAGAGGAGTGGTTGAGATTGATTTTGCAATAGGAAATTGATGCCGCAAAAAGGCTGCGCATCATGCTCTTTTCCGGCGCGCGTTCCAAGACGACCTAACTTGGTCGGTCTTGGCCGATTGGTTTGACGTGAAGATGGCAAGCTGGTGTTCATGCCTATACCTGAATATCCCATTAAAACATGATCCGAGCAACCCAAATCGTCCTTGCGAAGTTGAGCGGTCAAGATCAATTTGTGGTTTTGGGAGGCGTGGCCACGCTAGTTTGGGCGCACGTTTTGGATTAACCAGGGCATGATATGCCTTGGCCGAACACATGAGGAGGTAGATGGGCCCACGGTGGTCATGCTTTGTATGGACCGGACCCGCTTAATCTAATCTGTGACCCTCCATTCGTGCGGAGAAGATGGACGCGCGTGATGGCTTGAAACCCTAATTTTGGCTTTCAAAAGCCATGCGCCATCTCTTGTTTGGGTGACAATTTTGTCACGACCAACCATGGTTGGTTTTGACCGATTGGTCAAGTGTGTAGGCGGGCCCACGGTGATCGTGTTGACATGCTCTGGGCCCTTTGAATCTACATCTTCACCCTCCATCTATACCTGCGAAGATGGATGGTTGAGGCTTTTGCAACACATGTAATATGCCGCAAACCCTAATTTAGGGTTTTCCGTCCATAATGCTTGGTATGAACGGTTTCTTGGCAAGCTAGGCCAATGACCGACCATGCGGGGTCGGCCGTGGGTATTCCATACCGCTTAGGGGTGATGGAATTGATGCGGGGTCATCCAATCATGCTTATGGAGTTGGATGACTGCTGGATCGAATCATATCCCGGACCGATACGGTCGATCCGGATGCTCAATCGGGCTAGTATAACACACCGAGAGGGGCTCAATCGGGCTAGTATAACACACCGAGAGTCGGCTGTACGGGTATTTCGTACATGGTTTCATTATAGTGCTTGGAGGTTCGTGTTACTCAGTAAGAGTAACACTCGATCGTCATGCCACACCGATAATGAGTCTTTGGAAATACAAGGCTGATATGAAATTCACGAGGATGGGATTGTTGCTACATGCTCCAACCTCGGAGGAATTTCATGTATTCACGAGAATGGGGATTGTTGCTACATGCTCCATTCTTGGTGAATTAAGTGAGGAGTATCCAACACTTATAAGTGGCTTTATCTTTTACAAGATGTAAGCGCATGATTTTTCTGGTTTTTACAAATTTAACCTTAAACGAAAATCCACCATCAACAGTGTTCAAGAGCAACGCGAGCCTCTTGATCTATAAACGCACGTCCTGCTGAAGTGTCTTTTGTCTTTTCATTAAATCAACGATGGTAAAAGGAGGGCGGCTTTTTCCTCGCTCTTCCAAAGATATCTTGCCACGATAGTGGGGTAGCGCGTCTCTAGTGACGGTTGGAGTTATCATGATTGAAGAAACGTTGGGGTGGTGAAGGCGACTCTGGTTCTGGTGGGTGTATCGTGCGAGAGATGGCACGGTTTTGATCACGGAGTGTTGGAGCCATGGCACTTGTTTGAAGGGGTGAGGATGGCGCGCCTTGGCTGGTTGTGGAGCGGAGAAGATGGCGCCCGGTAAGCATGTCCGGCATGCGCGTGCGGTAAGCGCGCCTAGCATGCGTGTGCAGTATTGTCTTGGACGCTGGATCTGTTGGCGCTGAACTTTGGCTACCAAGCGGTGATGATAGCGCTGGTGGCTTCGTCCGTGGGACGGTGGAAACGATACTTGAAAGGCTTGCGGGGTGGATCACGGAATCTTTGGTGTTAGAGGTAACGTGGTAGCAATAAAGTGGGCAAGCATATTCCCACTATGTACTCCAGCGTTTACTGTTTCAATTTGTTTTCTTGTTGGTGCAAACCCTAGCCATAGGTATGCCTTCCATAAATCTGTAGAAATATTTTTCTTCTGAACAGATGTAAACCCTAGCCATGGGTATGCCTTTCATAAACTTGTGGAAATACTTCATCATAAACAATTCCTCTTCGAATACCACCATAGTAACATCGGCTACCTCATGAATAGTAACGGGTAATCATTATTAGGCGCGTACGGGTAGGTGGGATTTTTTTTGAAAGGCAAACAAAGCGCCCGGTTCATGGTTCGTTTTTTTTTTTTTTTTTTCGATTTTTTGGATTTATAGATGATTGCTTTTTATAAGAGTTTTGGATTATTTTGGAATAATGGTTTTTTTTTTATATGCTAAAGTCTGAATTGGAAGTGTAAATAACAAATCATCCGGGAAAGTTTTGAAACAATGAATATTGCATGATGATGGAAAGCATGGGAACAATATGTCTATCGGTTTTTATTATCTCGGTAAAGATTTGAAGTAGTACACCATGTATTTTGTCTAGGCAAGACTTACTCGGTTTTCTAGATCTCCTGACGAAAAATGAATCTTCCGGGTGTAAGTCCGAGTTTTGTGGGAAGTACCGCCGTGATGTGGAAAGTCCCCAGTCGTCTCTAAGTCACTTGATAATCGAGTCGTCGATCCCTGGGTGGATCATTTGCTTTTAACCTCTGGGAAGTCCCCAGTCGCCCATTGCGGTGTCATGGCTGGTAATCGGGTCATCTGGTAACTGAGTCTACGATCCCTGAGCGGATCGAATATGGTCGTCTGGTAGCTGAGTCGATCCATGAGCGGATTGTTTTCCTCTACCGTCCTGATGTCGTGTCGAATTATGAGATCGAGGATTGAAAATTTGACATCAGAATCAAAAGATCAATCTCCCACCGTGGTCGCCAATTGTTTGAGGGTGAAAATGGTTTCTGTCGATTTTGGTAATTTCGGTGTGTGGGTGAGAAACGAATTTAGACCCTAAACAATGTACTGCACGGGAGTACTTTAGATTCGAGAGATCAATCTGTACAAATCTGGCCTAAACCAAGAAATGGCCGTTCCAGACTTGCTTCGGTCACAAAGAGGAGGAGAATGGGTTGGTTTTGGGGAGGGAAGCGAAGAAAGTGTTGAGACCAGGTTGATTTTGGAAGAGTAGTGGTTTCACGACTTGTATCAGAAAATGGGAAGCTAACAGATGGGAAAGCTTAGCCAAACGTTTTTCGAGTGTTGTCGATCCTTGACCCAACTTGTCCTTTCTTCGGAAATAGGTAAGACCTATTTATACAAGTTGGAGTGAAACGTCTGGTCTCATTAAGGAACGGAATAATTGGTGAGTAAATGGGAGGAGGTGGTAACCGTTAACGCATGGAATTGATGTTCCATTAAAGAAAAGCGTTTCACCTTTACTTCCCTATTTACTTAACCGCTTCATCCTTATTACATTTTCTTATTACGGTCGTAGTGTACGCCGCACGCTGTAAACCGCCAAACCAAAACCCAAAGAAGATCCCCGGTTGTGATTTGATGTCTCGAACGTTTTCGTGAAAACATGTAACATGGTTGTTGCCTGGCAAGTCGAGCTTGGGAGACTTGCTAGCTTGGTGACCTTCGACGGTCGAGATTTTGCATCTTAAGCGGAAAGGTAGTCGTTAATCGTTCCACGCTTCCGTTTTCGATAGCCGTGTAGGGAAGGCCAGCATGGTGGCGCGGCTAGGTTGGCATGCCGTGGGCATGGCACGCCTTGGCGCGGTTTGGCGTGGCCAAACTTAGGTTTTTGGGACAAAGGTTACCATGCGTTGTCTGGTAACCTTGGATGGCTAGGATTCGATCCTGGGATTGAAGGGAGACCGTTGATTGTCGCACGCCTTCGTTTTAGTAGCCGCATAGGGAAGGCCAGCATGGTGGCGCGGCTAGGTTGGAATGCCATTGGCATGGCATGCCTTGGCGCGGTTTGGGCGCGGCCAAACTAGGTTTTGGGCCAAAGGTTACCACGCGTTGTCTGGTAACCTTGGATGGATAGGATTCGATCCTGGGATTGAAGGGCGACCGTTGATTGTCACACGCCTTCGTTTTAGTAGCCGCATACGGAAGGCCAGCATGGTGGCGCGGCTAGGTTCGCATGCCATTGGCATGGCATGCCTTGGCGCGGTTTGGGCACGGCCAAACTAGGATTTTGGGTCCAAGGTTACCATGCGTTGTCTGGTAACCTTGGACGGCTAGGATTTTCTTCTGAGATTGAAGGGCGACCGTTTATGGCCGCACGCCTTCGTTTTAGAAACCCTAATTAGCGCCATTTACTAGAATCGCTGTAGAATTCTCGTACGGACTCGGATTTTGACAGTCCGCCACTCAAATTGACCAGAAAAGAATTTCTTATCTCCCCACAAGGGGCTATTTAGGTTTTGATCTCGTTCGGGAGGTGAAAACAGCTCGACAGTAAAACTTAGGAAGAATTCAGGAGGGATGTTGCGGGCTCGAGGAGGCATAGTTTAGGCGCGGCCAAAATTAGGGTTTTGGCATTGGGCCAAACGTTACCATGCGTTGGCTGGCAACCTTGGACGGCTAAGATTTGCATCTAAGGTGGAAGGGTGGCCGTTGATTGTTGCACGCCATTGTTTTAGTGGCCGCATAGGGAAGGCCAGCGTGGTGGCGTGGCAAGGTTGGCATGGCCAAACTTAGGATTTCGGGCCAAAGGTTGCCATGCGTTGTCTGGTAACCTTGGTCGGCTAGGATTTGATCCTGGGATTGAAGGGGGACTGTTGATTGTCGCACGCCTTCGTTTTAGTAGCCGCATAGGGAAGGCCAGCATGGTGGCGCGGCTAGGTTGGCATGCCTTGGCGCGGTTTGGGCGTGGCCAAACTTAGGATTTCAGGCCAAAGGTTACCATGCGTTGTCTGGTAACCTTGGTCGGCTAGGATTTGATCCTGGGATTGAAGGGCGACCGTTGATTGTCGCACGCCTTCGTTTTAGTAGCCGCATAGGGAAGGCCTGCATGGTATAATGGGGCCGCGGGTTTGGTATGCCGTTGGCACATGGTGCGGCTAGCATGGATAGGGCCAAGGCAAGGTGCGTTTGGCTTGGCGAGGTGGGGCCAATGGTTTGGCATGCCGTTTGACACATGGTGCGGCTAGCATGGCTAGGGCCAAGGCAAGGTGCGTTTGGCTAGGCGAGGTAGGGCCAATGGTTTGGCATGCCGTTTGGCACATGGTGCGGCTAGTATGGATAGGGCCAAGGCAAGGTGTGTTTGGCTTGGCGAGGTGGGGCCGATGGTTTGGCATGTCGTTTGGAACATGGTGCGGCTAGTATGGCTAGGGCCAAGGCAAGGTGCGTTTGTCTTGGCGAGGTGGGGCCAATGGTTTGGCATGCCGTTTGGCACATAGTGCGGCTAACATGGCTAGGGGCCAAGGCAAGGTGCGTTTGGCTTGGCATGGTTTGCTATTGGCGCAGTAGTGTGGCTGGCATGGTTGGCATGCCTTGGCGCGGAGATGTGGATGGCACGGTTTGCCATTGGCATAGTGGTGCAGATGGCATGGTTGGCATGCCTTGGCACGGTAGATGTGGCTGACACGGTTTGCCATTGGCATAGTGGTGCGGCTGGCATGGTTGGCATGCCTTGGCACGGTAGATGTGGCTGGCACGGTTTGCCATTGGCACAGTGGTGCGGCTGGCATGGTTGGCATGCCTTGGCGCGGTAGCATGAGGGTTTTGTACAGGTGATGTCAATCAATGTTAGGGGTTCTGCCGTGGAACATGATACATAGGAAGAAAAAAGGTACCCTGGTAATTTTTACGTAAGCATGCTGATCGATTTGATAAATGTGTTAATGGTCATAATGACGTCATGCCAGATGTGCGATTTTCTGATTTTAACCCTAGGCTAAAAGCCACCATCAACATTAAGGTTGTTAATTTTATATGCTTTTAATTACCAGCAATTAAAATGCATATCTCTGAAAAATAAAAATTGGTAAGAAAATTACTTTGTAGTCGATTTTTTGCATTTGCGGTTTCCTTGTTAACAAAATCTTGATGTGTCTTTTACTTTTATATTTCCGCAATTATAATTGTTTTATTATAATTAAAAGTAAAATACACAAACATTAATTCCTATTCACTTGATAGCAATTCTATTGTGGTTAGTTAAGTCCGAACCTTTTATCAAGTAAACATACTTCGTTGTTGTATTGTCTCGATCTTGAATCCATAGTCAATCACACAAGTTATCTTGTTGTCGTATTGTCTCGATCTCGTATCCATAGATGATCACACGAAGTGTGAATAGATTAGTTGTATTGTCTCGACTCAGTCCATATACAATCAGTTTCGGAGAAAGGACTTATAGGTGGAAAAGTTTTAGATTGAGGTATATTTGGGTACCCTCGTGTTTTCACAATTAGTAAATGCACATTGGCAATTTTTATTTTCCAGAGATATGCATTTTAATTGCTGGTAATTAAAAGCATATAAAATTAACAACCTTAATTAAAAGATTCTCAACTTATTTCGGTCCGGGATCTCCTTTAGTTATTAAGGAATATCTTTGAACAATAAAAGATAAGAGTGTTGATGGTGGATTTTCATTTAAGGTTAAAATTGTAAAAACCAGAAAATCATGCGCTGACATCTTGTAAAAGATAAAGCCATTAATAAGTGTTGGATACTCCTTCACTTTACTAATTCACCTAGAATGGAGCATGTGGCAACAATCCCATTCTCGTGAATTAAATACATGAAATTCATCCAGGTTGGAGCATGTAGCAACAATCCCATATACCCCGTGAATTTATAGCATTATTAATTAATGCGTAAGCGACCTTGTATTCCCGTACTCATTATCGGTGCGGCATGACGGTCGAGTGTTGCTCTCAAAGCAGCAACACTAACCTCCAAGCATTATAATGAAAGCATGTACGAAATACCCGTACATTGCAACTCTCGGTGTGTTATACTAGCCCGATTGAGAACTATCGGTGTGTTATACTAGCCCGATTGAGCATCCGGTCGATCGTATCGGTCGGATATGATCTCGTTCATCCAACTTCACCAAAGATGATTGGATGGCCCGGATCAATTCCATAACCCCCAAGCGGTATGGAATATTCACTCTGCCGAACCAACGCGGACCCCCGCATGGTCGGCCTCCCTCAATTGGCCTAGCTTGCCAAAACGTCCAAACCGGAAAGAGATGGGCGGAAAACCCTAAATTAGGGTTTGCGGCACATTACATGTGTCGCTAAACAATCTCAACCATCCATCTTCGCAGGTATAGATGGAGGGTGTAGATGTAGATTCAAAGGGCCCAGAGCATGTCAACACAATCACCATGGGCCCGCCTACATACCTGACCAATCGGTCAGGACCAACCATGGTTGGTCATCCCAATTCATGCGCCCAAACAGAGCATGGTTACACGGCCGTGAAAGCCAAAATTAGGGTTTCAAGCATCACGAGCGTCCATCTTCTCCGACACGAGTGGAGGGTCCCAGATTAGATTAAGCAGGTCCGGTCATACCAACATGACCACCGTGGGCCCGTCTCTCCCCTCACCTGATCGGCCAAGGCATATCATGCCTGGCTATCCCAAAACGCGCATCCAAACCAGCGTGGTCACACTTCCCAAATCGCAACCGATCTCGACCACTCAACTTCACCTAGGACGATTTGAGTGGCTTAGATCACGTTTTCATGGGATAGTCGGTATAGGCGTGAACACCCGGATTACCACCTACACGCTAGATCGATCGACCAAGACCGATCAAGATTGGTCGTCTTGGAATGCGCGTCCAAACTAGGCATGTCACGCGGTTTCCAATTCCTTTGCGGCAATGGATTTCTGCCGCAAACCGATATCAACCACTCAACTTTACCGGTCAAATTGAGTGGCCTAGATCGCATCTTCATGGGACAATGAGGTACGGACGTGTACACCGGCATCTTTGTCTACACGTATGTCCTGGTCGGTCTTTTCCAAAACATCTCCCAAGCTTGGATTCGACCAAGCAAGAATGATGCTGCGCACCTCTTCAAAACCCTAATTCCATCAACGGTCGCGAGATGAGTGTCTCAAAGATCATCTCGTCCGTCCAACTTCACCGGCTTGGTTATACAACCACAGTCGAGTTAATTGGTCGGTGAAGCGTCATGGTGATCACCACCCGTAACTTTACCACACCATAATGCGGTACTCGCATAAAATACACATGATACTTCACAAGTATCAACTTCCTGAATAACGCATTTATTCAATTCAGCATTACATGCTACCTTTTGTGGGTCCCACGATCCACACATTCCAGACATTAATCATGTCACAAACTGGGGGATACATACTTGGGGTATTGGTCGGCGGTTTCTTGCGTGCAACGCGCCATCACAAAAACTTGTTAGGAAGTCATGGACGGTTAGAGATGATGACAAGAGAAGTGGTCAAGACGGGTCGTGTAACACCAACACACACCTCCACTACTCCATCACTCCACTTCCTCCACTTCCCACGAGAGACGTGAATAAGTCTCAAATGACTTGTATAAATAGGTTCTCCTCCCTATTTTCCAAACGGGGAAAGAACAGGAGAGAAACAACACAAGTCGAGACGAGACAAAAACCAAGTGTTAATACAAAAACGTATTCAAACACCCTGAGCCTGCTTGCATCAATCGTAAGCCTGCTCACCTTTCTGTTACAAGTCAAAGCAAGCCAACACCTTCACAATCTTAACACCTTCTTCGCTTCCCTCCCTAAGATCAACCCCATCTCCTTCACTTTGTGACCGAAACAAGTCTGGAACGGCCATTTCTTGGTTTAGGCCGGACTTGCACAACATTGATTTCCGAATCTACAAGCACTCACCGCGTGATGCATTTGTTTAGGGTTTAGATTCATTCCTCATCAACACACCCCAAATTACCAAATCCGACAGAATAGTTTTCACCCATAAACAATTGGCGACCACGGGGGAGGTTAATCTCTCGGTTATAAAGTCAATTTCTTCAAATTCGATTCAATTTTATCAATTTCAAAAAGGGTAGATCTTAGAATCAATTCAATCAACAATTCGTTTCAAGATGGTGGAATTAAGGTCTGGATCAGCAATCAATTCTGATGGAGCTAGTGTGGATAACAATCCTGGTGTTGAAGTACATCGGTGGAGCTACCGTGGTCAATACATCTCGTGGAACCGTCATTTCTACCATCGCCTTCAACAGTAGCGGAAATATTCCAGAAGTGTAACACCTCCCATCACCGAGCCGGAGCGCCGCAAATCCCGGCATCTCCTCAAGTGTAACACCTCCGGTAGTCACCGGAGCAACAACTTTCACTCCTTCATCGGGACGAGGAGAGCGGAGGGACGAGAGGAGGACCATCCCCATTACCATTACGGACTTGATGGAGAAGCGGGAAGTTCTTGCAAAGATTCAAACGGATATGGCCGCAACTCAGAAAGAGGTACTCACTTTCCTTAAAACTTTAACCGAACGATTGCCACAAGATTCACGGCAACCCTTGGAGTCGGCAAGAGATGCATTCAATACACACACGGAAAAGGCGCCTCCACTCGGACCCACAGGATCGAAGAAACTCATGTTGCTCCTAAACGCCCAAGGGAGAGGACCATCCTTCCAACTTCATCACACGCGAGGATCCTGAACGACTTCTCCAAAACCGAGGAAAAGGGGACCGAACGGATGTACACCAACATCAGCCACCGTACCCTCAAGATGTATGACAAATTCCTCTTCCAAGAGGTTACACCTCCACCCAGTTCTCCCTCTACAGCGGTACTGGTAATGCTCGTGAACACGTCTCTCGATTCTTGGAATCCTTGGGGGAACATGAGTACAATCATGTTCTGCGCCCGAAATAATTCTCGAAGTCACTAACGGGAGGGCGTACACTGTACAACAACATCGCGCCTAACAAAGATATCCAATTGGAGCGAGATGGTCGGTGCTTTTACGAAAGTATTTCTTCGTGTCTGAACAGATCACCTTTTCAGATCTAGGAAGAATTCTTCAGCGGAACAACGAGCATCCCAACGACTTTGTCAAAAGGTTCAGAACCCAAGCGCTAGATTGTCACAACCCGAATGTCACCGAACGACAATTGGTGGAGTTGTGCATCAATGGGATGATACCCATATACCACGCTTTGTTAGAGAATCTGGGCTTTCAAACGTTCTCTGAACTCCATGAAGGCTGCAAACGTTCAAGAACAATCGCACCAGCGTTGCTAGAAAGAACCGAGTTGTTCGAAGTGAAGATTCACGTGAAAGTCGAGGAAGCGGGCGCCTCATGAACAAGCAATACAACACCGGTCCTTCTCGTGAGTGTAGTGGGCGGAGGAGAAAAAAGGAAAGCTTCAGTGACGGAACAACAAACCAAGCGGGCATCCCCGGCACACAAGACTTCGTCTCGGAAAGGAGCGGACAAAGCTCCTGCACAAGACACCGAAGATACAGGTTTTCCTTTCCCCATGAATGAAGTGATAGAACTCCTGGAAGCATGGATCCAAGACGATGCCGTCAAGTGCCTCCTATCGGGCGTCCTCCAACCGAGAAAGACATGGCGGATCCCAAATACTGTTGCTACCACGCATTCGTCCATCATCCGACCAAAGATTGTAACAGGTTGAAACAAATATTCAGAGTAAAGATAGAGACAGGATAACTCCAGCTTGGAAACGAAGATGTTCGTAGATACCCTCTCCCTATCAGGAACTGCATGATTTCTGGGGATTCTGTTCGCAAGACTGTACAATCTATGATGGAACGCTTGTGTGAAATCTTGTACTTCTCCAAAGGGCCCTCAACCACGTTTACGGCCCTCAAGACATATTTACGGCCCTCAACCACGTTGTGTCGGGCGGGCGTTTGTATCCGAATGGTCAAGAACCCCGTCTTTCTGAAGGACGCGAGCAAGGGAAGCGGGGACTCCTAACTTGTCACTCGTTTGAGAGACGTTAAGTTCGATAGCGCGTTAATTGATACGGCTTCCGAATTTAACATCATTACTGTCAAGACCTTGAGAGCGGCAAAGATTTCGAAGCAGGAAGCTACTCATCACCCAACTGTGGTTAAAGATTCGGGAGGAGAACTCAGGGATGCATATGGATACATCGATCTTGAAGTCAAATTGGGTGATGCCTCGACACAAACAAAGTTCTACATAGTCAAAGATCATCCCAACTACGACATGATCCTAGGACGCTCTTGGATGCATGATAACAAAGCAATACTAGAAGTATGTCCTCTACCGATTTCGATACCTGAAAGAATCTCCAACACGCCTTACGGACACGATGACTGCAGTGCCGCACCAACAACTTGCCAATGTGACACAACTTCCGGAGAGAGCACGCCAGCATACATTGAAAGGTTCCGATCTCAAGTAAGTCTCATCGCGCAACCCTCTTTACAACTTACCGCCCTCCATTCTGACAAGTCCTAGGGACTGGCTCCAACCAACAAACCAACCTTGGCCAAGAGATGCGAATGGGAGGCTGGCCCTTTCAAGCAGTTTATCAGGAGTCTAGAAGCTGTCTCGATCAAAGAAGACAAAACCAAGACCCCGACGTCAACACGCCCAAACCCGTTTGGAATTGGGGACTTAGTAACGAAGACAACCGCATTCAAGGTCGGAAGCATTACAGTGAGAATGGATACCTCACCGATTCACCACCGAGAAGGAGGATGAACCATACACAGTAGCGAGATGTCATCCTAGGCGGCTCTTTGCAAACTCATCAACGCCGACAAACTAGAAGGCGTAACAATTCACTCACGATGGCTCAAACCCTACCGTACCTAAGACGCTTGTGCTAGCACTTTCCAAAGATCCTACACACTTTAAAACGTGTGCTACTTCCTCCTAGCGTGTTTCCCTTTACAATTTCACATCATATTTGTAATTCCTCTAGGGAATGATTGCAATACTTGCATTCATAATTAGGGTTTCAATTTTCGATTCTCAAATTAATTGAAGTGTTATTTCCATCTGAGAACCTCTCTACCCCTAAAGACACATAGTCCAGCCTAAATCGACCCACTAGAGCAGGTCAGTAAAGAAATCCTAAACAAAAAAGAGTTGAGAGAAAAGATATGCGCGGGAAGGGAAGAAGCTTTGAGCCACTCACCCCAGCAAGGCCAGGAAGATCTTGCATCAGGAACACAGGTCCGTAGGTATTCCATTATGGCATTATTTCTTTTATCACAAAGAATTACATGTGAAGGCTCACCCTTGCACCTGAGAGGGTTCAATTGCAGTCTTGACAAAGGGTTATAAAAAAAAACCTTTATTCAAACAATCAAGTAGAAGAAAACCTTGAACTCGGCTGTCACTGAGTACAAGGAAGATGTTCAAATATACGGAATATACTTGGAAAGCGGAAAGAGAAGAAAAAGAGGTTTTAGTCGTCAAGAGGGTTGACATCGCCGCACCAGCTGTCGGGTTACGCCGGCGCCATCACTGTTGATGCTCCTCCCTTCGGATCTACCTCAACTTCGCATACATCTCCAGAGCGCACTCCATCCCAACATCATCAGCGGGAGCATCAAAGAACACATCAACATTAGGAGTCGTGCCAATTGCTTTCAGATGATCAGGTTCATCTGTGTCGGAGTCAAGAATTATCACGCCGTCCTGGATTGGGTAATCACACTTATCTTCATTCAGAGGTTGTTTATGCTCAACCCTCCGCCTCTTCAACCGCGCTGCATATCTCTCTTCCCTTGCGTTTACTAGTACTTGCAACGCTTCCTCGCGCCTCCACCGCTCCTCCATGTCAATCGCAGCTGAAAGTGCACAGATGCGTCCCCTGACAATACGCAGGTTCAGGATAGACATCCCATGTATAGCACGGCCGACTTCACGAAGTGGAAGATCGATCTTAGCCATTACTTCTTCATGCGCATGGGTTTCGGGCTTATCAACTTCAAAGCTTCTTTCTGGAGAAGCGACAGAATGATCGTCCACCGCTTCCATGATAAACTGCAAAGGAGAAGAGGTTATGAGCAAAAAAAAATAATTAATCAATCAATCGATCAGTCAATCAGGAGATCAGATAAGTGCGGAGCAAGACACGAGATATAGAATAAATGACTGCGTGAGATGATTCTTTATAATCTCGCAAGTCGACAGAATCCCAGGAGAAAAGAAGTCTTTACTTACCACCTATAAAGGCTACCAATTCGGGATAGCAATCAACGATGCTTATCAGATACATATGGGGAAAGCTGTGCGTGACGAAAGGGAGTACGCCTGACCCAAGGAAGGGACTAAGCTCGGATATATACAAGGGTAACCAAAGCGACTCACCAGATCAAGTCCTGCTTCCTTCACAACCTTGATCGAACCAACCGGCTCCGGTGGCAACGCCCGATGATGTCGGTCTATCCGGTAAATATCTATTCACTTTAGCTTGGTCATTTCAATGTACATATTTGTCACCATCTCATGCCTACCCCACAATAGTGTAACCATTATGTGCTAGGCAGGGGACTTAATGTTGATGGTGGATTTTCATTTAAGGTTAAAATTGTAAAAACCCCGAGAAAATCATGCGGCGACATCTTGTAAAAGATAAAGCCATTAATAAGTGTTGGATACTCCTTCACTTTACTAATTCACCTAGAATGGAGCATGTGGCAACAATCCCATTCTCGTGAATTAAATACATGAAATTCATTCGGGTTGGAGCATGTAGCAACAATCCCATATACCCCGTGAATTTATAGCATTATTAATTAATGCGTAAGAAGCCTTGTATTTCTGTACTCATTATCGGTGCGGCATGACGATCGAGTGTTGCTCTCAATGAGCAACACGAACCTCCAAGCATTATAATGAAAGCATGTACGAAATACCCGTACATGTGTTGCAACTCTCGGTGTGTTATACTAGCCCGATTGAGAACTCTCGGTGTGTTATACTAGCCCGATTGAGCATCCAGACTGACCGTATCAGTCTGGATATGATCTCGTTCATCCAACTTCACCAGCATGATTAGATGGCCCAGATCAATTCCATAACCCCCAAGCAAGTATGGAATATTCACTGCCGAACCAACGCGGACCCCGCATGGTCGGCCTCCCTCCAGAATTGGCCTAGCTTGCCAAAACGTCCAAACCAGAGCAGTATGGGCGGAAAACCCTAAATTAGGGTTTACGGCACATTACATGTGTCGCTAAACAATCTCAACCATCCATCTTCGCAGGTATAGATGGAGGGTGTAGATGTAGATTCAAAGGGCCCAGAGCATGTCAACACAATCACCGTGGGCCGCCTACATGCCGAATGACCGACCAACCATGGTTGGTCATCCCACCCGTGCGCCCAAACAGAGCATGGTTACACGGCCGTGAAAGCCAAAATTAGGGTTTCAAGCATCACGAGCGTCCATCTTCTCCTAAGCACGAATGGAGGGTCCCAGATTAGATTAAGCAGGTCCGGTCATACCAACATGACCACCGTGGGCCCGTCTCTCCCCTCACCTGATCGGCCAAGGCATATCATGCCTGGCTATCCCAAAACGCGCATCCAAACCAGCGTGGTCACACTTCCCAAGCGCAACCGATCTCGACCACTCAACTTCACACTGGACGATTTGAGTGGCTTAGATCACGTTTTCATGGGATAGTCAGGTATAGGCGTGAACACCAGCTTACCACCTACACGCCAGACTGATCGACCAAGACCGACCAAGATTGGTCGTCTTGGAACGCGCGTCCAAACTAGGCATGTCACGCGGTTTCCAATTCCTTTGCGGCAATGGATTTCTGCCGCAAACCGATCTCAACCACTCAACTTTACCCCCAAATTGAGTGGCCTAGATCGCATCTTCATGGGACAGTGAGGTACGGACGTGTACACCGGCATGCTGTATACACGCATGCTCGATCGGTCTTTTCCAAAACATCTCCCAAGCTTGGATTCGACCAAGCTGAAGAATGATGCCTGCGCACCTCTTCAAAACCCTAATTCCATCAACGGTCGCAGATGAGTGTCTCAAAGATCATCTCGTCCGTCCAACTTCACCGGCTTGGTTATACAACCCTGGTCAGGAGTTAATTGGTCAGTGAAGCGTCATGGTGATCACCACCCGTCACTTTACCACACCATAATGCAGTACCTGCATAAAATACACATGATACTTCACAAGTATCAACTTCCTGAATAACGCAGTTATTCAATTTAGCATTACATGCTACCTTTTGTGGGTCCCACGATCCACACATTCCAGACATCAATCATGTCACAAATCGGGGATACATATCGGGGTATTGGTCCAGCGGTTTACAGCGTGCGGCGTGCAACGCGCCATCACAAGAACGTGTTAGGAAGTCATGGACGATTAGAGATGACGGAGAAGTGGGCAAGACTGGTCGTGTAACACCAACACACACCTCCACTACTCCATCACTCCACTTCCTCCACTTCCCACGAGAGACGTGAATAAGGCTCAAATGACTTGTATAAATAGGTTCTCCTCCCTATTTTTCAAACGGGTAAAGAACATGAGAGAAACAACACAAGTCGAGACGAGATAGAAACCAAGTGTTAATACAAAAACGTATTCAAACACCCAGAGCCTGCTTGCATCAATCGTAAGCCTGCTCACCTTTCTGTTACAAGTCAAAGCAAGCCAACACCTTCACAATCTCAACACCTTCTTCGCTTCCCTCCCTAAGATCAACCCCATCTCCTTCACTTTGTGACCGAAACAAGTCTAGAACGGCCATTTCTTAGTTTAGGCCGGACTTGCACAGATTGATTTCCGAATCTACAAGCACTCACCGCGCACTGCATTTGTTTAGGGTTTAGATTCATTCCTCATCCACACACCCCAAATTACCAAATCCGGCAGGAATAGTTTTCACCCATAAACAAAAAGTTACAGAACATGTTCAAAGTATGTCGACATCTTATTCTTTGTAAATCCTTTTTCATATTTACAATCTTGGAACCGATTATACCACACTTCCAAACAAGTTAGAACTGGTTCATCTGATTTCCAAGAACTATGTGATTGATCAAATATCAATACACTAATCATTGGTTTACGGTTCTACCAAACACATGGATCGGTTCTACCTTAATATGGTTACTGGGACCGGTTACATCAGTTACTAGGATCGGTTACGTCAATTACCAGGACCGGTTACCATATTCTCATGGTATTACTTGTGATCGGTTACAATAGTCACTAGGATCGGTTACACCAATTACCAGGACCTGTTACACCAATTACAAGGATCGATTACAACTCTTTTGTGATTGGTCATACCAACTACCAGGATCGGTTACACCAATTACAAATATCGATCATACCATCTAAGGTGATTACTTATGATCGGTTACACTAATAAAAATCATACCAATACATATGTCGGGCATCGTGACTAGTTTTACCAAGATACATAACAAGTTATGATCGGTTCTACTAACTCACACATATTGGTAATCCAAAGATATGCAATGAATAAAAATACCAATAAGCCTAGCGATTTCCCTTTCGATTCATAAAACAAGTTCATGAATGTACTTCCTTTAAACAAATGTAAACATTGTTTCCTAGGATGATATCTTCACCTTTACCCATACACATAATCACAATAGCATTCATACGATTATGTCGATGTCTTATATACGAAGTTCAAAAGATAGGCGTTATACTTTGTATTCTAATTCCTTAACACTATGTCTCACGATCGCGCTGTCGTAGGCGTCAAATATAAATTACATTTTCTTACTACTCAAAATATATAATGAAGCAAGGGCAAGAAAGGATCGTTCCTACAGAGAGGTCTTGGGTTGTCAATATGTTTCGGTTCTTATATAAACAAAGGGGGTTTTCTGATTTTGATAAACTAAATAAATTAAGGCAAAACAATAAAAAGCAAACACGCAAATCAAGAGTGTGAAAATATTGGATAAAGGTTTCATCTTCAATTGTAAACAAGTTTTAAATGTATGATTAAAATTCATATTTAATCTCGATATCACCAAAAGTCCTAGAATATCTTATTGCAAGAATACTCCATAAATTTCCTAAGTCATCAACACACACATTAGAGTTGCGTATGTGAATTCTACCTAAAGAATAACCTAACGCCTTGCGCTAATTAAGTTCAATTCCTAGGAGCATTAAGTTTCGAAATAGGCTAATCAATGCAATTGTAATACATTGCGCAAACAATTCGAACAAAAGTCAACTTCTACATATGACTACAAGAGTGTATCACTACAAACCATAATCATATCATGCTACTCGTATTCAAGGTTATCGCTCGATGATGAACCCTAAAATAGCTATAGATATGGATGTAAGTTCAATCAATTCTAGACTTAACTAAACAAACATTCAATCATATTGCAATACATCAATCATGCAATTATTATAACCCGTAGAAATCAAACGATAATATTGAGAGAAAACTAATTCATAAAAATCATAACTTGGTTGCAAAATCCAACTACATCTTTAACCAATAAAAATAAATCAACTACTTGGGTTTTTGGAAATCATCACAAAGAGTTTAGAAGAATCTATCATGTGAAACCCTAGAAGACAAGTAGAAGCCTCCCTAATGGAGATAGATAGGTTTAGAGAAAGACTTTTATATGCTTTTCCCATTCCAAAAGGATACTCTTTCCAAATTTAGGTCTTCTCAAAACCCATCTCCAAGTGGTCCACCAAGCCCATGTGTGGAAAATACCCATGTGAAAATCTGTCCAAAATTGTTCGACAGAATTGCTGACGTCATCACCGGAATTCGGTCACCGGGAAATTATTTCCGACCACTTGAGCCTGTATCAAACTATCGTAACTCCCCGCAACTCACTATCCTTCTCCGCAGTTCATACACTCACAATTCAGAGCCATACATCGCAAATGAACCATCTAAGCCAATTCTTGGATTCTTGCGGAAACGTGCCTAAAAGCGCGAACCGTAGCTCATATATCCAGCCGCCAACTCTTGCATCCGACTCATACCCCCTTCACGATTCAATGAAACTTTATAATCTACACTTTAACTTCCGAAATCCGACAACCGGGACTAGTACCATCATCTCGCCATTTCGCTCCCGTTTTCGCACGTTTTACGCAGCTTTCAAAACACTTCTCCAGCTCCATACTCGGTTGTATCCTCTTCAATTGCACTTCATAACCTGCAAACCCATTGCACCGACTTGCACACCTCCATTCACTTCATGCCATAACTAGCAAGAACATTCTCACGGCAAAGAACATCCACTTGAGCTTGATCTCCTGCGGTTCATGAACCTCGTGTCTTAGTAGCACGACCATCATATCCTTGTATCCACCGGGCCCGCAATTCAAGCTCGATCCATCACCTCAAGGCCAACTTCATAACTCGCATCCCCGCACCGATTCAATCGCCAATTGCAGTCCCATTTCGACCATCATCCATATGCATCATCTCTCGCACCTAATTCTTTCCTTCCCCACTTCGCTGCACATTCATCACAGGCATGCTCCATATCAACTCCACTTCTAATTATTATCATCTGCTTTGCACTTTGCCCTACATTACCAACCAATCCACCTACTAACTCGGCCGCAACCCTGAAATTTACATTCACTTCCAGCTTCCACTTCGAGCTCCACCACATCTTAGCGACAACAACATCGGTTCAAGCTCACAACCGCACATATCGGTGGATGGACTCATGTGCACATCCACCATTCAAAACCATTACAGACTCCAACCTCGAGACAAGAATATCTCGCCCGCATTAATGCCATATATTCACCACTCGCTAACCAAACCTTAACGTCGCCTTCTCGTATTCATGCCTTGCCCAATTCTGCCACTGCGAACTGTTATCAACACAACCAATCTCCTTCATTTCTCTTCTCCATAGTCACCTGCAACAGCTTCAAGTTCTTGTAGCTTTACATATAACACATTCATTCAGTTCAACCAGCTTTTAACTCTTTGCTTCTCGATCCAGTGAATCATTGCTCTCTTCACTTCTAACTGTAACAATTGCCTCAACTCGTTCTTACTCATCTCCCCGTAGCTCACACCCGCAATTGCTCCTTGCACCGTAATCCGCCATTTCTGTCTCCTAATACAAACTCATATAACTTCTTTACTCAATTCCTTCACCTCTTGGAAACAATCAACACCACCTGTAGTTGCCATATCCAACACTGCAAACCAAATCCACTAGAGCCTAGCCATTTCTGCAACTCCGTTGCACCGGAACCCATGGAAGCAACCACCACCTCCATCTGCAATTTCAATACCAGTTCAAATCCACGATGTGTGTGTGTTTCTCGGCTTCAGTTCTCAGTAGCTGATGAGTGCCAAATATTGCATATTTCTACACCTTTTATTGGCATTTAACTCATCTTTTGTGCTCGTAAATCGATATTATCCCAAATTCTCGTATTTTCTTTGTTTTCAAGAATAAATATTTGTACTAATTAATTTTGTATTTTTAGGTAGTAAATAAAGCTCGGAGAAATTGAGGAGCCAAAAGAGCGAGAAGCCAAAGCCGCGCGCGCATCAGTTGCAACCCAACAAGGAGCAACCCATTTACAAGACATGGGCTTGAGCAGTCCAAGGCCCGACCCACGACCCGGATCTAAGACCGTCCCTTCGGAGCCGTTAGATTCGAGCCATTTTCATCCTACGGTCGCATCGGCCTACGCATCGATCTCCGCTGCATCCAATGGTCGCTCCACCCTACACATTAAAACTTTGTCTTTGCTTCACACCACATCCACCTACACCTACACCCATCGACCAAACCTCCCATTTCTCATCTTCATCTTCTCTTTCTTCTCCCCCGACACAAAACCAGAAAACCCATTCTCTTCCCCTTCTCCTGACAGTGCAGAGCCATCACCACCATCTCCTTCCCCTGACACCAGCACCAACCGCACCAGTAGCCACCTGCTCCGCCACTCTCTCTCAAATTATCTCTATCATAGCTTCTCCATACCATAGAAGCTAGGTTAGAGATAGTTGGAGCTAGGGTTTTCTTTAACATCAAATCAATGGAGTCAGAGACGAGTGAGGGGAGGAAAGAGGTTTGGTTTTTTCATTAATTGCAAGTTTGAGTGATTTGTGAGGTATAAATGGATGTTCTTCATGTGAGAAAAAAAAAGTCACAGTTTTAGGGTTTTATTTTGCAATTTAATTTCAAGTTTGTTTAGCTTTGTATGATGTTCTAATTCACTGTGCTAGGGTGTAGATGGAACTCTCTTATTTAATGTGAAAGTAATCAAATTCTCAGCTTGTTCTTATTGTGTGTAAAGCTTAGGAAAATAGTTAGCTAGAGAACTAAATTTGCTTGTGATCAATGGTACTGTAAGAAGACCATTGATACTAGGAGTAAGTAAGGGTATTTAGTTATACAATTATCCATCTAAAGCCTTCAAGGGAAGGCATAAGAACAAAGTGATAATTCACATTACCTTAGAATAGGATTAGAGAGTGAATTCAATCACCCTAGTGCCACTCAACCATCTGTTACAACACCTTTTGATTATTTGTTGCTTTAGAATAGCTACAACAGCTCATTGTCGTATCGACACCAACCCATATTTGTGTTACAATACCTTAGAAATCAGTTTAGTGAAGCCCTGCTGACACTTACACACTCCATTTCCCTGTGGATCGACCTGTGCTTGCCTTGCCTCCAATAGGCACTGTGCACTTGCAGTTTACACGTAGGCGAAACACTTTTCCCAGCCTACCAAGTTTTTGGCGCCGTTGCCGGGGATTTGGTAGTGTGTTGTGTCATCCATTAGTTTACTTTACTGGTTTTCATTCTAACCTTGTATATATGTGTTTAAATTTTCTGGTTTTCATGTTGTTAGTGTAGTCTGTTGAAGTTATCTGTGGTGTTATAGTGTAAGTTAGTAGTTAAAACCATTTGTTGTATAATCTGCACCCTGTGTTTGCATTAGTGTAGCTCTAACTTCAATCATAATCATTGGCATCATAACCCCCGTAAAACTTCATTGTACATCCATTAGTTTTTCTTTTGTTCTTGTTTAGCTCATTGTCTCTTATCATCTCGTAGTTTGTAGCTTAATATTAGTTACGTGTTTTATTTAGCTTCTCTAGTTAACTTTTGATTCTCGATTTCATACATGATCTGCATTTAGTTAGTCAAATCGCAATAATCATCTCACTAGCATAACTTGCATCATTGACTTACTTTGCATCATCAGTATCTGTAGCTTTAACCTCAGTCATAATCATTTATTTCATTCACCTGGCATCATCATCACCTGTAACTTGGTCTGCACTGAACAGATAACCAAGAACAGTAGTTAATCTTCATGCTGCAGAATCCTTGTTTTGAACTTCTAGTATCAGTCTTTTGAATTCGCTAGGTAGTGCTCTCTTGCTTTAAACTGTGCAATTTTTGAGAACTGAAACTCTCTCTTGAGTAGCAGGTACTTATGGTGCAGCTGAGCAAACTCAAGGAAAACAAGGGAGCAGCAAAACCAATTGGTGGAATTGCCTAAACCCAGTTTTATACTGGCGGTATTGTGTCTCAAACCCTTGCTTACATGAATGAATGATATAGCTTTCTTGTTGATATAACTGAATAACTTCATCTGCCCTGTGCTGTGTGTAACTTGAGCATAACCTGTGTAAAGTGGAGTCAACTGAACTAGTTGCCTCTCCAATTTAAACTCTAGGCTTCGACGTGCCATGCGCTCAGCTCCACCCCCTGCAGCTGTGAGTTTGAGCTACCACTTGGATAACAAAATTTGCTGCAAACTCTGTTGATATCAACTAACCTAGTTGACTCTGTCAACCCTGAGCTTACTCGTGACCATCCGACCTGCAATTTTTGTGCATACATCTCTCGAGAACTTGGGTACCACTTGACCGTGTTGACACTGGAGCATGTTGTAAAGTGCTAGCATTGATTATTTGCTGATTCATTTGGTACGTCTGTGAAGTTCATATCTGAAATGTGCTGAACTGTTATACTCTATTTGCTGATTAACCTGTGAATGCTGTGAAGTTTATATACCCTGCTAATATCTGCACTCCTGTGTACTTGATCTCTAACAACTGAGGTCAACTGACCCAGTTGACATTAACTATGTTAGCATCATCTTCTTCAATCTATGTGTAATCTTGTGATATGTGACTGAGTTGTTGAGTAGCAGGATTTGTGATTAGCATTTAGCTTGTTGATTTTCAAACACACAACCCAGCACATGCTTCACCTTGAGTGAGCACATCCCTTTACCCCCGTGCACCTCACACATTTTTTGTTAATTTTCTTGTGCACCCGCTAACTGGGAAGTGCATAAAGCGTGTCTTTGTGTCTCTCCTAAACAACAACGACATCCGGCTCCCCTGTGTGCTAGAATTTGTGTGTGATTACTTGTGCGCTGAGCCGCACATTACTCCGCACTTGTGCTTCGCCGGTCTTGTGCCATTTTGAGAGTTTTGTGTTTCTCTGTGCTTGTGCATAACTTTGATCTCGCACACAACCCGTGCAACATAATCATGCTTGGCGACTAGAGGTCAAACCTGCCAAATCCTGGGCTGGAACCCACAACCACCGGGCTGTGCATTTGCACATGACCTGGGATGCACATAACCTGAAGCCCACATAAACTGGGATGCACATCAACTGGGCTCTGCTCCTGCCAATAACCGGGCTGGAACCCATATAATCAGCTGGGCCTTACATCATCAAAAAGCACTCTTTTGGGCTTGAGTCCGGAATTGGTGTATCATTTTAGTAGTTTTTGCTTATCTCATGTTGAACTTGATTGTATGTTAACATGCTAGGTGCGCTAGCTAGGCTATGATTGTGTCTTTTAGAGACCAAACAAATCGACTAGTTAGAATCCGCCGGACGAAATTGTCGGATACCCAGGTTCTTCAACAAAGCCCAAGCCCATCGAAATGTAAACCATGGGTGATGAACAAAACCCACCCCGTATTCTCAAGGACTACATGTACCCAACTAGGGCAAGCCAGCCCTCTTGCATCATTCTGCCGGCTGATGCTTGTCAGTTTGAACTGAAAGCAAGCACCATTCACATGCTACCCGTGTTTAGAGGGGTTGATGCTGAAAACCCCTACCATCACGTGAGAGATTTTGAGGATATTTGTGGGACTCTGCGTTTTAACCAAATGCCAGAAGAGTCCCTCAAACTGAGATTGTTTCCTTTTTCTCTGAAAGACAAAGCCAAGTCATGGCTTCATGCCCTACAACCACAGTCCATTAGAACATGGGATGACCTCACAAAAGAGTTTTTCAAAAAGTTTTTCCCAAACCATAAGACGGCGACAATTCGCCAAAGTCTAAATAGTTTTGTGCAATTAGAAGACGAAACTCTAGCAAAATACTTGGAGAGATTCAATGAATTATTACTCCAATGTCCCCACCATGGCTTTGAAAAATGGAGACTCGTGCAAATATTGTATGAGGGTCTAGATGTTAGAACCCGCACCACAGTCGAGTCAATGTGCAATGGTGCATTTATTGACAAAAGTGCTGATGAGGCTTGGACTTTCTTAATCGAAGTCGCTGAAAAGACTCAACAGTGGGAGTCCATCCGTGAACCAAAAAGAACTACCCCTGTAGGTAATGTTCATAGAATCGAGTTTGACTTTGAAGGAAATGCAAAAATGGCATCTTTAGCCCGGAGAATAGAAGTGCTTGAGTTGCAGAAAAAATGTAAAATCTAATGCCCCTACTCTACGTGACCAAATTGAAATGGCCACTTGGTAGGCTTGGGAAGGTGTTTCTTTTTATGCCTACTTGTGATACTGCAAGTGCACAGTGTATATTGGAGACATGGGCAAGCACGAGGTCGATCCACGAGAAAATGGGGTCTTGTATGGTTGATCTAAGGCTCACTAAACCGATTTTCTAGCAAGGTAACACAAGCGTTGTTTTGTCGATACGACTAAGTGGAGGTTTTGACAAAGTGGAATAAAGATGAATACAAACAATGAGAATAAATGGGTACTAGGATCATCAAATCCACTTCTAATTCCTATTATGTGTTCAACTAAGTTGAGTATCTTGTTCTGTGATAGATAAGGGAAGTGTGTCAATCCTACCACCTATCTAAGGAGTTTCTCCAAGTGACACTTCAATTATCAGCTAAAGTACTAACCCAGAGCACTAGTTGTCTAATTAAGCACAACTAGTCAAGGGAATTAGCAACTATTTCTAAGGCCTGAGCTGCAACACACTCAACACAGTTGTAGCCTAACTACAATGGATACATGGCATTCATTGTGAGAGTAAAGCATTGGGTGCTAGAATTGAAAATATCTGATAAATTAATCACTCAAGAATAACTCAAACAAAGTTGAAATCACATGCCAGGGAATCAGGGTTTCATTGACATCCTAGCAAACTGATTTAGAACATGATTAAAATACTTAAAACACAAATTAACCTAGAGTTGGTGCACTGGATAGCCCAGGCATAAGCTTCTAACATCCTCACCTCAGACCTCTTTATACATGCCAAGCAAAACCCTAATTTACTTCAAATTGGAAAAATAAACGAATACCCTCTCACCCACGTCGCTGAATCAGTGTCAGCTCTGCTCAATCGGCTCTGAAATGATGGTTCCCTCCTGTTGACGAAACCCTAATTCTATCTATCTCAAGCCTA
Organism: Papaver armeniacum; assembly: GCA_023531295.1. Taxonomy (NCBI): domain Eukaryota; kingdom Viridiplantae; phylum Streptophyta; class Magnoliopsida; order Ranunculales; family Papaveraceae; genus Papaver; species Papaver armeniacum. The sequence goes on along the minus strand of JAJJWW010017983.1, from coordinate 31,143 downwards.
GCTTCTAGGGTTATGAGAGAAGCTAAGAGAGAGATAGGTAAAACTAGGAGGCGGAGATGGTGGTTGTTGGTGGCTGCTATGCGGCTGGTGTCAGGAGAGGAGGAAGGTGGCTGAGATGGCGGTGGCAGGAGATGGAGAAGGGGCTGGCTCTGCAAATCTGGGTTTGGGGAAGAAGAGAGGGATGGAGTGGTGTCTGGTTCTATCGGGTGAGGGAGAAGAGAAAGAGAATTAGGTTTTGGTGATGGGGGAATATATAGGTAGCTGAGGTGTTGAGCGGGAGCATCAAGAGTTGATATGAAGGTTGGAGCGAGCGTTGGATGTGGATGGAGCAAATCTAACGGCTCAGGATATAGGCGGTTTTGGATCCGGGTCTTGAGTCTTGGACTGCTCAAGCCCATGTCTTCTAAATGGGTTGCTTCTTGTTGGGTTGCAACTGATGCGCGCGCGGGCTTTGGCTTTCTGCTCCATAGACGCTTGTCTCCAATTTTCTGCTCTTTTGTCTCCTCAATTTCTCCGAACTTTATTTACTACCTAAAAACACAAAAATTAATTAGTACAAATATTTATTCTTGAAAACAAAGAAAATACGAGAATGCGGGATAATATCGATTTACGAGCACAAAAGATGAGTTAAATGCCAATAAATAGATGTAGAAATATGCAATATTTGGCACTCATCAAATACCCCAAACCCGAATTTTACTTGTCCTCAAGTGAAACAGAAATTAAGAAATCCTAACTATACCACCGTCATTGGTCTCTCGAATGCATTTAGCGTATGCACTAAGCCTTTAAACCCCTAGGTGTCCCTAGTGGACGAGTTGTAGTCTCGTGAGGGTTTACTGCAGGTGTACCCACAAAACCTTCTCCAACTTCGTAGTGTAAAAGAGTCTCAAGCATCCAAGGAGCTATGAGGACATAGAGTTTCGCATGCTAGTAACACGAAGTTAGAACTACCAAAGAACGCATTCTCATCCTTAAGTGCGATAGGTGTCTAAAACACCTAATTTACTATCTAGTAGTTATGCTTTCTTTGCTATTTTTCTGGTGAATTATGTATTTTACGCGTGTTTTTGAGTTATTAGGTACTCTGGAGTCGCACGGATGAAAAGATGGAGAAATCACCTAATTTAAGCCAAAGGGCGAAATTGTCATTTCAGGGGCGAACACTATCTGGAGCCCAGTCAAGGTTAAGGGGCAACTCTATTTGGAGGAGTGCTAAATAAAGTCAAGCTGAGGTTAAGGGGAGGCCAAATGGTTAGCCCTTATCCTATTGCATGGGGTGTCAATAACAGTCCCATGGTTTCAACCCTAAATCTAGTCGAGAGAAGCCATTTTTCTTCCCCAATTTCTCCTCTTATCTATGTCTCTCTGCTGCTGTGACAAATCCAAAGAAGAAATCGAGATTGGATCTGAGATAGAGATGGGAATATGCTGTGATGACTATAGGGCTTTGCTGTGATTCGATATGGACTGGGAAAAGAGGAAGAGTTGATGAATTTCATTTGGAGTTAGGGTTTGTTGAGAAGAAATGGAGAAATTAGGGGTTTGAGGAGATTGAGTTGTGAATTTAAGCTTTGTTGGAATTATGAAGAATGGGTATTCGTGTTTAGTGAATCTGTGATGTTCTGTGTTGATTGATAATAGCTCAGGGTTTTGAATCGAGCAGGTGGCTAGACTGAGATGGTTGCTGCTTGGGATGAGGATTAGAACGGGTTTGCTTTAGTTTTGCCTGAACAGAGTTTGCTTACCCGAAAATCAGTGGAGAAGATTGCTGCCATTGATAATGGTTGGTTGTGAGAAAGGAGATTGAAGTGTTCCTCCAGAGCTAGAATGAACTAAATGATTATGATTAATGGGTTGTGATTGAATGTGTTGAACATCGATTTGCAGGAAAAGAAGAGTTGGAGCTCGGGTTTGGCTATGACTGGTGGAGAGATATGAACCTAACATGGAATGAAGATGGTTCGATGGCAGCGAGGATTGATGGATCTTCGCAGTTAGGATTTCTCGAGCACTGACAGTGACGATGGAACAATGAGATGGCCTCGAGCATGGTGTTGCCATTGTCCAGTGAATTTGCGAAGGGAACTAGTGCAGAGCTGAGATTACAGGGTTGATAGTTCTGCGGTGAGTTAGCGTTGTTGTTGGTGTTGGAGCATGATGCATTTGTGGCGAAAAGAAAGAGCAGTGAATTGCAGGTGGTGTTTTGAGTGGGAAGAGTACCATGAGGAGTTGCAAAAGGTGGCGAAAAGAGCAGCGCAGTTCAAGAAGGCGATGCTCGGAGGCAGCGGTAATTGCAATTTGCACGGGAGCCGAGCTTGTGGACCGTTTCAAGGTTTTGAATGAATCTGGTTTGTGTGAAGATAGTTGCGGTCATGTAACATTTGAGAGGAATTGAAGCCGCTAGTGAATTAGAGAAGTTTGAAGCTCAGTTAGGGTTTGTGTATATGAATGATGTATTGCTGTGGGACTGAAGCTGTGAGGTGGAGAGTCAGATGGCAATGAAAATGGTTATGCAATGGGTGGTTGAAATGCTTGCCAGGGAATTGCAGCTGATGGAAGCAGGGCAGTGCCAGAGATTATGTGAAGCTCAAGAAGATAGAAGGTGCGGTTTAAGGAGGGGGTGTTGTCTGCATCGGCTCTGTTGGAGTTGCGGTGTCAATGGTGGAGTCGCGAGTCGCATAGCGAGAATGGTCGTGTTTGGAGTCATTGGTGAATGGTTCTTACTTTAGATGAATGTCTAGGACAGTCAAATTGCAGATGGCATTGGCTTTGATTGGAGCGGTAGTGCTTGCAAGTGCGAGTGGTGTTGAAATGCGAGCGGTGGTGATGTTGTGCGAGAATACGGAAATGGAGATCACAGTGACCGAATGTGTTGAGAATGAAGAAATGGCGAGAGAAGGAATGATGCACAATGACTGCAAAATGCATAGCCAAGATGGCTGTGAAGAAGTCTTGCAGGGTGATAGCCATCATGGCTGGGAGAGATGCAGGGAAGGCATGGCCATCTTGGCCGTGACTACTTTGGCCTGTGCAAAGTGGCACAGCTAGACCGGTCAGTAGACTCAAGAATCGACTCGGTTCGATTCAGTGACTTAGACCTTGACCCGGTCAACAGTTAACGACCGTTAGTCAACAGTTAAGTATAACGGAATCTTGACGGAATATTCCATCAACAGAGGTGTATTTTCAGGTGGTCGACGGCGACAAATTCCGGCCACAATCCGGCCACAATCCCAGTTTTCCGGCGACGACTTTTGGGCAGAATTTTCACATGGGTTTTTCTCACACATGGGCTTGGTGGACCACTTGGAGATGGATTTTGAGAAGACCTAATATTGGAAGGAGTATCCTTTATGGAAATTTGAAAAACATATAAAAGAGAGGACTTTTATTATATCTTGATCTAATCTTTTGCCTCTACTTTGTTCTAGGGTTTAGAACCATGAAGTCTTTTCTCTTTCTTCTTGTTATGAACTCCATGAATATGAGTTAGAGTTTTATCATTGGTTATGGAATAAGTTGGATTTCCAAACATGGGTTTTAATTCAATAAATTAGTTTTCTCTCATATTATCGTTTATGATTCACCATGAATATTGTTACATGATTTGAATGCTTGTTAGTCGAGTCGCGAATCGATTGAGTTTGCTTTCATCTTTATTGCTAAATTAGGGTTATTATACGCAAAAGTGATAATTCCCGGATTGCAAGTAGCATAATATGATTATAGTTTGTAGTGATATATTCTTATGATCATATGTGAATCGTAACCTTTGTTAAATTGAATTAGTGCGCTTTCCACGTTCAATTGCTTTGATTGGCTTTGATTTCATAGAACTTAACGCATCTAGGGAATTAAACTTGATTAGTGCTTTTACACGTTAGGTTGTTCCTTTAGGTAGAATTCATATTCGCATCTTTTAATGTGTTTGTTGATGACATGAGGAGATTTGCGGGATATTCTTACGATAAGGTATTCTAGGGTCTTTGATAAAAGTTGAGATTAAAATATCAATTCTAGTTATTGTGGTGAAACCATGTTTGTGATTGAAAACGAAATCCATGACCAATACCTTCTTATCCTTGATTTGATTTGTTTACTTTTCTTTATTTGATTTTATTTAGTTTATTATATAAAAATCACAAAACTACCGGTGTTAGTTATAGGGAACCGAAACAATTTGACAACCTAGACCTCTCTGTGGGATCGATCCTTTCTTGCCCTTGCTATATTTATATTTTGAGTAGTAAGAAAGTGTAATTATATTTGTGTCGGCTGACAACCGGTCAAATTTTATGCCGTTGTTCGGGAGGCGATTGTTAATTGTTTTTGGTTTCTTATTTTTGTATTTAGTTTTTGTTTTATTTTTTCTTATTTTACTGGTTTTAACCTTGGTTTGAGAATTATTTCGGTGCTTATTTCTATGGAAGGAGCATATTGGAACAATGGATACGGATTTCAACCTCAACAATACGACAACTACCAATTCCATGGGTATAATCAAAACCAATTCATTGGTTATGACCAATATTCCATGGAACCTTATGGTTTTCCTCAACAACCTTATGGCGGGGAACAACAACAAGGATGGGAGGATTCTTATGTTCGTGAGCAAAAAGTCTCTAACTTTATAGACAAAGTTTCCACATTTTTACAAGAGGAATTTCAAAAAGCTAAAGAGACTACAAACGAGCAACTCCAAGAACTTCGTGAAGGTATGACTATCTTGCGAAGAGGCATTGATCAATACAAGGAAGATATGGATAAATTCTTATGTGCATATGGTTTGTGATGAATATTTGATTGATGCTAATGTTGAAAAAGGCCAATCCTTGGGCACTTTTGTTGATAATTGTGTAGTTAACTCAACTCTTGATCGTAATAATGATCATTCACCTATTCAAAAGGATGAGTTAGAGATAAGTAACACTAAATTCAGCGAGGAACAATCTTATGTTGACTATGATAGTGACGGTGATTATGATACATTGCTTGAAACAACTCATGGTGACATCTCCGAGAGTCTTTTTGGGATCAAGATGAAGATGAAGAGGAATATGATGACACTTGTGTAGATTACTCGAGCATTGATCTTAATAATGATCAAGAGCCTATTCAAAGGGTGGAGCTTAAGGATGATGCATTTTCGAGTGTTCTAAAAAAGTTTCTTATGATAAAATTTGGATCCGCAAAAGAGTATGTGCCTTACAACAAAAAGGAGGAATATGTTGAGAATGAGACCGTTATGACCACTATTGTGGAAGACCCAATTGAGCTTGCAAATGATTGTAATGATAATGTTTATGTCGAGACTTTGGTTACGGCAGAAACGGACGAAGAATGGTTGCAAGGTTTGATAGAGGACCATGATACACAAGAGGTGAATAATTCACTTGAGTTTTTCAAGGATGAAGAGGATTCCGTGATACAAGAGATTGTGAAAGGTTTATCTAACCCTTTGCCTATTATTTCTTCTCCTTTACCTCTATTTGGTTTGAATGTATGTGCTTCGAGAACTTTATTGAATAATTTTGTTTCTCGATTCCCTCCATTAGAGATACTTGATTCTCATACTATGCAGGTTTTGGACCAAGAAACCGTGGAAGTACCCGACTCCTATATTCTTTATGCACTTCCAAGTGTGGACAAGAATAAGTGTGGGGGAAGCTTTTATCGGTTCATAGCTTCACTTTTGCTTTATTGTACTAATATTTTTGTGAAGCTAGTGTTTGCAAAACAGGTTCTATGGAAGGATCCTCAACTTTTCAGATTGTTGGTATATGGGGAATGAATCTTGCAAGGATATAGTCGGGCTGACGACTTTAAACCAAGCGCTTAATGGGAGGCAACCCACCGGTTTTGTATCTCTTATCTTTTAATTTTTCTTTTCTTGTTTTTAGCTTTTTCTTATCGCATATTGTTATAAGATTTCCCAACTTGACTTTCTTTGGACGATTCAATTTACATTGAGGACAATGTAAAGTTTAAGTGTGGGGGAGTGGTTAAGCATTTGCGTTGTAAATTTTTCAAATTTTTCAACTTTTTTTTTGTAGAATAGTGAATAAAAAACTCCAACTTGTGGTTAGTTTAGAGTCACATAGTATACATGTCGCTAAGATTACATCGAGAATCTCACAATAGTGGTGAACTTAGAGATGACGAGAGAACATGATCGGGTTTCTTAATTGTATGAGAGTTAAAGTTGGATTTAACCATGCCGGTGGCAAATAAGGTGCGGACTGAATTCGGTATTAGAGTAGTGATCCCCTATAGTGGAGATTACCCATGTTACATAATGTGAGGCACCGACCTTCAATTCTTTGTACCGTCTAAATATGTGCTTTTAGAGTGTGTGTCACCGTACGTAAATTCCGAGCGGAGAATGGTGAGTTGTCCAATTTCCCACCATAGAAGCACTATTTTGATCTCTTGAGTGCTATTTTTATCAACCATGTTGGTGACATCGAATTGCTAACTTACATACCACTTGTGATCTTGTTCGCAGTTAGCACCATCCACTTTATCTCTCTCTACACCAACAGGTCCATAGAAACACCATCATCATCAACAAGAGGAGCATCACAAATTCGAAGGAAAGTTGAACACGTTTGAGGTTTACAAGCAACAATACAGAAATGGGCAGATTTCAGATTTGAGTAAAGCAACAATACAAGGAGCAGAATTTTTATAAGTTGAAAACTATTATATAAGAGTGAAAATTATCAAGGATGAGAGTTCGAGAAGTTTATGATATCAAGACATACAAGTTGTGAAGAATCAAGTGGTAAAGTACTTACACCATGGCCTTTGTATTTTATTTTATTTTGTATTTTGTTTTCTCTTGTTCAAAAAAAAAAAAAAAAAAAAACGAAAATTAAAAAAAAAAAAAAAAAAGAAGAAAAAAAAAAAAAAAAGAAAAAAAAAGACAAGAGAAAATGTTTAGGTTTGTTAATAGTTTTTATTATTTTGTTTTATTTTTTATTTTTGTATTTGTTTTATCTTTTATCTCTCAAAAAAAAAATAAAAAAAAAAAAAATAATAAAAAATGGGTTTGTATAGTTTGTTTTTATTTTTGTATTCTTTCAATAAAGCCTATGGAAAGAAAGAATATCTATAATGAAGTTTCAAGCGACAAGGAATTAAAGGAAATAATCATATTGTCGAGATTCTACGAAGTTCGAGAGTTATCATCAAGAGTTGAAGACCGAAGACGAAGATGAAGACACCGATAGAAGACCGAAGACGTTTCTATGGATGTTGTGAGAGTGGTGCTAGCTGCACGCCGAACGGATAACGAGGTAAGTAAGCATATTCCCACCTTCGTTAAATGGTTGATTTCCTTTCGAAGAGATCATCAGAAAAATGGGTTTTCAAAATTTTATAAAAGATGTGGGTTTTCAAAATATTTCGGAGGGTTTTGCCTTCCTACCATTCAACGTGTCGCAGGACTCTCTCTTCATTCCTACCTGGACACATGTGTGACCCATAAAAGTCATTTATTATTGAGAGCAATATCATAAAACCCTTTCTTGTGAGGCGAGTCAAGACTTTTGATCACTCCGAACCCGAATTTTAGTCGAGAAGGGATGGTTACTTCTCTCTCAACTTTTAAGAATGAGATTGTGTTCATTTATGTGTCTAACTTCTTATGACTAGTGTGCAGAATCTCTATGTCTTCTTAGCACTTGGATGCTATCATTACGGAGAACTAGTAAGTTGGAAAAGAAGGTTTTGTGGGTATATCTCTAGTAAACCCTCACGAGACTATAACTCGTCCACTAGGGACACCTAGGGGTTTAAAGGCTTGTTATTTATGCTAAAAGTGACCGTAGCCTCGACGACACGGAGTTGTTGTATTTTAGTTTTGTTTGATTTGCTCGAGGACTAGCAAAGTCTAAGTGTGGGGGAATCTGATAGGTGTCTAAAACACCTAATTTACTATCTAGTAGTTATGCCTTCTTTGCTATTTTTCTGGTGAATTATGTATTTTACGCGTGTTTTTGAGTTATTAGGTACTCTGGAGTCGCACGGATGAAAAGATGGAGAAATCACCTAATTTGAGCCAAAGGGCGAAATTGTCATTTCAGGGGCGAACACTATCTGGAGCCCAGTCAAGGTTAAGGGGCAACTCTGTTTGGAGGAGTGCTAAATACAGTCAAAAAGTTGAGGTTAAGGGAGGCCAAATGGTTAGCCCTTATCCTATTGCATGGGGTGTCAATAACGATCCCATGGTTTCAACCCTAAATCTAGTCGAGAGAAGCCATTTTCTTCCCCAATTTCTCCTCTTATCTATGTCTCTCTCTCGCTTTAGACAAATCCAAAGAAGAAATCGAGATTGGATGTGAGATAGAGATGGGAATATGCTGTGATGACTATAGGGCTTTGCTGTGATTCGATATGGACTGGGAAAAGAGGAAGAGTTGATGAATTTCATTTGGAGTTAGGGTTTGTTGAGAAGAAATGGAGAAATTAGGGGTTTGAGGAGATTGAGTTGTGAATTTAAGCTTTGTTGGAATTATGAAGAATGGGTATTCGTGTTTAGTGAATCTGTGATGTTCTGTGTTGATTGATAATAGCTCAGGGTTTTGAATCGAGCAGGTGGCTAGACTGAGATGGTTGCTGCTTGGGATGAGGATTAGAACGGGTTTGCTTTAGTTTTGCCTGAACAGAGTTTGCTTACCCGAAAATCAGTGGAGAAGATTGCTGCCATTGATAATGGTTGGTTGTGAGAAAGGAGATTGAAGTGTTACTCCAGAGCTAGAATGAACTAAATGATTATGATTAATGGGTTGTGATTGAATGTGTTGAACATCGATTTGCAGGAAAAGAAGAGTTGGAGCTCGGGTTTGGCTATGACTGGTGGAGAGATATGAACCTAACATGGAATGAAGATGGTTCGATGGCGGCGAGATTGATGGATCTTCGCGGTTAGGATTTCTCGAATCAGCGGCAAGTGACGATGGAACAATGAGATGGCCTCGAGCATGGTGTTGCCATTGTCCGTGAATTTGCGAAGGGAACTAGTGCGAGAGAGTTTGAGATTACGGGGGTTGATAGTTACGGCGGTGGAGTTAGCCCATTGTTGTTGGTGTTGGAGCATGATGCATTTGTGGCGAAAAGAAAGAGCGGTGAATTGCAGTGGTGTTTTGAGCTGGGAAGAGTACCATGAGGAGTTGCAGCCGGTGGCGAGAAAAGAGCAGGCGCAGTTCAAGAAGGCGATGCTCAGGAGGCAGGCCAATTGCGGTACCCACGGGAGCCGAGCTTGTGGACTCTTTGGGCGGTTTCGAATGAATCACAGTTTGCGTGAAGATAGTTGCAGTCATGTAACATTTGAGAGGAATTGAAGCCGCTGCCGTGAATTAGAGAAGTTTGAAGCTCAGTTAGGGTTTGTGTATATGAATGATGTATTGCTGTGGGACTGAAGCTGTGAGGTGGAGAGTCAGATGGCAATGAAAATGGTTATGCAATGGGTGGTTGAAATGCTTGCCAGGGAATTGCAGCTGATGGAAGCAGGGCAGTGCCAGAGATTATGTGAAGCTCAAGAAGATAGAAGGTGCAGTTTAAGGAGGGGGTGTTGCTGGTACTGGCTCTGTTGGAGTTGCAGTGTCAATGGTGGAGTCGCGGCTGCATAACGAGAATGGTCATGTGTTTGGAGTCACAGGTGAATGGTTCTTACTTTAGATGAATGTCTAGGACAGGTCAAATTGCGGATGGCATTGGCTCGATTGGAGCAAAGAGTGCTTGCAAGTGCAGTGGTGTTGAGAAGTGCGAGGGCGGTGGTGATGTTGTGCAGAATACAGGAAATGGAGATCACAGGTGACTGAATGTGTTGAGAATGAAGAAATGGCAGAGAAGGAATGATGCACAATGACTGCAAAATGCATAGCCAAGATGGCTGTGAAGAAGTCTTGCAGGGTGATAGCCATCATGGCTGGGAGAGATGCAGGGAAGGCATGGCCATCTTGGCCGTGACTACTTTGGCCTGTGCAAAGTGGCACAGCTAGGACCCGGTCCAACACTCAAGAATCGACTCGGTTCGATTCGATGACTTAGACCTTGACCCGGTCAACGATTAACGACCGTTAGTCAACGATTAAGTATAACGGAATCTTGACGGAATATTCCATCAACGAGGTGTATTTTCGGGTGGTCGCGGCGACAAATTCCGGCCACAATCCCAGTTTTCCGGCGACGACTTTTGGGCAGAATTTTCACATGGGTTTTTCTCACACATGGGCTTGGTGGACCACTTGGAGATGGATTTTGAGAAGACCTAATATTGGAAGGAGTATCCTTTATGGAAATTTGAAAAACATATAAAAGAGAGGACTTTTATTATATCTTGATCTAATCTTTTGCCTCTACTTTGTTCTAGGGTTTAGAACCATGAAGTCTTTTCTCTTTCTTCTTATTATGAACTCCATGAATATGAGCTAGAGTTTTATCATTGGTTATGGAATAAGTTGGATTTCCAAACATGGGTTTTAATTCAATAAATTAGTTTTCTCTCATATTATCGTTTATGATTCACCATGAATATTGTTACATGATTTGAATGCTTGTTAGTCGAGTCGCGAATCGATTGAGTTTGCTTTCATCTTTATTGCTAAATTAGGGTTATTATACGCAAAAGTGATAATTCCGGATTGCAAGTAGCATAATATGATTATAGTTTGTAGTGATATATTCTTATGATCATATGTGAATCGTAACCTTTGTTAAATTGAATTAGTGCGCTTTCCACGTTCAATTGCTTTGATTGGCCTCGATTTCATAGAACTTAACGCATCTAGGGAATTAAACTTGATTAGTGCTTTTACACGTTAGGTTGTTCCTTTAGGTAGAATTCATATTCGCATCTTTTAATGTGTTTGTTGATGACATGAGGAGATTTGCGGATATTCTTACGATAAGGTATTCTAGGGTCTTTGATAAAAGTTGAGATTAAAATATCAATTCTAGTTATTGTGGTGAAACCATGTTTGTGATTGAAAACGAAATCCATGACCAATACCTTCTTATCCTTGATTTGATTTGTTTACTTTTCTTTATTTGATTTTATTTAGTTTATTATATAAAAATCACAAAACTACCGGTGTTAGTTATAGGGAACCGAAACAATTTGACAACCTAGACCTCTCTGTGGGATCGATCCTTTCTTGATCTTGCTATATTTATATTTTGAGTAGTAAGAAAGTGTAATTATATTTGTGTCGGCCGACAAACCGGTCAAGTCTTTGAGCGAGAAGTAACCATACCATATGAAAGAATTCGGATTCGATTGTGATCATAAGCCTCGACTTCTGCCTCACTAATAGGGTTTTATGATAATTGCACTCAAAAAGACCGCTTTTTAGTCTCTCATGTGTGCGAGGCAGAATAAAGAGAGAAATCCCGCACACGTTGTAGGTAAGAAGTGTAACCTTCCGAAATAATTTCCGGAGACTCCACGAAGTGTGGACAAAAGAATCTTTTCGATGATCTCTAAGAAAGGAAATCAACCATTAGCAAGGATGGGAGTACTTACTTACCTTCTCACCCGATCGGCAATTAACATCATACTCTCATAGGAACCATAGAAACGTCTTCAATCTTCGGTCTTCGGTCTTCAACTGTTGATGATGAACTTCTGAACTTCATAAAAACTTGACAAACATTTTTTTTTTTTTTTTGAAATAAAATACTAAAAACTCTATATGCAAATGCACCCCAAACCTAAATCAAACATTGTCCTCAATGTGTCAACAGATGATAAAATTTTAAACAAATCACATACCATGAGAACTATGCTTTGATAAGAGAAAAGGGAAGAGATTACCTATGTCGGCGGGAGCAAGGTTAGAGCTTCATTAGTCAAGGCTAGAATCCAACATTCTCGGTGGAGATCATATCGGATTAGCACAATATATGTACAAGAAAACTCAACCGATTCAAGAAAGAAAATTTAACAAGTCCTACCTGGATTATATACAATGAAAATTCACCATATACCAACAATCAAGAGTTGAGGATCAACCCAAAAGACAATATGTACAAACATCAACACCTTACACAGATATAACAGGAGAGTGCAGGAAAGATAGCATACGTGAACAAGTTACCCCCAAACCTAAACTTGTCAACAGATGTGTTCTTGAGCACAAAATCTTGCAAATTTAAAGGTACATCATGCAAAAGGTCTAACTCAAAATGAGTTTTGCTAAGAACAAAAGTGATATACATATTCCAACTGTGGCTCCTTAAAGGTGTTATACTTTGATGCAAAATAGTCCAAGAGGACTTGGGAAGCACAAAGCTCTAGGCCTAAATTAGGCATTTTCGGAAAAGTTGGTTTTGCAATTTTGTTACAAACTACACCTAGGTTTGGTGGAGGAGTTTCAATACTGTGCCTTAGGAGAGAGATTCGATACATCTAAGTTGTTTTCATGTATAAGATCATTTGCACCATCACACACTTTCCTAAGGTCGGAAGAAGGTAAATCATGTTCACCCGCATAGAACAATTCATCAATCTCCATGTCATAATCATCATTACCTTAATTTCACTCTCATGCATAAGACAACCAGGAGAAATATCATGTTGTAACCTAGGCATGGAATCGGGACACATGCATTGAATCATCCGTGTCAGCGTAAAATTCAGCTATTCCTAGGTCACAATCGGTGGTATAGCATGCTCATTTTCAGTGAACAATTGCCTGAGACTCCAATTCGAAGATCACATGTATGAATATTAGAAGAAGCGTCATTCATAGGGTTCACAGGAGAGAAACTTAATGTCTTTGAACCCAAAGATTTCAGTACATTTTCAGCATAAACAAGTTCTTCTAACATGTCATATTCATCCTCTGAGTAATATGCATACTCATCTCTATTAACAACATTGAAGTTTTCAGTCAACTCATTCTCCTCCAGGTGAGGTTCATATTCAACATTAGTGGGTTGACTATGGGCATACTCACTTTCTACATTTTGTAAATGACTGAGATTCATTCTCAAGAACAAGTAAAGTTGTTCAGCTGAAGGAGAGTCTTCACTAGTGGGTATGCATGTTTCATATGAAGGATCATTACATGGTTGTGCACATGGTTCACTAGAGAAGGGATGATCATGCATTTTCCATCCAAGTATATCATTGTATGCTCTATGAGCTTATCCATTAGTATTTGCATACAAGGGGTTGGGGAGTATAAAATTGTTCAACTCCCCACTGTGGTGAATGGTGATACATGTGTGAAGAATGACTAGGGTATGTGAAGTCAGGGTCAGGGCCCTGAGAAGGTTCATAATATTCCCTAAAATCATCATGGACTATGGGGAGTTCATACTGTGAGGCATGCCCATAAGCAAGTTCTCTGATGGATTTGTTTCCATCCCCAGTTGTAGACCAAAATCCTGACATGATCTAGCAACTCAATTTGAACTCAAAAAGAAACATAGCTCACATCAAATCATGTATAACCAATGATGTCTCAAAACAGGGAAGCTAAGCCCACAGGGGTGCTTGGTGTTGCTGCAAATGCGCAGCCCAAGTTATGCAAATGCAGAGCCCAAAGGTTATGGAAACCCAGTGGTTGTGGGCTTCAGATTTGGTTTATTGTGGGCTTCAAATTGGTTTATGTGGGCTTCTGTTGGTTTATGTGGGCTTCATTGGTTTATGTGGGCTTGTTTATGTGCGGCCAGAAATGTGGGCTTCAGGCTATGCAAAGAACAAGTTGCACAGCCCAGTGGAACTGGGTTTCAGCCCAGTTTGGCAGGTGCACAACCCAAGTTTGGGTGAAAATGTTCAGCCCAGGTTGTTTGCAAAGCCTAGTGGTTGGGCTTTCTGTTTATGGTGCAGCCCAGCAGTTAGCAACTCAGTTTATGGGAAGCCTAGTGGTTGTGTGTTCAATGGTTATGCAAAGCCCAGTGAGACACAATTCTCAACAAAAATCACACACAATTTCTTAGCACTCAGGGGTGTTTTGGATAGTGCACAGCACAGCTTAGGATGGATTATGTGCAAAGAACAACACAGCACAGCACAGAACTAAGTGCAGCTCAGCTTATGCACAGGTTATGTGCACGAACAGGATTATGTGAAGGTTGACAGGTGATCAATGAGAGTGAAAACTCAAATGTGTTTGAAAAACAAGTTAATTGTTGACACAAAGTCGCTTACCTAGCATTCATTCTAGTGCCACAAAAACAGACAACGGATAAAGAAGTTTCACTCAAGCGGTGATGCACGAGCACGGGGAGCTCAATACTTCAACAGGTGATCATGCGATTCAAAGCTTCACTAATCATATGCAAAGATGCCGATACAACGAGATGAACAAAGTTAAGCTCTTTACAACATGCTACAGAGTGTCAACACAATCAAGTAACCCAGATTCTCGGGGATGTATACACAAAAATTGGGGGCGGATGAAGTCAACTCTGGTTGATGTTACACTTTTCGTAGGTTAATGCTCAAGGATTTGTAGGGCATATGGCTTAGCTCAATACCAGATGGTTTGCAGGTTTGCACAATGAGTAGTCACAAAAGTTTGCACAGGGGAATGAGCATGCAAGGGGTCGAGCAACTTAGCTCGGTGATAGCAAGCTTACAAGGTCTCACACAAGGCACATGGCGGATGAGGTGAGGTATCGCAATTGGTATCACTAGGGCTGCGGGTAGTTTAGCTATCAAGCTGCACTCAACTCACAAAATTTTCTTCGGGGCTGGAGTTCGGCTCAGAGCGAGATGACAACTAGGGGCACGACCCGAACACACAAGGCCAGATGGGTTGTGCAATGCAAATGATTCGGCGGTATACATGAACATCAACCAATATGTTATGGCAATCGCCAGTAATGCACAAATGGGAAACAAAGTTCAGCCAGTAAAGATGTTACTCCGATGTCAAAAAATCATGCTTATGTACAGACGCAGCAGGGATTGGGTGATGCTAGAGGTATAGACATTACAACAAACAACCAATTGAGCTGATAAGCATTCTATTCATCAAGGACGACAAGCCATAACCTATGCTATAACACCCAACATTAACAACAAGAGCCCAAACCAGGCCAAAGATGAGGCCGACGATAAATGAGTTCGGTTGTGTATGTTGCGCGGTATTTTCGAGAGATTAAGAGAAACACGGTCTGCAATAGCAATTTCAGCGAGCATGATGGTATTCAACTATCACAGAATCATGGGAATCAAAAGCTAGTGGTTTTAAAATTATGCACAGAGATTCAGTCAAGCTGCTAGGTTATCAGGTTATCATGGCTCATCATTCATACAAATTTAAAGTATAATAAGGTTCGAGAATGACACTACCCGGGCTTGGCCACAATAACAACTGGATTATGCTCCTTTTCTCTCTTTCCTTTGGTTTGCACAGCAAGATGGCGGGTGTACTACCAAAAGAAAACTGGGTTTAGGCACTACCACAGGTGGTGTTCTGCTGCTCCTTCTCTTTTTTCCTTGGGCTTGCTCAACTGTACCATATGCACCTGCTTTAGCCACAATGGTTTTTAGTTCTCTGGGATGCATGATGAGTGCCAAATAGTGCATATTTATACACCTTTTTATTGGCATTTTACTCATCTTTTGCGCTTAGAAATCGGGATATTATCCCAGTTCTCGTGTTTTCTTTGTTTTCAAGAATAAATATTTGTATTAATTAATTTTGTGTTTTTAGGTAATAAATAAAGTCCTGAGAACCGAGGAGCTAAAGAGCGAAGAATTGGAGTCAAATATCTATGGAGCGGATAGCCAAAGCCCAGCGCGCGAATCGGTTGCAACCCAACAAGGAAGACATGGGCTAGAGCTACCCATGACCCGATCCGAGCCCGTCCACTCCAAGCCGTTGAGATCACACATGGCTACATCCTACGGTCGCTACCTCCACTCGCATCGAAGTTATCGCCGCTCCCGTGCAACACCCGATCACTCCAAGTCTTCCTCAACCGTTGAGATCTTCCCCTGGTTGCATCCAACGCTCGCTCACGCCTTTTCCTTCAGCTCTTGATATCCCTGCCTCACAACGAATCGACCCATACCCTATACCCTATTCGATACCCCCCATTCCTCTCTTCTTCTTCTCTTTCTTCTCCTCTGCTCTTCTCCATCTCCTCTCCCCGACCAAGCTCGAGCGAGCCATGCCGCAGCCTCACCACCACCAACTCCTTTATCTCTTGTCGCCATCACCACCAACCGCACAACCACAGCAGCCCCTAGTTCTAGTTGTCTCTCGCAGAGCCTCTCTCTCAACCCTAGAGGCTATGTGAGAGATAAATATAACTAGGGTTTCACCTAATCAAAGCAAGAGGAGTTCTGAGCACGAATTGACAGGAGAGATCAACGATTCAGAGTATGGGTGCGATTGTTTTGATTTATTTTATCTTTAATTTCGATTTTTGAGAATTAGGGTTTGATATTTGGGGGATTTTTGCATGTATAAATAGAAGGTGTAATTGGATGACTGAGGTATGCCTGGGCTAGCCAGTGCTTCAATTAGGTTTAATTTTGTTCTTTGTTATTTTATTTTGATGTTTTAATTTAGTTGTTAGGGTCTCAATGAAACCCTAATTCCCAATTGTGTTTAACTGTGTTAAGTTGTTCTTGAGTGCTTAATTGACAAGATAGCTTCAATTTTAACACCTCAACCCTTTTCTCTCACAAAGCATGCCAATGCCATGGATGCCACTTAGTTAGGTTAATCTTGAGTTGAGAGTGTTTCGGCTCTTGCTTCTATTTTTAATACTAATTCCCACGACTAGTTGTGCTTAATTAGACAACTAGTACTTAGGATTAGTTCCTTAGTCGTTATTTGAGTTATCACTAGGAGAAACTCCCTAAATAGGTGGTAAAAATTGACACTTTATACTTACTCGGCATAGGAACAAGACACTCAACTAGTTGAGCACATAGTAGGAATTCAGAGGTGGATTTGAAGACCTAGCAAGCCCTTTTTGTCACTGTCTATACCTTAGTTTAGGTTCATTTCACTACAATTCAGCCGTATCGGACAAATCCCATTGTGTTACATTACCATCACCTGAATTCAGTTTAGTAAGCCCTTTGATCAACATAAGAGCACCACAAGTCCTTGTGGGATCGACCCGTACTTGCCGCGTCTCCGATAGACGTCGTGCACTTGCGGTTATCACCGTAGGCCATAAATATAAACACCTTTCGAGGCCTACCAAGTTTTTGGCGCCGCTGCCGGGGACTTGGCGTGTGCCTTGTTTCGATCTTTGTCTTGCTTCACTGAAGTTGCATCCCTGTATATATCTTTGCATTGTAGTTCAAGCATTTTCTTGACTCTGTATTACGTAATCTTCCTCGTTTTTGCATTCTTGCATCTTTTACTACAAACTGTTGCATATCCGTGTTTGTAACTTTGTAAGCATCATTGTTGTAACTCTTAACTCCAGTCGGTCAATTACGCATAATAGTTCTTCCCCGAGTCAGTCCAAGATCTTCTTAGTGCCGATATTCATCGTCTTTGCTTTAACTTGCACATTCCCGAACCGAAAATCTTTGTTGAGTCGCAGTACATGCAACATCTCCTAAGCAAGCCTAGGAAGAGGAGAGAACGCAAGGGAGCAAAGAAGAACCAAGGTAGTCACTTGTCTTTCTTTGAGCTGCCTGTTTTTTCAAACTTGAGCATAACCAACGGTATTGTATTTTCAAATTTTGATGCTCTGTCTTGCATGAAATGCCATGAACTGATGATAATTGAATGAGTGTGTCTTTGACCTATATGCATATATGAATGAGCCGCCATTCCCATAAACTTAATCCGAGAAAGTTGAATTAAAACCATCTTTGTATATGCATCTGGACATGCTTGCACGACAAATTGGATAACTTGAATAACTCACGAGCTATCTACCTTGTGTGTTCTATGCCATGTATCATTGAGCATACATCCGTGAGAGTTAGAGCATCAATGGAGACCACGACACCCATTTGCATAACCTTATGCACCTTCGCTACCTTGCTAGCCCTCGGCTGCAAGTCGTAAGCCACAACTTGGATAGCCTAGTTGGCTGAAAGCTTACTTGAGACTTTGTGTTAGTTCTCATCTGCCAAGATTGTCATCTACCCTGTAAACCTGAGCCATCTACCCTGTCCTTAGCTGCAGTGCCCTGTAGCTGCTAGGCTTAAGTTGCATTCTAGCTAAGTTTGTTAGCTGTTAGCACTTTTAGCCAGTAGAGTTGAGCTCGACTTGTGCAATCCTCCACCCCACAAGCCGTGAGGCTATGTTGCAACTTGGTTAACCAAGTTTGCGGCATTCCCCCTCCAAATCAATCGGATTGGTTGAGATCAACCGATCCAACACTCGTGAACAATTGAACATATACCGCTCGAAACATTGTGTGTGCCCTGCAATTACCCATTTGGCATACCCTGAGCTCCAGCCCCCTGGTGCATACTTGATCTGGTTGAAGATATTGTATGAGCCATCATCTGAGATTGCTGCCAGTATTCACTAATGCAAACCTGTAATTTTTGTGCCGAAACACTGAAAACTGAGGTCAACTGACCTTGATCTGTGCACACCTCGAATTGTTGTCTTCTCTTGTGCTTGGCCCGACTAGGCTGCACATAAGTTACCAATCTCTCGCACGAGAACCGAGCCACAATCACCGGGCTCGCTCTCCCGTCACACCAAATCGAGCCCATAGTCTCATTGGCATGTTTAAAAACCAATCTGGGCCGCTCGCCTAAGTCGGCTCTCCGTCTTGGCTGCTTCACAATCAAACGGCATTGGTCAAGACAAAACTCAGCCCACATACCGGGCCATTCAATCTGGGCTCTACTTACGCCAACCCAAGTCAATGTCTTTATTTTCACAAATCTCGCTTCAAACAACAAATCCCAAACAAACCAAATCTCACTAAAACCAAATTGAGCCCACAGCAACCTGGGCTTCCCACATAAACCAAAGCTCCCAACAAAACCAAAGCTCCCAACATAAACCAAAGCTCCCAACAAAACCAAATGAAACCCATTTAAACCAAACAAAACCCACATAAACCAAACTAGACTTTGAGTTCAATTTGAGTTGATAAATCATGTCAGGATTTTGGTCTCGCATCCTGGGATGAAACAAATCCTTAGAGAGCGTGCTTACGGGCACGCTTCATAGAGATGAACTCCCACATACCATAGTGATTTTAGGGAATTTTATGAGCCTTCTCAGGGCCCGACCTCACATACCCTAATCACTATGAGCACATGCATCATCCACCACAAAATAAAATGAGCACTTTCCTCATACCAGTCATCACTTCTAGATCAATTAGAAGCTCAAGTTTCTCGCTTTAGAAAGGCAATTACATGAGCAATCTGTCAAATCTAATCCCCCTAGACACTATGCAATGTATACTTGTACCTTATGTGGTAGCTTAGACCACCTCGCTGAGAACCGCTACATTTTACATGAGTTTAGGCGATCTAGGGAAAGCCACGATAATCAAATGTACGAATTGTCTAGAAGTGACTATGACCATGCACACATGCATCATTCACCACAGTGGGGAGATGAACAATTCTATACTCCCCCAACTCCTAGTTTGCAATCAATAATGGAAACACTCATGGAGCAAAATGCTAGGCTTGAAATGAATGCAATGCATGATCATCCACATAGCAACATGTCTGAATTTCCCTTCTCTAGTGAACCTCATGCACAACCATACAATGAATATCCATATGAGGAATGCATACCCACTAGTGAAGACTCTCCTTCAATAGAACAACTCACTATGATTCTTCAAAGGAACCTGATTGAGTTACAAAATGATAGGATTGAAAATAGTGTTTCTAGTCTTGCTCATACAACTAACACCGAATATGAACCTAATCCGAGAGGTAGATGAGTACACTAAAAATACTACATTTTTGAATGGAGAGATGAATTCTTGCTATGATGATGATGATGATGAATATGAAGAGCATGTGTATTTTGAAAATGTAGTAGAATCTTTAGGTTCGAGACATTAAGTGTCTCTTCAGAACCCCATGAATAATGCTTCTTCTAATATTCATATATGTGATGATGATGTGGAACTGTGCAATTATCCCGTGAAAATGAACATGATTTACCATTTTTCGACTTTAGGAAAGTGTGTGATGGTGCAAATGATTTTAAACATGAAAACAACTTAGATGTACCTAACCTCTCTCTTGAGTCACAAATTGAAACTCCTCCACCAAACCTAGGTGTAGTTTGTAACAAAATTGCAAAACCAACTTTTCTGAAAATGCCTAACTTAGGCCTAGAGCTTTGTGCTTCCCAAGTCCTCTTGGACTATTTTGCATCAAAGTATAACACCTTTAGGGAACCACAAATTGGTATGTGTATGTCTGGTGTAATTAGCAAAACTCATTTTGAGTTAGACCTTTTGCATGATGTACCTTTAAAATTGCAAGATTTTGTACTCACAAACACACCCGTTCACAAGTTTAGGTTTGGGGAAGCTCATTCACATACACAGTCTTACTTGCACTCTCATGTTATATTTGTGTAAGGTTTTGTTAATGTGTGTACATATTTTCTATTGGGTTGATCCTCAACTCTTTTAGATTGTTAGTGTATGGTGAATTTTCATTGTATATATCCAGTAGGACTTGTTAAATTTTCTTTTCTTGAATCGGTTGAGTCTTCATGCGCATATATTATGCTAATCCGATATGATATCCGTTGAGAATGTTGGATTCTAGCCTTGACTAACGAAGCTCAACCTTGCTCCCGCCGACATCCTAATCTCTTCCCTTTTCTCTTATCGCATAGTTCTCTCGGTATGTATTTATTTAAAATTTTTCTATATGTCGACACATTGAGGACAATGTTTGATTTAGGTTTGGGGGTGCATTTGCATTTAGAGTTTTTTTTAGTCTTTTATTTTATCTTTTAATTTTCAAAAAAAAAAAAAAAAAAAAAAAAAAAAAAATCAAAACTCTTTTTGTAAAAACCTCCAACTTTTAAAGATTTTAGAGTCACTAGCATGCTTCTAGCTATGTTTACATAGAGAATCTGACCGAAATAACAGAACTTGGAAGTACTTGAGAACACAATCGGGTTCCTTAGTTGATTAGAGCGTTAAAGTTGGATTTAACCATACGGGAGGCGAATTAGGTGTCTTTGTTTAGATATTCGGTAGTAGAATTGTGATCACCCATAGTGGAGACTACCCAATTTACATCAAGTGAGGCACCAACCTTCAATTTTTTGCAACTTTCTAGAAAAGTCAGTAGAGTGTGTGTCACCGTACGTAAATTCCGGTAGGAATGGTGAGCTACCCAACTTCGCACCAATTTCAGCACTACTTTTGATCTCTTGAGTGCTAGTTTTTGTCAATCATGAGGGTGACGTCTAAAGATGAAAACTTCTTCTAAATACCGATTTGCAGTTAGCATCACTCTCTCTCTCTCAATCAACAGAACCAATAGAAACACATCATCGTCAACAAGCGGAGCATCATCAGAATATTGAAAGAAAAATTGATATAGTCCAAGGTTTACGTGCAACAAAGAAAAAGAAAGAAAATAGGATGAGAATTAATAAAATTTATAAAATCAAGACAATACAAGTTGTGGAAAAATTGAGTGATAAAGTCCTTTGTCCATGGAGTTAGTTATTTCATTATTTGTATTTTTATTTTCACTTTTTGTAAGTCAAAAAAAAAAAAATCAAAAAAAAAAAAAATATTGTAGTTTATTTTTGCTACCACCATGATAAAGAAGAATTTAAAAAGAAAAATCCAAACAACAAGGAAATTGAGTATAAAAATTAAAAAAAAAAAAAAAAAATTGTCAAGTTTTGTGAAGTTTAGAAGTTCTTCATCAACAGTTGAAGACCGAAGACCAAAGATTGAAGACGTTTTCTATGGTTCTTATGAGAGTGATATTAATTGCCGATCGGGTGAGAAGTGAGTGAGTACTCCCACCCTTGCTAATGGTTGGTTTCCTTTCTTAGAGATCATCGTAAAAAAGATTCTTTTTATCCACACTTTTGTGGAGTCTCCAGATTTTATTTTCGGAAGGTTATCCTTCTTACCTACAACGTGTGCAGATTTCTCTCTTTACTCCCGCTTTTGCACACATGAGAGACTAAAAAGCGATCTTTTGAGTGCAATTATCATAAAATCCTAATGGTGAGGCGGAAGTTGAGACTTATGATCACAATCGAATCCGAATTCTTTCATATGGTATGGTTACTTCTCGCTCAAAGACTTAAGGACGAGTGCGTTCTTTGGTAGTTCTAACTTCCTGTTACTAGCATGCAGAAAACTCTATGTCCTCATAGCTTCTTGAGGCTTGAGACTCTTTTACACTCTGAAGTTGGGAGAAGGTTTTGTGGGTACACCTCTCGCAAACCCTCACGAGACTAAACTCGTCCACTAGGGACACCTAGCGGTTTAAAGGCTTAGTGCATACGCTAAATGCATTCGAGAGACCTACGACGGTGGTATAGTTAGGATTTCTTCATTTCTGTTTCACTTGAGGACAAGTAAAATTCAGGGTTTGGGGGTATTCGCGTGGTTGTGCGGTTGGTGGTGATGGCGACAAGAGATAAAGGAGTTGGTGGTGGTGAGGCTCCTGCATGGCTCGCTCGGAGCTTGGTGGGGAGAGGAGATGGAGAAGAGCAGAGGGAGAAGAAAGAGAAGAAGAAGAGAGGAATGGGGGTATCGAATAGGGTATAGGGTATGGGTCGATTCGTTGTGAGGCGGGGATATCAAGAGTCAAAGGAACAAAGTGAGCGAGCGTTGATGCAAATCGGGGAAGATCGAATCGGTTGAGGAAGACTTGAGTGATCTCGTGTTGCGCGGGGAGCAAGCGAACTTCGATGCGAGTGGAGGTAACGACCGTAGGATGTAGCCATGTGTGATCTCAACCGGGCTGGAGTGGACGTGCTCGATCCTGGTCATGGGTAGCTCTAGCCCATGTCTTCCTTGTCAAGGTTGCAATCGATTCCGCGCGCGGGCTTTGGCTATCCGCTCCATAGATGTTTGACTCCAATTCTTCGCTCTTTAGCTCCTCGCCTCCGGACTTTATTTATTACCTAAAAACACAAAATTAATTAATACAAATATTTATTCTTGAAAACAAAGAAAACACGAACTGGGATAATATCGATTTCTAGCGCAAAAGATGAGTAAAATGCCAATAAAAAGGTGTATAAATATGCACTATTTGGCATTCATCAATGCACAGGTTAAGGCAAAGATAATGAATATCAAGATCAAGCTATCACCACCGAGAAGACTCACAGTGGGTGTCAAGATGGATTACTCCACTTGGTTATCCGTGTAGGTCAAACCAAGTCACGAGGTGATGAAAATTTTTACCAATAATGCCAATGCTCAACTCACGGATGCACTACAGATGTAGCTATAGATGTGAGGGTAAGCTACGGATGAGGTAACAAGAATAGATGAAAACTAGCGAGATGTCTAAATGCAATACCAAAATGCAATAAGGAACTGAAAAGGAAATGCACAAATGGTTAACAACTAAGTTACTCATACAATGACTAAAAACAAAAGTTCAATGCGAGATATATACAGGGGAGAATCGAAACTCGAGAAGAAAGCTAGTAATCAACAAGTCAAAGACTACCAGTCACCACTCACAAGAACGGCGCCAAAACTTGGTAGGCTTAGAAGGTGTTTCTTTTATGCCTACTTGTGATACTTTGCAAGTGCACAAAGGTTCATTGGAGACATGGGCAAGCACAGTCGATCCACGGGGAAACGGGGTGATGTATGCTGGTTGATTAAGGCTCACTAAACCGATTTTCTAGCAAGGTAACACAAACTGTTGTTTTGTCGATACGACTAAGTGGAGGTTTTGACAATGGAATAAAGATGAATACAAACAATGAGAATAAATGGGTACTAGGATCATCAAATCCACTTCTAATTCCTATTATGTGTTCAACTAAGTGAGTATCTTGTTCTTGTGATAGATAAGGGAAGTGTGTCAATCCTACCACCTATCTAAGGAGTTTCTCCATGACACTTCAATTATCGGCCTAAAGTACTAACCCAGCACTAGTTATCTAATTAAGCACAACTAGTCAAGGGAATTAGCAACTATTTCTAAGGCCTAAGTCTGCAGCACACTCAACACAAATGTTGTAGCCTGGCTATAATGGATACATGGCATTCATTGTGAGAGTAAAGCATTGGGTGCTAGAATTGAAAATATCGATAAATTAATCACTCAAGAATAACTCAAACAGAGTTGAAATCACATGCCCGGGGAATCGGGGTTTCATTGACATCCTAGCAACCGATTTAGAACATGATTAAAATACTTAAAACACAAATTAACCTAGAGTTGGTGCTGGCTGGCCTGCATGCTTCTAACATCCTCACCTCGGACCTCTTTATACATGCCAAGCAAAACCTAATTTACTTCAAATTGGAAAAATAAACGAATACCCTCTCACCCACGTCGCTGAATCAGTGTCACTCTCCGCTCAATCGGCTCAAATGGTGGTTCCCTCCTGTTGATTTGAAACCCCTAATTCTATCTATCTCAAGCCTAGCTTCTAGGGTTATGAGAGAAGCTAAGAGAGAGATAGGTAAAACTAGGAGGCGGAGATAGTGGTTGTTGGTGGCTGCTATGCGGCTGGTGTCAGGGGAGAGGAAGTGGCTGAGACGGCGGTGGCAGGAGATGGAGAAGGGGCTGGCTCTGCAAATCTGGGTTTGGGGAAGAAGAGAGGGATGGAGTGGTGTCTGGTTCTGTCGGGTGAGGGAGAAGAGAAAGAGAATTAGGTTTTGGTGATGGGGAATATATAGGTAGTCGTGGTGTTGGCGGGAGCATCAAGAGTTGATGTGAAGGTTGGAGCGAGCGTTGGATGCGGATGGATCAAATCTAACGGCTCAGGATATAGGCGGTTTTGGATCCGGGTCTTGAGTCTTGGACTGCTCAAGCCCATGTCTTGTAAATGGGTTGCTTCTTGTTGGGTTTGCAACTGATGCGCGCGCGGGCTTTGGCTTTCTGCTCCATAGACGCTTGTCTCCAATTTTCCGCTCTTTTGGCTCCTCAATTTCTCCGAACTTTATTTACTACCTAAAAACACAAAATTAATTAGTACAAATATTTATTCTTGAAAACAAAGAAAATACAGAATCTGGGATAATATCTGATTTCTAAGCACAAAAGATGAGTTAAATGCCAATAAATAGATGTAGAAATATGCAATATTTGGCACTCATCACCACTTGTGCCGCATGCCATAGCTCTGACCACTTAGTGGACAGCTGTCCAGACTTACATGCATTTCAAGAGTCTAAAACCGAGCAAGCCAATGCATTGTACCATAGGCAAGAGAATAACCCGTATTCTCAAACCTACAACCCAGGGTGGAGGAATCACCCTAACTTTTCATGGTCCAAAGGTCCTGTACAAGGGGGAACAACAAATAACAACCAAGGATACTCATATCCTAGAAACCCCAAGTACAACCCCATACCGCACCAGAGAGAAAAAACCTAGCTTTGAAGACTTGGCTTCGGCCTCTTAACCCAAAATCTTTCACAACTTCGAAAACCACCGACCAACGTTTCACAAGTCTAGAACTTAAAATGGGTCAAATCTCAGATGCATTGAATGAGGGAGAAAAAAGGAAAACTTCCTAGTCAACCCCAACAAAATCCAAAGAATGTGTTTCAGCGTGCTCCTCAACTGCAATGAAACTCCACATAGTCATGCGAATGTTATCACCACTCTCCGTAGTGGTAGAGTTGTTGAGAACAATGTAGGTGTACCACAGTCAAGCGAGTCTAAATCAGACTCACCAGTACACACAACACCGCAGAAAAACATCTACTGTAGAGAAAGAATCTGAGCATGTTGATAAACCCAAGAGTCCTACCAATATAGATGTTTCTTTGCCAAGTCATGCACCTGTTGCTCCATTCCCACAAAGGTTGGTGCAGCAGAAAGGGGGTAACCAATATAACGAGATTTTGGAAATGTTCAAACGAGTTAACATAAACATTCCATTTCTCGAAGCAATCAGACAAATACCCACCTATGCTAAGTTTTTGAAGGACTTGTGCACACAAAAGCGAAAGCTTCATGTGCATAAGCGTGCTTTTCTCACTGAGCAAGTGAGCTCAATAATCCAATACAAGATTCCAACTAAGTTTAGAGACCCGTGTAGTCCAACAATTACATGCACCATAGGTGACCATGTGGTCGAAAAGGCGTTACTAGACTTAGAGCAAGTGTGAATCTATTGCCATACTCTGTGTATGTGCAACTGGGCCTTGGGGAGTCAAGCCCATACCCGTTACGCTGCAATTAGCGGACAAATCCGTGAAAATCCCCCGTGGTATTGTTGAAGATGTGTTAATCAAGGTTGATAAATTTTTCTTTCCTGTGGACTTCATTGTCTTAGACACTCAACCCGTGCAAAACCCAAGTAATCACATTCCTGTGATTTTAGGACGTCCTTTCCTGGCGACGTCCAATGCCATCATCAACTGTCGTAATGGTGTGTTGAAATTGTCTTTTGGTAACATGACCATAGAGCTTAATATCTTCAACACTAGTCAACAACCCATTGATTGTGATGACACTGATTTGCATGAGATTAACATGATTGAGAGTCTGATCCAAGACTCTTTGCCCAACATTTTGTCAGTGGACCCTTTGCAAGCATGTTTAGATAACTTTGACTTAGATCTCTTTGAGTCTAAGTACATTGGGGAAATTCACTCTTTGCTTGAATCTTTTCCACCCATGGATATTGCTAAATGGCGTAATGCAAAGTGGAACCACTTCCACTCTCGATTCCAAATCGCCCCACCTCTTGATGTACCACCTAAGCTTGATTTGAAACCATTACCT
Organism: Papaver armeniacum; assembly: GCA_023531295.1. NCBI lineage: Eukaryota > Viridiplantae > Streptophyta > Magnoliopsida > Ranunculales > Papaveraceae > Papaver > Papaver armeniacum. The sequence continues at coordinate 4,283 of JAJJWW010017983.1, read as the reverse complement.
GATACTTTGAAGTATGCTTTCTTAGGTCCTTCTGATACCTTACCTGTGATTATTGCATCATGTTTAGACACAGAACAGGAAAGTCAACTTTTAGAAGTACTTAAAGAACATAAAAGAGCCTTAGGTTGGACCATCTCAGATCTTAAAGGTATAAGTCCCACAATTTGCATGCATCACATAAACCTTGAAGAGAACACTAAACCATCTAGGGAAATGCAAAGGAGACTTAACCCCAATATGAGAGATGTTGTTAAAGGTGAGATCTTGAAATTGCTTGATGCGGGTATCATTTACCCAGTTCCAGATAGCCAGTGGGTCAGTCCCATTCAAGTGGTACCCAAAAAGTCTGCATTACTGTAGTTCAAAATGAGATGAATGAGCTTGTCCCCACCCGTGTGACCACAGGGTGGCAAGTTTGTATTGATTATAGAAAACTGAACACAGTAACAAAGAAAGACCATTTTCCCCTTCCCTTCATTGACCAAATGCTAGAAAGGTTGGCGAAGCATAGTCACTATTGCTTCTTAGATGGCTATTCGGGCTACAACCAAATTCACATAGCACCCGAAGACCAACAAAAGACCACATTTACATGTCCTTATGGAACATTTGCTTATCGTCGTATGCCTTTTGGGTTGTGTAATGCACCCGCTACTTTTCAACGTTGCATGATGAGCATATTTTCTGACATGGTAGATAAGTTTCTTGAAATTTTCATGGATGATTTTTCTGTGTTTGGGTCTTCTTTTGATGAGTGTTTGCATCACCTCACTTGTGTGCTGATTAGGTGTAAGGAAAAGAATTTGGTTTTGAATTGGGAAAAATGTCATTTCATGGTTAACTCAGGCATTGTTTTAGGGCATATCATCTCGGAAAAAGGCATAGAAGTAGACAAAGCCAAGGTTGATCTCATTCAACACTTGCCTCAACCTCGTTCTGTGAGGGACATAAGATCATTCTTAGGTCATGCGGGTTTTTATCGCCGATTCATCAAAGACTTTAGTAAAATTTCAAGACCTTTGTGTAATCTTCTTGCGAAAGATGTTGCATTTGTCTTTGATGATGCTTGTAAGGAAGCATGGGAGGAACTAAAGGATCTCCTTACATCTGCCCCTATAGTCAGACCACCTGACTGGACATTACCATTTGAGATTATGTGTGATGCATCTGACTATGCTATAGGAGCTGTTTTGGGCCAGCGAGTAGACAAACTTCCTTATGTGATATACTATGCTAGTAAAACACTTAATGATGCTCAATTGAATTATTCCACAACTGAGAAAGAGTTGCTAGATGTTGTGTTTGCATTAGATAAGTTTAGATCTTATTTGATAGGGTCTAAGGTCATCATATATTCTGACCATGTTTGCATTGAGATATCTTTTGTCTAAAAAAGATGCTAAGGCTCGTCTAATTCGATGGATACTCTTGTTACAAGAGTTTAACCTCGAAATTCGAGATAAGAAAGGGTCAGAAAATGTTGTTGTTGATCACTTGTCTAGGTTGAATATTGAATCTGCTGATGAATCCGTGCCTTGATTAGAGAGTCATTCCCCGATGAACAATTGATGCTTGTGTCCGAAATGCCATGGTTTGTCGATATTGTGAACTACCTTGCTACAGGTAGAATGCCCTTGCATTGGTCTAAACATGACCGTTCTAAATTCTTGGCTGAAGTTAAACATTTCCTTTGGGATGACCCATATCTGTTTAAGTACTGCCAAGACCAAATCATTAGGAGGTGTGTCCCCAATTCTGAACAAAGGGACGTCATCTCTTTCTGTCATGACCATGCATGTGGAGGCCACTTTAGTGCCAAGAAAACTCACAAAGATATTGCAAAGCGGTTTCTATTGGCTAACACTGTTTAAGGATAGCCATGCTTTTTGTGTTGCTTGTGACCGATGCGAGAAATTAGAAGTATCTCTAAGAGAAACATGATGCCCTTACAACCCATTTTGATTGTTGAGCTGTTTGATGTGTGGGGTATTGATTTCATGGGTCCATTTCCTAACTCTGAAGGTAAGTTATACATTCTTGTTGTCATGGATTATGTCTCTAAGTGGGTAGAGGCCATTGCATCAAAATAAATGATCATAAAGTTGTTCTTTCTTTTCTTAAGGAAAACATTTTCTCCCGTTTTGGTACACCTAGAGCAATAATCGTTGATGGAGGTAGTCATTTTTGCAATAGACCCTTTGAATCACTTGTGCGCAAGTATGGAATCACTCATAAGGTCGCAACACCTTATCATCCTCAAACCAAAGGCCAAGTAAAAGTTTCTAATAGGGAAATTAAGCATATTCTTGAGAAGACTGTCAATCCTTCTAGGAAAGATTGGTCTTTGCGTTTAAATAATGCTTTATGGGCCTATAGAACTGCATACAAGACTCCCATTGGGACGTCCCCTTACAGACTTGTGTACGTAAAGCTGTCATCTCTTCCGTAGAGTTAGAACATCGTGCATATTGGGCTGAAAGAAGTTGAATTTTGATCTTGATAAAGTCAGTAACTAAAGAAAACTTCAACTCAATGAAAGTTAAGAATTGAGAAATGATGCATATGATAGTGCCAAAATGTACAAACAAAGAATGAAAGTGTTTCACGACAAGCGCATTCTCCCCGCGCAAGTCCTTCACACCTGTCAAAAAGTTTCATTGTACAACACTCGTTTGCATTTGTTTCCAGGAAAGCTACGTTCTCGATGGTCAGGACCATTCTTGGTACGTACCGTTTTCCCCCATGGAGCTGTTGAAATTGAAAACCCAGCAACCAAGAACATTGATGAGTGCCAAATATTGCATATTTCTACATCTATTTATTGGCATTTAACTCATCTTTTGTGCTCAGAAATCAGATATTATCCCAGATTCTGTGTTTTCTTTGTTTTCAAGAATAAATATTTGTACTAATTAATTTTGTGTTTTTAGGTAGTGAATAAAGTTCGGAGAAATGGAGGAGCCAAAAGAGCGAGAAAATTGGAGGCAAGCGTCTATGGAGCAAAAGCCAAAGCCACGCGCGCATCGGTTGCAACCTAACAAGTAGCAACCCATTTACAAGACATGGGCTTGAGCTAGCCATGACCCGGATCCGAACCCGTTCCCTCTGAGCCGTCAGATTTGCTCCTTCAATATCCAACGCTCGCTGCCTTCCTCACATCATTTCTTGCTGCTCCCGCTCAACACCAAAACCGCACACCACCCTGAGCCGTTGAGATCTCCATCCTATGCATCCAATGGTCGCTACACCCTTCACATCAACTCTCGCTGCACCTGCCTCACACCAAAACCGCCTACACCTATACCCATTCGACCAAACCCAATCCTCTATTCATTTTCTCTTTCTTCTCCGACACAAATCAGAGAAAACCCATCCCCTTTATCTTCTTCCCCATACCAGTGCAGAGATCATCATCACCACCACCCTATCTCCTGTCAACGCCATCACCAACAACTCTATCAAATACCTTCTCCGCCACCTAGGTTCACCCATCTCCATCTTTAGCTTCTCCCATAACCTAGAAGCTAGGGTTGAGATGGTTGAAAATTGGAGTTTTCTCCAACAATCGACGCATGGAGCTCAGAGACAAGACAAGAGAGTATGGGCGATTGGGTTTGTTTCTAATTTCTGTTTTGAGTGAATTAGGGTTTTTAGTTCTTGGCATGTATAAATAGGGTTGCTGTGTATGTGTAAAACCTTATGCCTGGGCTAGCCAGAGCACCAATTGTAGTTTGAATTGTGTTTTTAGTGTTTAAATCATGCTCTAAGTAAATTGCTAGGGTGTTGATGAAACCCCTAGTTCATATGCTAATATATTCAATGTTCTTGTTGTCTTGATGTATTTAACTGTGTTAGGATTAATAATTGGCTAATCCATCAAATAATCCTGTGATAGAGTGTACTGTAAGAAGACACTCTATACTAGGGGAGAATTAGTGATTTAGCTAACCAAAAAAATCTACCTGAGGCCTTCAAGGGAAGGTTCAAGACACACTAAGAACTTGCTTTGCCTTAGCTTAGAACTAGAGGGTTGATTCAATCACCCTAGTACTCTCTTCAATCTTGTTACAACCTTTTGCTACTTTAGTTTACAACTTCAACTCAGTCGCATCGACACAATACCAAAAAAACTCTGTCACTTGTTAGAAATCAGTTAAGTAAAGCCTTAGATCAACATTCACACACCATTTCTCTGTGGGATCGACCTGTGCTTGCCCTTGCCTCCACAGCTGTGCACTTGCAAGACATAGTCGTAGGCATCTTTCAAGTTTACCAAACATCTT